>OY754988.1:25411359-26011359 GCA_963576475.1 Molanna angustata | reverse complement strand
GCTCGTGACTAATCTTTCAAAATTCCAACTAGCGGTAGAAAAATTAAGTTTTAATAAAACACCATCTATCGAATGACAATCTAAGTTTTTGCTAACAAGGATATTTACGTACGTTATTTAAATTCATTGCAATCAGAAATATTATATTTTTATATCAAAGGAGCTCGCAAAAATTAATTAAATTTTCACTAGTTAATATATCAAATAGGTACTAATTTCGTGAAATACTTAGCTTACCTATTTCATACTTTGTAATTTTGCTTTAAATACCTTTTATACTTTGAAACTTGCAAAGCATTTTTGTACTTAGACACATTTCAATATTTACCTATTACAAATAGAATATTTTAAACATTTTTGGACTTTGCTGAAATTCATATTATTTTTTTTTGTTGCATTGTATAGGTACCTAATTAGATACTTGAATTTATTTTCACTTCTAAAATATATTGTAATCAACTTAATTATTATTGACAAATACTTATCATTGTACATATTATATTTTTGCAACATGCAACCAACAATATTTTATTTATTCGCTTGCTACAATTGTAAATGTTTATATTATGAAAATTTAAAATTTACAACTGTCAACTGCTGTTACTATGTACAACTATAGAAGCAAGATGATCAACGTTATCATCATCATCAGCATCAAACCAAGATGGAAAGCGACATTATCAACATCGATAAATCAAGATGGCAAACATTGTCAACGGCACCAAATCAAGATGAACAACATTGGCAACGGCACCAAATCAAAATGGACAACTTCAGCAACAAATGGTTTTCATTAGCAACCAAGAGCAACACCGACACGCTACAACTCGCTATACTGGCACGTATTCCCAAAGACATCAGACTCACTTGATGCGCGGCAAAGAATGCACAAGCACTCGCTATACTGGCACGTATTCCCAAAGACATCAGACTCACTTGATGCGCAGCAAAGAATGCACACACAGGCCCCACTGGAGAACTACTCCAAAGCTGTCTAACGCAACAGACACGCCACAACTTCAACGCTGGAGAACTACTCCAGAGCTGTCGGACACCCAAATATGAACGCACGCACACATCTCGAGCACACAAAAACTCACCTCGTCTCATCGCTACGCACGTCTTTGAACGAGGAATGATTTTGTTGGGACGCTGTCCCATCCTTCGTGTTATGCTTATGACTCGCACTCTGTCTCGCATACCCAAGGAGCTGCTCAACCACGACAACACGACGTCTACACGACACGGTCAACACGACGCTGTCAACACGTCACTGTCAACACACGCTGTCAACACGACGACAGTCAACGAAAACTTCGAAAACGCCAACGCAAGCCAACTGTACAGTTCTGCAAATTCGACAAGAATGTTTAGATGACAATTACACTACACAGCTTATCGGACTCCACGGACTACACTGACTCCACGGACTCCACAGCTTTGTGTACGAACAAGCCTCACCGACACACTGCAATTGTCAACGGGCTGAACGGGAACACTGTTTCCAAAGCAATCACATCTTGATCCATCGCAATCATCATCAGCAACTAGGCAACAGTCCAACTAACACAAGTCTAACCATCTCTCCAAAATTTTAATGACTACAACAATCTTCAGCAACGACTGCCTCAGCTCAGCCACACCATGACGTTCTACCAAGGTATCGTGCCATCTTCGATACCACTTGGAGGGGAGGAATGTGGCAGACCACATCTCGAAATTTCTTTCGAGCGCGCGCCTAGCGACGGCAAGTACATTTGTTTATCGCTAGGCCGAGTTCATCGCCCGCAACGTCAAATAAGTGACAATACTCCTCAACTGGGTATGACACTTCAAATCAATAAGTCTAGAAAGTTCGAGGACATTGAACTTGCTACCCCCAGCGCAGCACTATTTAAGGGAGTCTACACCTCTACACGTCGTCACTTCATTTCCGTATTTCCGTCACTTCGATTCGTCACATCACGCCGCCGTTCTCGACCACGCCGTCTCGCCGACACTTCGTCTCTCGACCACCGGTCATCTCTCGACCTCGCGAGCACGATGGTACTTCACCATGCGAAGATTCGGACACTTCGAACACACCCGCTAACTCGCTCGTTATACCTACTCATCGTGAGAAAAGTTCCTTTGTAAGTTATTTCATCAATTGTAAATTTACCCTTAAGCAAACTATTAATTGTGATCAATATACTCATTGTTACTTTTGACCATTCTTTCTTCTTCTCTCTCAACCACTGTCCTTGTGTTCTTATTTCAAATCATATCCACTTGGGATATAGTAAACTCTCTTTACTGGTAACCCCTCTGGTTACCACATATATTTATTAGTAACCACTCTGGTTATTAACAACTTTCGATTGGTAACCCCTTTGGTTACCAATTAGCTTTAATGTTAATGTTATTTTCTTGTGTATTTGGGCGTCCTGGGTTCGATGCTCAGTAGAGGAGAAATTTATTTAAATTTATTTCTCACGCTAATATTGTTCACTGGGATGGAAACACTGGTAAGTTGGAAGAAATTGCCATACGGCATTAAAATTGCCACTTACGTAGGATGCAAGGAAGTGTTTATTAAAATTATTATAAAAATATTTTTTGTAAAAATTAAATTTAATGTGTATTTAATTTTATCACTTGAAGTCAATTAATGGTAAAACGAGTGGGTTATGGCATTCTATAAAGTATTCAAATTATGTATGGAAAACATTCAGCATTTTCACGAAATGAGTTTGTAAATTATTTTTTATTTAAATATTTTATTATGTAAATTTATGAAAGTGATGCGCTTTTTTACCAATTTCAAATTTTATGTTTAATGAGCTTGGGGTTACTTTGAAATATTTGTCAGATGAAAAAATTCAGAAGCACTATTCAGATATTCTTCAAAATCTAATGGGGTGAGTATTGGATAAGATAATTTGCAAAAATTTAAAAAGAATTGAATGAGTACTTTAGTCTATGTATAATAAATATAAGTAAAATGAACACGCCGTACATAGTAGTATTTTTTGATAATTAGACATAGATACATTTACGAAGCATTTTTTTATATAATTGCTTTTGGACATTCTGTCCAACGGCAAATAAAAAATCGTCTAATGCATGGAAATGTATATAGCTTGATGTTAAATATCCAATTAGTAAAAACATGATATTTTAAGTTGCAGACCAAAAACCAATGAATAATTAAAGTATAATAAATCATTGGATTAAGATCAGTTGATAAAAGAGGTAATGTATAGGTATGTGGCTTAATTGTGAATAAAATAACAAAGGTCCTCTGACTTAGTAACTAATCATTGCGGTAAGTGTAATTAAGGGAAAGTCTTTTGTAGTGATGGTAAAAAAATTTGAAAAAAAATGAAAAAAAAATGAGAAAATCTTCGGTCCCCTCTTCGATCAAGGTACGTTGAGAATCAGGTACAACCACGAACTACAGAGTCTATTCAAGGAACTAAATGTCGTCCAAACGATAAAAATAGGGAGACTGCGCCGGTTAGGACACGTATATCGTATAGACGATGACCAGACACCGAAAAGAATCCTCACAACACTTCTGAAGGTAAGAAGAGGTGTGGGAAGGCCGAAACTACGATGGATGGATGGAGTCAGACAGCCGGTGTGCGGAATTGGAGAGAAAAGACCATGGATACCCATTAAAAGCCCGAGAAGCAATTAATAATAAATACAAAACTTAGCATGTCCGATGTTTTTTTTCTCCAAGGCTTTTTTTCAGATGTTGGTATCAAGCCATGACGCGTTTTTTGGTAAAAGATCATAACTGTATCCTTTCACGTGACTAATATTGAGTGGGAATTTTAATTATCCAGTTACTTTCTAGAGGTTTACAAATACTTTGCTCTTCCCACCACGATTAATATACATAGAGCATAATTTAAGATTAATGCCTTAAGATTATTAAGGTTAATACAAAAATAGAACTTAATTGATCTGTTGTTATAAAAGCAGTTCGTAAGGTGATGTAAAAGAAAGACATACCATTAATGTAATTTCATAAAAATGTATATTTTTTAAATAGAAAAAAAATCACAGAGAGCCGACTTAGATGGTATGGACAAGATCATGTGGTACAAGAGGAAAAGGACATGACTAAATGAGTAAGTTCATGGATAAAGCTAATGACATTTTATACATGGACACGTTATATGAGAGCAACATGCTCTACAAAAGTTATACATTATAACGAATTCCTACAATATCACCAAGAAAGAGCACATACGACAGAATACACAAGTGAGAAAGAGATCATACAGTAAAAGACACACTGTAGACGTATTTTCTCTTTTAACCCAGTGCAATCACATTATATTTATCTCTCATACCAAATAATAACTGTGAACGAGACGAAATTATAATATTGAGTTATAGCTGTGTGAAAAAGTTTGTATAACAAAACCCTTTTGTATAACTACAAGCGAATATGACTTGACAACCTCCGAACACTACAACATCTTGCGTGTAACTGAAGTGTCCGAACACTACAACATCTTGCGTATAACTGAAGTGTCCGAACACTACAACATCTTGCGTGTAACTGAAGTGTCCGAACACTTCAACATCTTGCGTGTGACTGAAGTGTCCGAACACTACAACATCTTGCGTGTAACTGAAGTGTCCGAACACTACAACATCTTGCGTGTACCTGAAGTGCTGTAAAAATAAAGTGAGACATGCGCCTTTCTTTTGGTTTACTGAATTTTAACACTAGTAACCAAAGACCTTATAATATACTTTAGTATATAAGGTCTTTGCTAGTAACGTATCTATGTAGGTATTGTTTTTATTTTTTTTGAAAAAAAATTTATCATCTAGAATAGAGACGAAGTTGTAATATTATAGAAGAACCAGGAACTCAAGGCTTATAACCTGTCATCGGCTGAATTACGTGAACAGTTTATGTGCTTGCGCAACGTTCACCAATCATGCCTTCTTATTGATTTCGCTTATCAATGGAATTTTTAAAAGTTTTATATATTTGAATAATGAGTAACAGATCACCTGAGAATAGGACATTATTGCTATTGCCATCTATGAAATAATGAAGAAACCTTTTTTATAACGCCATCTATTGAAAAATTTGTTTATTTGTAAACAACGAAAGCAACAGTTCTTATAAATGAGGCGACGGTGTAATCGCACAGAGCCTGACAAAAAAAATATACAGTGCGGACAGGAATGGAATGAGAGGTCGGGGACGCCCAAGAAAGGGACGCCACGGCCATGTGAACGATATTCTGAAACTGGTAGAAGCGTGAACAATAGAAAAACATGTATGTACATATATAATATTTTGTGTCTTTTGTATTAAATTGTCTCCTTTACACACGAGTGCTTGCACTCTAGTAAAGGGAAATATGTTTTGTCTTACTGTGCATCTTTTCTATATAGTTTGTTTATTTTACATTTTGTATATGTATTGTGAACTTAATAAAAATAAAAAAAAAAATAAAGAGAAAGAAGAACAGCGGAAAGGAATGGAATGAGAGGTCGGGGACGCCCAAGAAAGGGATGGCACGACCATGTGAACGAAATTTTGAAAGACGGAAATGTTAGAAGTGTGAGCAATAGACGAACACGTATGAGACTATGCATGAATGTGGACGAGGCGAGAAATGCGTGCCAGGATAAAAAAATGTGGCGTTCGGTTCTCTCTGCCTTATCCCCGAGGGGCATGGCGTGATGTTTTGCATGTATTTTCTTCTTTATTTACATATTCTCAACTCCTCCATACCACTGCACCTTAGAAATTTACCAAAATAGAAAATCAACTACGAAAGACTATGACAGCACAGTATGGCAGCATTTCATTTGTGTATAGTCAAAAAGAGTCGAGATTTTGCTGTGATAAAAATAACATGTCAGTCTGGCTATGACATTTTTCACCAAAAAAACAGAGAAAAATGTTTGAATCCGCATTCGCTGGACTGCACAATGAACCGAGTCCCTTTCTTTGAGATAAGTCAGCGAGTCTTAAAGTCTTAGGGGATTATCTGCAGACTTTATCTCCTTAGCAGAAGATATGGTATTGGTCATTTTTATGTCATTTATATAATATTTAATCTGCATCCTGTAGAAAGCGAATGTGTACAAAGCTTCAAATATGACAGATTAATGGTATACTATTCATCAAATATAAGTTTATTTTGCACAAAAAGAAAACTAGACTATGGAATTGCCCAAGAGGTGAAGCTAAGACGTTTCAATCTATATTTTGTTTTTAATAAAAAAAATATTTATAAAGCAAATCTTGAACGACATTCCTTTTGCATCTTTCAACTCCTTTACATATGTAGATCTGCAGGTCATCTTTTCTCGTGTCCGGACAATTGACCGTATGCCCTTTTTACCAAATGGACAATTGACCAGGCATTGTGAGGGCAATTTACCGTATGGACAATTGACCGTGCGGACAGTTGACCGCACGGACAATTGACCGTGCGGACAGTTGACCGTACGGACAATTCACTGTGCGGAAACTATTTTTAATAACAGAAAAAACTTCATTTTTTTCGAATGAGTTAGATGAATTGTGTGAAAAAAACAAACTGATTGCCTTCAAACTGATTCTGATGACAAACTGATGTTCGTTCAAACTGATTGCCTTCTCTTTTTGATTTCAAAATACAACATATTATTGGGTGAGTGTTGAATTAATATTTGAAATAGTACCTGCCCGAGAAGCAATAGTTGCAAAAAAAAACAATAGTAGTTGCAATAATAGTTGCAATAATAGCAATAAAAGGAAATAGTTGCCTGAGAAGCAATATGAAATAAAATAAATTATTAATTAACGTATTAAACTATAGATGGGTATATAGATGGGTCGGTGGCAGAGCGGTTAGCGCATTGGGTTAGTAATCCAGTCGTCGCGAGTTCGAATCCTGCCTCGACCGATTTCGTGCACAAGCATTTATGCATATTTTAGGGAACGTAGGAAGATGTATATGTACTTGTTTAACAAGGACATATTCATTTAAAAAAAAAAAACACTAGCTTTATGTTTTAATTTTTTTCTAGCTAATAATATTTCTCTTTTTTATCTGTTTGTGCTTAATTGTATCTTTTTTTATTTATTTTATATATAAAGAAATAAAATATAACAATTTACAATACTTATAATAGCATACACAAAAATATTTTATTTATATTACCCCCCAAAAAGAGTTTGTACTCGTGGTTTGGGGGGATTCTTATATAAACCAAAAATTAATCTAATAGTAATGTTTATCTTTTTGTTTTCTTTTGTTAACATCTTTCACTATTTTTCTTTGTTGTGATCTTAATTTCTATTGTATCTGTTCATTTTCATATAAATTCCATTAAAGATATTTCTATTTTCTTATTGATTTGTTTGCCAATTTTTAATGCAGGATGTGGCCACTTTTAATTGGCTGACCAGTTTTATATTAGTTTTTTCTTATTTTATGAACCTATTGATGGAGTATAATAACTTGTTAGCTGTAAGTGGTCCTTAATAATAAATAAATAAATAAATAAATTAGGCGAGGTGTTCACAGAGAGTGATTTTTTAAAATTCTCAGTATAAGGATTTTTGTGACTTGAAATTTAATAAGTTATTTGGCTCAGTAGCGAAAAGGTAGGTTAATTGAATGTAATTAAATATTTTTTGCTTATAAAAGTAAACATATACAATTTAACGTGGAGTGACGCTCGGAGATAAGTAAACCACTTTATTTATAATATTATTTTTCACCAGCTAAACTTTCAACCCTTGTTTAAATTGTATATAATTTACATAATATATTATAATAAAGAGACATGTCTGAAACGTACCCAGGCTTCGCTGTATGTTAAAGAGCTATCCACTTTCAAGTCAAGGTCCAATGTCAAAAGGAATTTTATCGAAGTAAATTTACCCCCAGAACCAAACATCAAGCATCTCTGATATCGTGGAAATGAGATTTTTTTTAACTGTTCGCATTCAATTCGAACGATAATGACGTGGCAACGCGTTTAAGTGTCCTATCGAGGAAATGAATTTGTTTTAAACTACATACATACATATATACCATCACGACATGTCCCTTGCGGGGTAGGCAGAGAGAACCGAACGCCACATTTTTCTATCCTGGCACGCATCCCTCGCCTCGTCCACATTCATGCATCGTCTCATACGTGTTCGTCTATTGCTCACACTTTTAACATTTCCGTCTTTCAAAATTTCGTTCACATGGTCGTGCCATCCCTTTCTTGGGCGTCCCCGACCTCTCATTCCATTCCTTTCCGCTCTGTATATTTTCTTCGTCAGGCGCTCCTTATTCATTCTCCCCATGTGACCAAACCATCTCAATGTGTTCACTTTCATTCTAGTAATGACATCTTTCTTCATCTTACATTCATCTTACATGTTTTAAACTATTCGTTGTTAATTCGAACGATAATGACGTGGCAATGCGTTTATGTCCTGTCGTGGAAATGAGTTTGTTTTGAAGTATTCGCTTTCAATTCGAACGATAATGACGTTGCATTGCGTTTAAATTTCCTATCGCGGAAATGAGTTTATTTGAACTGTTCGCTTTCAATTTGAACGATAATGACATGGCAGTGCGTTTAAATGTCATATCGTGGAAATGAGTTTTGAACTATTCATTTTGAATTCGAACGATAATGATGTGGCAATGCTATTGAATCTCCTAGCGTGGAAATGAGTAATTTATCAGACTTGATTCTGGGTGAAATATAAATAGTGTCAATGTTGAAATTTGATTCATCTGAAATGAATTCAATGGCGAAAAATACAAATATTTGAATTATGTTATTTGAGCCGTATGAGCTTGTCTACACAATTTTTAGGTGGATTCAAATGCCAATTAAGAAAATAAATATTGTGTTGATTTATTAATGGTAAATCCGAATGTTGTTTAGGTGGATTTGAGTTTGTCTTAAAATATCCATCGTGGATTTAAACGGGACATGAATTGATCATTACTACTATTATAGTGGCAATGCGTTTAAATCTCATATCATGGAAATGAGTTCGTTTTGAACTATTCATTTTGAATTAGAGCGATAATGACGTGGCGATGCGATTAAATCTCCTAACGTGGAAATGAGTTATTTATATGACTTGATTCTGGGTGATATATTAATGGTGTCAACGTTGAGATTTGATTCATCTGAAGTGAATTCAATGTCGAAAAATACAAACACTGGAATTAATGTAATTTGAGCCGTATGAGCTTGTCTACACAATTTTAAGGTGGATTCAAACGCCAATTAAGAAAATTAATATTGTGTTGATTTATTAATGGTAAATCCGAATGTTGTTTTGGTGGATTTGAGTTCGTCTTAAAATATTCATGTTTGATTCAAACTGGACACGAATTGATCATGAATTGATGTTTGAGGTTATATTCCCTCTTAGAGTGATAACTATTTGGGGTGAATCCAACGTTATTAACGTGGGTATGAGTTTGATCGCCACGAACTGTTTGGCGGAGAGAACTTCACGTGGACTGTAATAACATCTCTTTTGCTGCGAACCGTAGCGTAATCATGGTGGTGTCAGACTATACTTCATGGGGCCGACAAATTAATTATATTTGACGTTCTGCGGAGAAATTCTCACAATTATGTTGTTTGTGCGAGAAATTAAGTCACAGATTTTTAGTTAAATAATTCCCTGAGCGGTCAGCGCAATTTGTTCGTTTACAAACGAAAATATAACATTAATGTTGTACATAATTTGAAAATCTTGTTAGTCTTTTTGAACGGTGTCTTTTTAGAATTGCTTTTTGTTGATCGTTGAAGCACACCCTGGATTTCCACAATGGGAGCTAAGTCAGTTTAGCTTAGCTGGCATAGCTGAGGTTGTTTTCCATACAAGTGGCGCAAACTAACCGCAAATATGTGAGTAATATGAAAAATAACCTCAGCTATGTATGTGAGCTAAGCTAAACTAACTTAGAGTAGCTTTTGGTCTGCCACCTGTTTTTTCTTTAGAATCATTTATTAATTTTTTTTTCTTGACGGTCCAAATAAAATTTAAACAATCATAACGCGCAATACTTTTTGCTTCTAGAGGAAAAAAAGCTATTTAAAAAAGATATAATATATTATGAAAAAGGAAACATAATGGAAAGAGGCATGCTGGCCATTGAGTCAGAGAGACAAGGTGCAAAATGATGTCACCAGGGAATGAACAAAAATGGTTAATCTAGCAATGAAATGGAGATGGAGATGGAAGTAATAGCGACTCGCGTAAGCGAGTTGCTTTATCAATTGAATAGAAATTGGTTGCAGGAAAAAAGTTATCAAAACATTTGCCATTTTTGAGGTAAGGAATAAGTTTATTTATTTATTAATTAATTTATAAATTTATTTATTTTTTGTTTATTTATTTATTAGTTAATTAATTAATTAATTAATTTATTTATTTAATTATTTATTTATTTGTTTGTTTTTTAATTAATTAATTAATTAATTAATTAATCAATTAATTAATTAATTAATTAATTAATTTATTAATTAATTAATTAATTAATTAATTAATTAATTTATTTATTTATTTATTTATTTTAATGATTTACAGAACCAACAGTTTACAGTAGCTATATTATATGAATCAAGTTATAAACCTTTTAAAGGTTCTTTTAAATCATTTAATTTAAACTAATTAATATATTTAACAATTGCATTATTTGTAACATAAGTACTTTAAAACATTCGAAAGAAAGAAAGTTAATTATGTATTCGCATTTGTCAACATATAATACCTATATATAAATTATATATGTCAACATATTTTTATCTTCTTTTATGATTTTGAACACTATTTATTATTTTTTATGTTTAAATTATCGCGATATTAATATCAACATTGACAGCTCATCCGACATAAGTAAAATGATAAGTGCGTTTTCCAAACTCTAGTAGTATCTAGCCATCCAACGTCACTCATGTAATACGTCACTCAGACAGCATCTCCACCCTATGTATTTTTTCCATAGTGTTATATGACTCTGGAGTTTCACATTCAATAAAAAAAGTATTCATTGAATCTTGAACCGAGTTTCTCAGCATATGACATTTTTTAAAACTGATATTTACGTATAAATGGAGAAGCCGTAGTTTCCAACAGTGTTGATGACCCCTGTCATGTCAGGGGTAACAAACCCATCACAGTACAACAACTAAACTATGAAACTTTTCATCTCCCGCAACCGACATGTCCGTCAGATGTTTTTCATAGTATAAAAGCTCTCAACAATTGCTTTAAAATAAATTGTACGGTTATTTATTGCGTAAGGTATAAATTATAGTGGTATAGTTCAGTATATATAGCAAAGCGTGAACTATTTTGTAGAAGAAGATCAGGTTCATATATTTTATTAACTTTAATTTCCGTTGTAATAGAAATAGTTTGGAGTTTTAAACTAAATAATATGAACAGAAAACAACAAATATCTAATAGATAATTAGATAAAGTCGACGAATATAATTTCGATCAAGTTTTGAGACTCCGGCTTGGAATAGTGCTTCCACTCTTAACTACTATCATTTTTTTTTAATTCTAATACTTAATTAATTCCAAAGTTTTGGTGTGAACAGAGTAGAAAACCAATTTCAAACTAAGACTCTCTCACATGTTTGCCAACGTTCTAAAATCACTGTAACTGCGCCTTCGTGGCTCAGTTGGTTAGATATCTGACTGCTGAGCCAAAGATCCCGGGTTCGATTCCCGGCAGAGACACAGTTTTTAATTGTGTTTTCAGTCTGGATCTGTGAGACGATCAATATCGTAAGTCTCTAGAATGTGGCAACTTGTTATTGATTGCGTGTTAAATTAATATTTGACATGGTACCTGTTAGTTGCCCGAGAAGCAATATTAAATAAATAAATAAATAAAACACATTTGGTGACATTGTAAAATCACTGTTACAGCACCTACACATTTGGCAACATTGTAAAATCACTGTTACGGCACCTACACATTTGGCAACATTGTAAAATCACTGTTACGGCACCTACACATTTGGCAACATTGTAAAATCACTGTTACGGCACCTACACATTTGGCAACATTGTAAAATCACTGTTACGGCACCTACACATTTGGCAACATTGTAAAATCACTGTTACGGCACCTACACATTTGGCAACATTGTAAAATCACTGTTACGGCACCTACACATTTGGCAACATTGTAAAATCACTGTTACGGCACCAACACATTTGGCAACATTGTAAAATCACTGTTACGGCACCTACACATTTGGCAACATTGTAAAATCACTGTTACGGCACCTACACATTTGGCAACATTGTAAAATCACTGTTACGGCACCTACACATTTGGCAACATTGTAAAATCACTGTTACGGCATCTACACATTTGGCAACATTGTAAAATCACTGTAACTGCGCCCACACTTTTGGCAATATTGTAAAATCACTGTAATTGCGCCCACACATTTGAAAAAAAATGTAAAATCTCTGTAACTGCGCCCACACATTTGGCAAAGTTATAAAAATTTTATATTTAAGTTATAAATATTTATTTAATTATTTGGTGTAAATAAATAATAATATATACAATAACTACATATATACAATGACTACAATAACCACGAGTTTTTAGATTTAATGTTTTCGAAGCTAACTGTGGTAAATACAGTTATTGTATGTATATATTTTTATTTAAACATTATTTGTTAAAAGTGCCGCAAAGAAAAAGCAAAATCGTATGATCGTATTGTCAAATTTAGTTTCATTTAGACCTTCATAATATCGAGTCACATCGGCGAAAACATATCGTTATAAAAATCGAATTTGTGAAAAAATGCTTTGCTAAGGAGTTTAAGTTTTGACTAATCAAGTTGTTTATATCTAAGTTTTAACAGTTTTTATAATAATAATAATAATAATGAACACTTCTTTGTGCCCTGCGCAAGTGGCGAGTTTATTGCCGTGTGGCAATTTCTTCCAACTAACCAGTGTTTGCATCCCAGAGAAGCAATATTTGCGTGAGAAATAAATTTAAATAAATTTCTCCTTCGCTGGGAATCGAACCCAGGACGCCCGCACAGAAACCGAATGGCTTACCAACTGTGCCTGGTAAAATTATTACCTACTCGTAAAATTTTAATGTTTAAGTATTAATTAACCCTACATAAATTAAGACGTTACCCAAATTCTAATTACCCATTCTTTATGTAATAATTAATTTCGCTAAAAACCACGTAATTACGTTTTATATTGTTTCAACTTTCTGCACGGATATTGTTACAATAAAGTTATGGGTCAGGATAATAAACATGATTTTAGCAAAAATATAGAAAAAAAACGTAATAACAATTTATCAAATTTAATGGGACGTTGCGTAATTAATCACTTTCGTGTCGCCTGGGCCGCATCAAACACATGTTCAAATATTGCAGTCGCACCAGGTGCAAATAAGTTATGGCCGCCACAAATAGGTATTGAAAATAAAACGATGGATTAAAATATATTTTTGCTTTCATATATATTTTATACGGTTCATATTCCTTACATTTGAATTATCGTTAATTCAGCAAAATATGTCATATAATAATTCCTGTAAAATCCTTAAATATATAAATACTTTAAATATATTGTTTCAGTATATAACATAAATTATTCACTTTCTTATATCGTGTATGAGTAGCTTTTTTGTATTAGGCAATTCACCCTGAAAAGTGTGCTTTGTGCCATTTTTATGTTTAATGTTTATAAGGAAAGTTATTTTTTATCATATGTTTAGATTATTAAATAATATAATTTTTTAAATGACTGACAATACACGAGAATTTTGGAGGGATAAAATATGTTGGAGATTAAGTTGAGATTGATGACTAATTTTGATGAGTAATCTGTATATGTATATACTTTTGAAATTGTAATTGTTTTTACAGTTAAAAAATATGTGATTAATTGTTTCATCCTCCTCACCACCCTGACAAAGAGGACTACTTAAAACCCTAATTCTATAAATATGGGAGGCAATTGAACAGTGGCCAAATCTTATTCTGGAAACACATGATATAAACCTTTTTGAAAATTTCCTTTTATGAAACCATATTAGTAGCTTGTTTATTGTCAAATAGCACTTAGAATTATTTATTTATTTACAGGCCATTTATGTGTTACAATAGTAAAAAAAATAAATATACCTACCTACATATAAAAATATGTAACCAACAAAAATAAAAAATAATAAACACCACAAAAAGTATAAAATAGTTCACAACAAAGAAACCAATGTATCAATTGATTAAGCTTCAATAGAATAAAAACAAAAAAAGATAAGGAGGAAAAAACAAATGTGTCAATAGATCAACTGCAAAGTAGACAGCTATCGGTATTGAAAAGACCAACGATTTTTCCTTCCAAATCCTTAAATATTAATTTCTTTATTGCTATCACTGTTATGATATGGTAATTCATAATAATATAGTAGTTACGATATCGGACATCTTCGGAGACGTTCGGCAGTCTTCGTGAATATCAATCATTGGGTGGCGGAAGATTGGTTCCGCATTCTTAGTACACGTTTGATACGTGCATTATTTACTTCACACCGGTACATTATTAAATTACGCGTGTTATTTATGTACAATAAATTGTATATTTTTGTAAGTTATTTACATACGATTGATTATTGATTTATCAATCTTCGATTTTGTAGAACAAGCATTTACGCTTAGTTTTGGAAATGTATGAGGATGTACATATAATAATATATACTTGTTACAAGTACATTATTCATTGCTTTTTAAATTAATTGTAAGAGATTTGCTTATAATAATTAAGCAACTCTGTACACACGTTTAAAAATTAATAAGATTAATAAATAGAGGGACGTTTTTTTGTGCTTTGGGCGCTTATAATCCTATAACCGATCTCGTGTTTCATTCGAAGGTCTTAACCTAAAATTTACGCAATTTTCAAAAGGTCCGAATCAAACAAAATCCTTTGTAAGAAACAATCAACGTTTCCGTAGGGCTTCTGTCTCTTTTGAACTTTGCTCAAGTTTTGATAAGGTGATCTCATACTTTTTTTTCATAATATAAGTTTCTTTAAAGAACGGAAACAACATATTGACGCATTTCATTGAACACATAATAATGTTAAATGAAATTAAAAAAAATCGATTCTCGAGAGATTCGATTAATTACGATCGAAGGTTTTCTGGGCAGGCGGTGTAACATGCCTTCTCAACGAGTACCTCAGAGGATCTATCAAGGCAACTCCATTGGAAGAAAAATTGAAAGATAACAGACAACAAGTGCCGTCTGTCAAAAATATTTATGTGCAATTTGAAATACATAAAGACATAAGGAAGTAACGCCATGTCTGTGTACGTGTGGAGAGTAATAGACACAATAATATAGTGGTTCAATTGTGTACCACGTTAACACATACAATTTTTGCACAACACTACTATACGTGCAATGGGGTGGTGTGATTCAACCAAATACTAACAGATCTGAGACTGGCAATTGAATTTAACAATTTCAAAATAAAATAAAAAATATAAAAGGCGTATTATTGACTAATTTGCAAATAATATTCACATCATTTTGTATAGAAATAATATGTTAAATATATTTTTTTGTTTAATTTGATAAATAAATAAATAAATAAAACATTAAATTAAAAATAAATAAATAATAAAATAAAGTTTGTAATACTAAATAAATAAATAAATAAAAAAATAAAAAATAATAATAAACTAATAAATAAATAAACAAACAAAAAAATAAATAAATAAATAAACAAACAAACAAACAAATGAACAGATGAATAAATAAATAAATAAATAAATAATTCAATAAATAAATAAATCAATAATTCAATGAATAAATAAATAAATAAATAAATAAATACATAAATAAATAAATGAATAAATAAATAAATACATAATAAAATAAATAGATAAATAAATAAATTAATAAATAAATAAATAAATAAATAAATACATAAATAAATAAATGAATAAATTAATAAATAACTAACTCCCCACTACCCTTGGGGTAGTGAGTCGTAAAAAGGAAAATTGCAAAATATTTTCCTTTCAATAAAAAAAATCATTCGATATTATGTAAAGATAAAATGTCAGAAGATTATATTGAAAGGGTGAAATACACTAAGTATTATTTCCGAACCCTTGAACAGTATTTCTTACATTTTACCTTAAATATACCTACATATGTACTATGTTATCAGTTAAGCTTCTTACATAAAGGATTTCGAAAGCTTATATAAAGGTTAAATAGTTTCAATTCTTGACAGGTACTTCGACGAGACGATTACGAAATCAAATTTTGTGTTACATTATTAGTTGACATTGAAATACAAATATCATTAATTCAATATATCGATGTAATCTTCGTAATCCTTTTTAAGCAAAATGCGCTCACGGAGGAGTTTGAGATTTGGCATACTTAAAGTTTAATGCAAGATGAGTACAGAAAGCTAATTACATAATACTTATGCGTTGTATCTCTATACACATCAAATTAAATAAATAAAATCACATCAAACCATTGATTTTTATCCAAAGAACACGGAAGAGTGGGAATAATACATTCGCGTAGTATAAGCTACTACGACAAAAATATTCAAATAACCAAGGTAGTCACACTGCAGCAGTCCTCTTTCTTTCTTGATTGCGTAAGTATCCAGTGGTTGCGAGTTCGAATCCTGCTACGACCGATTTTGTTCACCCATAGCGAAAGTATTTATGCTTAGTTTAGGGAATGTAAGACGATCTATAGATTTGTACATGATCGTGTCCGGACAATTGATCGTAGCCGATTGACCGCGAACAATTGACTGTGGGGACAATTTATCGTATGGACAATTCACCGGGTGGAAACGTCAAAAAAGAGAGCAAGAAAGAGTTTCAAAAATACACGTCATCTTAAATCTCAAAATGTAGCGAAATCGGACACGATTAACCCAACGTAATCGCCCATTTTGAAAAATCATCTTTAAATCATGGCCGACATGGTTGTTTCTTATATTTTCAAAAAAAGGAATTTTTAATGATTTCGCAATATACACCTTCTTAATAGTAAAAATCGAAAACCACCTTGAAAAGTCAAAATAAGAACAAGAAGAAGTTTAAAATCAGATGTCTTCTGAAATCTCAAAATGTAGCAAATTTGAATTTAAAATTCCTTAATTATCGATTATTTTGCAAAATCACTTTTAAACCTTTCTTAACCGAATTATGAAAGCATTATGAAAATAAATATGTTTCATAAAAAATGGGCAAAATATGTGATCCAACTGTCGATTCGTTCATGAGAATTCAATTCTCTGAATGAATCGACATTATTAAGCCAAGATGCATGTACGAAGGAAAATTTTGTATGGCGTAGTGGACTTTTTGCATGCTTATAACACCAACTAGAGGCCTCGCAGCATATATGTTCCCATACGTGGATTTACTCAGAATTCGGAGTAGAACATTTTATGTGAGTTTTGTGTGTGTGTGTGTTTGTGTGTGTGTGTGTGTGTGTGTGTGTGTGTGTGTGTGTGTGTGTGTGTGTGTGTCTGTGTGTCCGTCCGTCCATATAAATTTTGATCCGCTCAATTTACAGAGCTTAAATTTTCAGAATATATAAACAGTCATAGGCCTACAAAACTTTTATACTAAGAATTGTGAATTTTGGTTTCAGTCAGGGGTTATCATCTTTTGAAATTTTGGTTTATTTATTCATATATCTCAGAAACCATATAAGCTAGAACGCTGAAAATTGGTATGAATATAGAAAAATACAAAATCTAAAATTTGTTTTTTCAAAAAAAATTCCAGGGTTTCTCAAACATTTTTTATTAAGAAAAATATTTTTTATAATGATAAATTTATGTGTTTAACTGCCGATATTTCCTAAGTTTTTAAAAAAATCGAAAAAAGCCGAAACACCCCAACTAGATAATTTAATTTTCTATAAAAAATATTGACATTGTAGTAGTACATCTCAATTTTTTTTTATTGTATTTAGTGACGACATTGCTTCATACAATTTGTATGGCAGTCGCCTTTACACAATATGTAAGAAGACTTAATAGTTTGATACTTAATCTCCAAACAAACATACATACCATCGTGCTGTTTTCATATTCCGGGTAAGAGAAAAGGACTGACCTCCATACTGTCCTATCTTGACATACATACCTACATGAGTTGTATAGAAAACAATATATCTTAGTAAAAAATCTTTAATTTTGAATTATTATTAGAGATTGAAGGAAATATAATTACATAATTAAAAAAAAATATAAGCATGCTAGAAAACAAAAACAAACTAACATTTATTAAATTTTGAATAAACGTGTTATTAAGTGAAATTCGGCTAATCATGGAAAGTAAAATTTGGAAAACTATTAGAGAAGTAAAATTTGGAAAACTTTTAGAGAAGTAAAATTTGGAAAACTTTTAGAGAAGTAAAATTTGGAAAACTATTAGAGAAGTTAAATTTGGAAAACTATTGGAGATTAAAATTTGGAAAACTATTAGACAAGTAAAATATGTAAAACTCTTAGAGAAGTAAAATTTGGAAAACAATTAGAGGAGTAAAATTTGGAAAACCATTAGAGAAGTATAATTTGGAAAACTATTGGAGAAGTAAAATTTGGAAAACTATTAGAGAAGTAAAATTTGGAAAACTATTAGAGAAGTAAAATTTGGAAAACTTTTAGAGAAGTAAAATTTGGAAAACTATTAGAGAAGTGAAATTTGGAAAACTATTGGAGATTAAAATTTGGAAAACTATTAGACAAGTAAAATATGTAAAACTCTAAGAGAAGTAAAATTTGGAAAACTATTGGAGAAATAAAATTTGGAAAACTATTAGAGAAGTAAAATTTGGAAAACTAATAGATAAGTAAAATTTGGAAAACTAATAGATAAGTAAAATTTGGAGAACTATTGGAGAAGTAAAATTTGGAAAACTATTAGAGAAGTAAAATTTGAAAAACTATTAGAGAAGTAAAATATGTAAAACTCTTAGAGAAGTAAAATTTGGAAAACTATTGGAGAAGTAATATTTGGAAAACAATTAGAGGAGTAAAATTTGGAAAACCATTAGAGAAGTATAATTTGGAAAACTATTGGAGAAGTAAAATTTGGAAAACTATTAGAGAAGTAAAATTTGGAAAACTATTGGAGAAGTAAAATTTGGAAAACTTTTGGAGAAGTAAAATTCGGAAAATTATTAGAATTTATATCAAAACCTTCCAATTAGGAAGGATTTTTGAAAATTCCACAAGGTTGTTTTTCCAAAATTTCATTAAAATAGAAGAAAAATGGCGTATAGGGATGATTTTTAAGTGTCTATTAATAATTTCCTTCCTAGGACCTTCCTTAGAAAACCATTTTTTCTAATGGTCTTATAAAAATGGTTTTCTTATAAAGGTCCACATGCATTATTAAAAGTAAGCTATGCTTATGACATGCTTAACGCACTTCTCTCCAACAAATCAGTATAAAATGTTCTCAATGTTATACCAATATCGAACGATGTCAAAATATAATGTGAATCAGTATGAAACCTTGAGATTATTTTTGTCCCCGTTTATTCCATCTTTAATATTTTCATCAAAGTATCCTCTCTTGAATCTTCTTTGATATACAATAATAGGGATTACAAGAGATCTATACAAACTTCTTATATTCATATTCTGCTTTTATTTCGTTACATAACAACAGAACCGACATCATTTAGTAAATTCAATACTTGCTATTCCATTGCTTATATTATAATAACCGATCCTTACCAAAAAAGATCTATCAACAATACTTTTTTTGACAAACTTTTTAACATCTCAATAGAGACGAAGTTGGAATATTATAGAAGAACTAGGAACTCAAGGCACATTCCTTGCGTTACGACCTGCCATCGGCTGGTTTACGTTAACGTTTACCAATATTTTTTTAGTGAAAACCTGATATTAGTTTCCTTGTTTATGATTATCTCACATTTTTATCTATTTTATGTGAAAATAAAAAAACACTGTTAGTTTTTTATTAAATAAATAAATCTAACGAAAGTAAGATAAAAATCGATTGCGAAACCAGGTCCCCTAGACAACAAGTCATTTAGCTCAAGAAAAGAAACAAGAACAGATATAACTAAATTTAGTTTGTCGATCGACAATTCTCGATAGAACTCCATTGTATGTTAATATAATATATCTATGGGAGGGGGGAATAAACACATAAGTCAATTTTTTCATTTTTTTTTTATTTGTCCATCATGTAGTATGTAACCATGCTCACAAGTGTTCCAAAACACATTAGTCAAGGAACTTTATTATGGATAGTATTCTCACTGATCCTTATCACACGAAATAATTGGCTACAGAAATGGGGGAGAAAAAACACATAAGTCTGACTTATGTGCTTAGGAACACAAAACACTGGCAAGGTCTATGACTTATTTGCCATTTCTCTATGGATATTTTTAACGAATATTGTGGATTAAAAAGTTTTAACAGAAGCAGTTCATTGTTGCTTCATCGATTACTATATAATGATAAAGCCACAAGCAGTCCGAGAGCTGAAAACCCAGATGATGAGAAAGTACGACTTAAAACTTATAAATATTTTTTAGATGTTGACGGGGAAAAATAAATGTTTGTAAGGGCTGTCTTTTGAGAAACAGACAATTTCGTGAACTTAGTGGCTTTAAAAAAAAAGAAGTTCAGTTGGCGGATTACAAACATTCGACAATAGAGGCTTGCAGGCTCCTAAACACAGATGGGGTGAAGACAAAATGGAAGAAATACGCACCCATTTAAAGCAATTCCCGGCTTACGAAAGCCACTATACTAACTAAATGACAAGAAATACTTGCCGAGTTACTTAATCATCAACATTATGTATGAAATGTACAAAGCGGAATACATAAATCCATCGTCAATTCGTTACTATAGAGAAGAATTCCACAGAATGAAACTTTCGTTCAAAAAACCCAAACATACCTGCCATGAATGTGACAAATATAAAAAGAGGAAAAGGGAGAAATAATCAAAGAGCGGGACACCCACCAAAAAGCTGCAGATTACAGGTATATACGAAAGAGTCAAGATTCGGCATTAGCAAAAGTAGATACTTCCGTAAAGTGCTTAACTTTTGACCTGCAGCAGTGTCTTCCGACACCAGCATTAGCATCTTCGGTAGCTTTTTTTAAACCACAACTTTAACTTGACAATCCATGACGATGCAACTCGTGAGGCAACATGCTACATGTGGCACGAGTCCATAGCTGGCCGAGGTGCAAATCAGATCGCTTCGTGTTTATTTAAACACCTCTCCGCGTTACCACCATGTATCAAAAAAGTTATTTTGTACTCTGATACTTGTGGAGGACAAAATAAAAACTCTCATGTTGCTGCAATGCTCACGGCTATCTTGCAGACAATTCCAGTTGAAACTATAGAACAAGTTCATGGTCTCCGGCCACTCTCATATGGAAGTTGATAGCGAGCGACCATGCAGTTATCGAAAAGAAGAAGAAAAAACTAAGATCCCAGATTAACCACCCATATGACTGGTATCAGTTAGTCCGAGGATGTGGGAATCGAATAAACTTGTAGAAATGGCTCAAAGAGACTTTTTAATGTTTTCATCACTGCTTAGAGGGCCACTGGTTTTAAGAAAACGAGATTCTGCAGGACAACCTTTCAAATGGCATGAGGCTTGCTGGTTCCATTATGATAAAAACTTTGGAATTATTGGGTACAAAAAAAGTTTTGCCGATGAAGAACCGTTCCAAACATTTTAAGTTTAAAAAGACGTAACATTGCAGAGTTACCACAAAATTATGTATTCCCGATTATTACTAATAATCCAATACCTCTAAGTATGGAGAAAAAAGGGACATTCTTTCAATGTTGGATTTAATTCCCACAATATTTCATGATTTTTATCGACAACTTCTTTCAATTAATGCGCCAGATCAATATCCAGACCTAGTTTATGCAGAAGATGATTAATCGTCGTACTTCAAATTTTATTATTGCAGTTTTACTAGCCACCATTTTCATTTCTGCTATGGCTGCCACTGACTATTTTTATCACGACTTATTTTTTTAAACACAAATCTACCCTAACAAAGTGTTGAAATTTTACTAATTTCTGTAGGTCACCAATTTAATTGAAAAATATTAATAAAACTACCGTGTATTGTATTTTTTTTTGTTGTACCTAAACACATAAGTCATATTTTTTTTGTCATTTTGTTTGTTCAATTACACATAAGTCGAAACTTTTCATGATTTACATTACTTATGTAAATATGATGTTGTTGTACATGTGAGTGACTCATTGGATAATACAAAACAGATTAAAAATATAATGGGTTCTTTGGAAAAAAAATAAGAGAAAGTAAGCTAATGGAAAGAAGCTAATGAAAGAATGGAAAGTAAGCTAATTTGACTTATGTGATTATTCCCCCCACTCATAGATATAAATACTTGTTTCGTGCAAGGACGACGATGTGCCTTGATATCTAATAAATACAATAGAACTATTACCAAGTATTTTTATATTATAACATATCAAGAACATATATCTCAATGTATGGAAGTGACAGTTGCCAGTCACGTGACAAATGCCACTTCCCTACATTGAGTTATCTTTTCATATTTCTTTTCTTGAGCTAAGTGACACGTTGTCTAGGGGGGGCAGTACAGACAGACAAGTGAAGGTAAAGAAAAGATTTTTAAAAGATTAAAAAGAATAATTTTTATAAAAATTAACGTGAAATCTGCGGTTCGGACCGCACAACTGCTATGAATAATTTTAAAAAAAACAATTAACAATGTCTGAGTGTATTTATTAATTGCTGATTGAAGGTACCTACTTGATATATTATATTTTTAACGATATTTGGTTTACGATACCATTCACAAGACTGATGCAACGGTTTAACAATAGAATATACATTGAGTATGTATATGGTATGGTCTTGTGCAAATACAACTATTCATCTTATTAAGAAATCTGGTCGAAGAAGAATGGCCATAAAACACACCATCAGATTACGCTGATTGAATAAAAATTAATGTACTTTTGTTTCATCTCAAGAGAGACGTAATTTTATTTTTTCAACTTGAAAAAATAAAATTAAAAAATAATCAAAAAAACAAATTCACCATTCAGTCTGAATGCTTCCATTAGTTGGTTGTGACAAGGTTGATGTGGGAGGTTAATACCCGAATTTGTTGTGTTATAAGGTAATACACACCGCACACCTGTTGCTGGTTTGTAAGTTTTTTTTAAAAATGGACATTATACATGTTGTTAAGGGTTGTTCAGGCACTTAACATCTCGGTTGATTAGAAAATCCAACAATACTATTGGAAAATACTTCCGACTGCCGTGGCATATTTGGTAAGCCGTTTGGTTTCTGTGCGGGAGTCCTGGGTTCGGTCCCCAGTAGAGGAGAAATTTATTTAAATTCATTTCTCACGCTGATGTTGCTTCTCTGGGCTGGAAACACTGGTTAGTTGGAAGAAATTGCCATATGGAAATAAATTCGCCACTTGCGCAGGGTGCAAGGAAGTGTTTATTATTATTATTAAAATCCAACAATTGTAAGAGAAAATCAACTATTCTATTAGGTAATCCAACAATACTATTAGAAAATACAACAATACTATTAGAAAATCCAACAATACTATTAGAAAATTCATCAATAGGTACTATTAGAAAATCCAACAATGCTATGAGATAATAGATAATCCAACAATTCTATTCGCTACTCCCACCACCACCCGCTCTGCCTATGGGGACTGTAATCGGCCCCTTCACAGAACGCTAAGTGAACGACAAAAAAAAAATGCATAGCACGAAAAGTAGCTCATGGAGCCCTCTAGATTAGCAATCTCGGCACCATAGTGCAAAAAGAAACAATCAACGAGTGCGAACAGAAAATTCACACCCGTGGACTGTCTATGACCTCAGATCCCCCTACATGCAGACCATCAGAGAAGTGACCAAGATCTCTGGAAATAATTAATTTAACGGGAATCTTCTAAAAGTAAGGCACCATATCTATGACAGAAAACCTTAAAAGCTTTATAATTTTTCTTCGAGATCACAAAATCCGCATGACCAATGGGACCTTGAAGAGATCAACAATTCTATTAGAAAATCCAATGATACTATAAGAAAATTTAACAATTTTTTTTCCAGTTTTACATATATGTACATACACGGGGTAGGCAGGGAAAGCCGAATGCTACATGTTTCTATCTTGACACACATTCATCGCTTCGTCCATATTCATGCATCGTCTCATACAGGTTCGTCTGTTGTTCAAATGAATATAATTTTTGAATCTATTTGATAATGATTCCCTTACATAAACTATAATATTCTTATTTTTTTGTCATACAATATATTGTTATGTAACAATTATTTCAAGGATTTCAAAAAAATATATAAATGAAAAATAACTCACCCCAATGTGGTGTCCTTCGACAAACAGCTGGGGCACAAGGACCTCAGCGCTGCGCATCCTGTCTTTGATCTCCTCCTGATACTCCCCGCTCATGAAGACGTCTCTCTCCTCAAACTTGACCAGCAGATTCCTGAGGATCTTCTTCACCAGGACACACTTCTGATACGTTCCACGGACTATGCCCATACTTGTTGTGTATAGCACCACCTTACCCGCGTCCTTTTCCTTGTAACTCTGAAATAAAAGAAAATATCAAAATCAATCAATCGTAAACTCAACAGGATTACTAGAATGGCTATAACCTTAAATTATAACAGTCTTACTTATAAAAATCGATTACACATCCGTCGACCAACGTTTTAGTTACACACCGTGTAAAGCCCGTGCAGTAATTATTTAAAAATCTTACTAATAAACGCTGTATAACGACTGGGTAGTTGCAACAGATTGATCAATGCGAAAACGTTATATTTTTAAACCCGCGCATGTGCAGAGCCCCTCAGCCGCCATACCCTATTCTAATTTTGACGTTTGTCGTGGTTAATATTTTCATATGTTTTTCACATTTTAAAATAGGAACATGGAAATATAAAGAATAATTTCATGATACGAATACCCATGTGGACACGTTCTTAGATATTTAAAATAGGAACATGGAAATATAAAGAATAATTTCATGATACGAATACCCATGTGGGCACGTTCTTAGATATTTAAAATAGGAACATGGAAATATAAAGAATAATTTCATGATACGAATACCCATGTGGACACGTTCTTAGATATTTATTTATTTTTATTTACAATAACGGGCTCTGGGCCATTATAAAAAAAGGTAAAATAAAACATAAAACTCGTATTAAACAACACAATAATTAAAAAAAAACAACACAATAATTAATTAAAACGCAAAATATATCACACAAATCGAAATATTCATAATGTCCGCATATTATAAAGGAGCTAATTTTTTAACCACTTCTCGCTCCTTAAATGCACAAATATCGATAGTAAAATAATTTTTAAAGACTGGGAGGAATTTTTTTTTTAAGAATGAATATGTCCTTATAGTAACAAGTACATAATATACATTCTCATGCGTTCACTAAATTAAGCATAAATGTTTGTGCTATAGGCGAACAAAATCGGTCGTGGCAGGATTCGAACTCACGACCACTGGATTACAAACCCAGCGAGTTAACCGCTCTGCCACCACCCATCTGAAATAAGGAGAATGAATAAAGAGACGGAGTAGAAAGTAGTTTGAGTCATCTGTTGAATGTGTGAAATGGTATTCCATACTTCTTTGATCGCTGGCAGCTTTTTTTTGGAAAAAATGATAAAAACATATATAGAAATGTATTATTTCGTGTTAATTTCCAATATTGAGATCTGGGCTGAAAAAAAACACCTTCATGCTGCAGTAACCACACATTGAGACAGATTTTCATTTAAGCTCGGGGGTGTTAACTTTGAACTAAAAAGTAAAATCTGTCATCACGTGAAATAGACCAGACTATACAATTTGGGACTTGGCTTATAAGAAACCATTCCACAGATGGAATAATATTCCCAACGGATATGAATGTATGTGGAAGGAGAAGAAACACAGAAAACAATGAAACGGTGAGTTTAGAGGAAGGAATGGTGGGTCAGTGAACTAAGTGTCTGGAGACGTTCGGATAATTTGGACTGGGAGACTCAATTTATAACAAACATACGGCTGAAGTTTGACCTTAAAATACTCCATAGTTCGTTTATGCACCTCAGTGGAAATTAAATATCATACGATAAAGGCATTCTACGATTGTCTCCATGAAATGTATTATTAAAAGTCCATCAGTTGTCAAGTTATGGGGAAACAGATTATCTTTGGATGATGTCATTATTATAAACACGAATTTAAATAATATTTAATATTTTGAGAAAATTATGTGGAACAGAGTTTGGTGGAGTAGATTCAGAAGAAGACATTGGAGGGACCACGTAGCCAGAATGGACAGTGATAGACTTGCGTATATAGTAGCAAATGAAATTACTTCTGGTCGCCGTCTACCCGGAAGACCACCAAAGAGATGGAAGGATAGTTGGACTTCGTTATCTCAGGAGGTATAGTTTTTGAATTACAGACCAACAGGTCTACTAATAAGTAATAAATGAAGAAGAATTTGTCTTATTTCTGTGAATACTTCACAGGTGGCAACTAGTACCTTAATAATTTTGTTTATTGAGTTTAATGTTGTTTTGTTCATAGAGTGGAAGTTTATGATGAATATGGTAATATTGTTCAGGATGAATATGGTAATATTGTTCGTGTTGAATATTAAAATATTGTTTTAAAAACACAATACCCCATTTTGCTTTTTGATTTGTTATTTTTCATACAGTGTGATTTTAGCGAATAAACTTTGTAAGTCGAGCCAAAATAATTTTCCCCAAAAACCTTTAAGTGCTGGATATTTTATATCAAGTGTAGTAGTACCTACATACTGAAACATCTATCTTAACTGTTGTTGTAAAACTTACTAACTACACAAGATTCTGTCACCAAATAAAGGTCCTAACTTTACACTTGTTTCTGTGAAACTAGTTACATACTTGTGTTAGAAAAAGTTTCAAGAGTTCAAAGTTCTGAAAATTTACTGAACAAAATCTTACGCTAGATATCGCCATATACTTCATTTATTTTATTGAGAAGAGGACACCACACAGTACATGCATATATTTATTGAAAGAAAATAAACTGTAATACAAATATAACATGTACCTCTTAAGAGGACATAATATAACGCTAAACTTAGTGACTGAAAACATGATATATTAAAACCGCCTAATGCACTATGAAGTTACGCGTTAGTAAGGGTAAATATCGCATGCGTTAAAAAAGGTTTATACGTGATTTAAATTATCGGAAACCCCAAATATGTTGATTTTTTGCATTTTAAGAACAAACCTTAGTTGAAATGTAAAAACTTTATCGGTCATTCACTTTGATTTTATGTCATATATATTTATGTCATATATTTATATTTTATTTATATTTATCAATAATTGTGTATTCATAACATAACAGAAACTATGTCTAGAGCGTTATAAATAAATCATTAAAACAATATGTGCGCAACGCCAAGAAATCTATAAACTTTGTGACAGATGCACTAAACAAATCGATTTCGGTGTTATTTATTATATTTAAATAAGATGACGCTCGTCCTACTGGTGAGTTCATGTAAAGATTTGTACGACTGTGATGATCATATAAGAGACGATGCCTGCGTGCTCGACTATGAAGTTCTGGTACAAAAAAGTTCATTTTAGAAAGTATGTCGCTATTGTTTGTATGTCCGTTTATTAAGTGATAAAAGTATTTCAAAGTCGCAATGCATCTGCGCGTTTCCAATGAATGGTAGTTGGTCATTCCAAGTACAAACATTGATGGGTATAACCAAGGATATGTCCCATATGTACGCAGATACAGAAATCTTAAAAACTTTTTGTGAACCTGTTCTAGTTTTAATATATAAGTTGATTCGTGTGGGCTCCAAATTATTGAATTTGACTCTAAGACGCTTAAAACTAGTGCATTATATAACAATTTAATGGTTTGTGTAGTGTAAAAGGAATGAGAATTTCGGATAACAAATCCAAGAAGTTTGTATGTTTTTAAGCATAGATCGTTAATATGCTTATGGAAAGTTAGTTTGTTGTCAAATGTTACTCCTAAGTCTTTCACATAGTCGAGCCGTTGGAAAAGGGTATTATTTATGGTGTAATTAAATATATATGGGTCCTTGGATCGCGTGTATGACACAATGTTGCATTTTGGTGAACTAAAATTAAGACGGTTATTTTTGGCCCATTTTGAGATTGAATCTATATCTAATTGAAGTAAGATGCAGTCAGCTGGCTTTCTTATTTGTCTATATAATTTTAAGTCATCTGCGAATAGTAAATAATGACAGTTTGATATGAAGGATCCAATATCATTTATAAATATTAAGAAAAACAGCGGTCCAAGAATAGAACCCTGTGGAACTCCTGAGAAGACTAAAAATTCAGTTGAAGAACTCCCCTTATAAAATACGTATTGCTTACGATTTATGAAATAAGAGGAAATAAATAACAAGATGTTTGTGGATAGGCCAAATGAAGCTAGTTTTTTTAATAATATACCAATATCAACTTTGTCAAAGGCCTTTTCTAGATCAAAATATGTAACATCTATTTGAATACGTTGATCGAGATTTTTAGATAGGAAGTCGGAAATACATAGTAGATTTGATGTCACAGACATTTGTGGTCTGAACCCATGTTGTCGTTCATCCAAAAATGGCTTTACGTGATTATACAAGTATTTGTGTAATATTTTTCGAATACTTTTGCTACTGCACAAAGTATGGCGACTGGGCGATAATTTCGGATATCACTTTTGCCACCCTTTTTATGATAGGGTGTGATTTTAGTTGTTTTCCAAATGTCTGGAAAGGATCCATTTCTTAAACATTCATTAAAGAGATAACAAAGTGGTGTAACAAAAAATTCTGAGCAGCCTTTAATAAGAAATGCGGGGATTCTATCTGGTCCTACCGAGTGGGGTTTATTTAGTTGGGAGATAGCAGTTTTGACGTCTTCTTCGGATATTCTTTGAATACTAAACGGGGGAGCTGTATTTTCAGTATTTATTGATTGACTTATATCTAGGTTTGGTTGGATTTTACTGTATACGGAAGAAAAAAAAGTCGCAAAGCATTCTGCAACTTCCATATTACTGTTCAGCTCCATTCCATCGTAATTCATGGAAATGGATGTTTGAGATGATTTTTTAAGGTCTTTTATGTACTGCCAGAACTTTTTTGGATTGCTGTTTAGAGAATTTTCGATGGAAAAAATGTTATCTTTTATATTTTGTTTTACAGTGGACCGTAGTTTAGAAAATATTAAATAGTCGGTCTGCATTTTACTTTTTTTCCACTTTTTGTGAGCTATGTGTTTCATTTTAATATATTGAATAATTTCTTTATTGAACCATTTTGGGTACACTCTATGTGAAGATGGTTTATTAGCAGGTGGAATGCAAATATTGAAAATATCATATAATGTTTTGTAAAAATTTCCGCAAGGGATATTTATGTCAACTGAATTTTTGTAAACTGATTCCCAGGAGCATTTACTTAGCAGTTCATATAATAAGAGAAAATTGGCTTTGTTGAATTTCCAAGCATCATTTCTTATATCAGTACGCGGCGAATCTAGACCTGGACTACCTGTATGAGCGCATCCTAGAGTAATTGATAAAGTTGGGTGATATTTGTCTTCGCTAATAAGGGGGTCATGGCATCTGTCAACGTGGATTATAGACCTTTCGGCGTTGCACAGAACAATATCAAGAACAGAGTTAAAGTCATTAGTTATTATATTGTAATCTTTAAGTCCATAAAATGATTTAAAATATTCATGCATATTCACAACACTCATGTTACTTGAAGGAAGGTTTAAATCGCCTAGTATTAATAAGTTTTTATCGTTGAGAAATTTATATTCACTTTCTACTTTTTCGAAAAATTTCGAATAAATGTCTGTTGAAGAGCGAGGTGGAATGTAAATAACACACACAATTAAAATACACTTTTTAAAGGTTAGTTTCACCCACAGTGATTCAATGTCCGGTTGTTCCATATTAGGAATAATTTCGGCGCGGGATATAGATTCGGCTCGAACTGCCAGAAGAACGCCACCCGCACGTGACTCTCGATCCCTACGAAAGACAATATATCTATCATCGAACAATTCCGAGTCCAGTACATTTGGCTTCAGCCATGATTCAGTTGCAGCAAGAATATCTATATCGTTACGGGAAGATAGGTTATTTTTGAAAGTCGTTGTTTTCGTGTTGAGGCCTCTGACATTTTGATAATAAAATTTAGTACATTTCGTACAATTTATATCATGATTTTCGCTAAATCGATTTCGATTGCGGCTTGTTAATGAGGGGTACTCTTCGGCGAAAAAACCATTCATTGTACGCAATGTTGCTTGGCCATACATTAGGGTCCATAAATAACTCAAATTTTGTTTCGGGTACTCCGATTCGGAATGAAGCATAATTTGCAGAACGTGATGATATTTTCACTATGTCATAGGATATTTTTTTATTTATCTCCTTTAAGTGTTTTTCAATGTGTTTTATATCGGTATTTGGGTCAAACTGCCAGGCATGAATATATTTCTGCCTTTCTACGGAAACCAATCCAGTAGACAGTGTAGCTGTACCGCGTAAGACCGGTCGTTTTTTTCGTTTGTTGTGTACCATGTGCCAGTCCCCATTGTCTTCATGATGCTCTGTTACGGTTATTGGGGACACTTGACTATTTGACAACATCGGGGGTAGCGCAGGTATATTTTCCACTCGTGGCGGGGATGACGGTGGTTCGGTCTCGGTGGGAGGGATATGACGTTCGGTATCCGTGGATGATGTTTTTATGGTAGGGACCTTTTGAGGTGGTGGTCCACGCTTGCTTGCTTGAGATGCTGGAGATAGCACTTGGTGGCTGGAGACTATAGACTCAGCACTTGTGGTTGCATTTGGCAAAACCGAAGATACGGACGTCGCATTTTGATCACGTGTTTCCAATCTCTTAGCATATTCTGCTCTTGTTACTCTCTTAGCTGATTCGGCGATTAGAACAGGACAGAGCTGTTCTGGCACTTTGTTCACAATGGTATCGACTATCTGTTTGCGGCAACAGCAAATTGAGTTGTTTGCAATGACGTATTATATATAGACACGTTATACGGGAAGATATAGCTCTGCAAAAAACGTTACCAATGAACTCCTTATAGCATTATACCGATAAATAACGGAAACAATGCAGATATATTTTTCTCTTTCAGTCCTGTGCAATATGGTATGGATAATATTATATCTTGAGATCATATGCGGTCTGTGAAAGAGACAAACTTATATGAAATTGTAGATGTGCGAAAACATTGAAAACACCAACCAAATCATCTCTTCAATGTACAAAGGAATATTACGTGACGCATATTTACAAAATGTTCAATCCTTATTTAAATTAAATATTTTTCACAATATTTTTACTCTCCACTACATTCTATGGAATAATGGAGACATGATTTAACAATTTTTAAGCGTATTTTTTACATCAATTTCTCAACGGCTATTATGTAGAGAGTGCACACTGCACTGAGTTTCGTCGTGATGTATTATTAATTTGTATGTATGACGTACAGCATATTATCCTTTTTATGTCCTCTCTACAGTCCAAACTAAAAGTCCGATCGATAGGTATTTTATTTACATCATGTTATGAATGAAATAGTAAGTATTCATCTACATTTACATAATATGTACTATCATGCCATCTTAATCACTAGGTAGGCAGAGAAAACCGAACACCACATTCTTCTATCTTGACACATCCATTGCCTCATCAACATTCATGCATCTTCACATATGTGCTCGTCTGTTGTTAAAGGATTTTTTTACATCAATTTCTCAACAGGTATCATGTAGACAGTACATCATACTATTCTAACTATTATTTTTTCTAACAGTTCATTTTCATTATATACTCTTTTCCACACCACCATGAGGTAGAGTAAGTGGCGTGTTTTTTTTATTGTGGTATCCCCTGTAGGCCAGCATTTCACCAGTTATGCGTTTCGTATTCTTTTAGTCATTCCGGTGTGGCCTCATCTATTACGCAGAATATACTTATTTTTTAGTACCGAGAAGGCGATCGGCAGAACTTCTTCTAGTCTTCGGATGGGACTGTGAATATTGTTTAATTATTATTTATATCCTCACCTACATCAATCGGTTCTGCAAAAACAAATGTAGAGCAAGCGTTAATCTAAATTATTTTCTTAAAATTTTAAATTCATTTGTTAGCATGTTATCACGCTGTAAAACTTACCTGGTAGATTTAGGGAAAACAATGCAGTTTTGGTCAAACAGTTATCACGGACTTCCTTATCATTCAAATGCAGTCTGCATATTGTCTTATTTAAATGAAATTCACTAAAATCGTTGCTCAGAAGATGAAGATATCCGCAGGCGGAAATCCACCTTATCAATCTACAACAATCTCGTATATTCGAAAAACGAAATTGTCGTTGTGTTGATTTCATCCAATGGCCTCCAATGGCGTCGAACCACATAAAGTGATACAACATAATAAATGGATAATCTATACACCACCGTTTTCGTGAATATATTACCTCAAGAGTGCTAAAAAATGATTACGTTGTATCATTTTGGCTCTGGTAAGATTTGCGAAAAGATGCGATGCGAAAAGATGCGATGGTAGATTTGTAAAATATGCTGACTTGACATGGCGGCAGTTACTGTCGTTCTCTCGCTTACTCCACAGAATATTATGTATAGATGTCTCATTCACTACCAACGACTCGCAAAATATTTGAAAATAAAAATAACTTTCGACAAATATGGATAGGTAAATATATTAAATTATTGAATAAATATGCACTACTTACGCATGAAATGATATATTTGATCGGTCCTTACCAGTTTTAGTGTAGTTTTTACACATTTTCATCACGCAAGAAGGCATTTTGACTACGTCCGTTCGTTACAAAATGTTGCATTCAACTAATGCATGGTAAGAATCAATTCAGGCAATTGCCTTGATTTTTGTTGACCGAATTTAAAGACTAGTAACGTATCTAGTATTTATATATCATTGGTTGTTTGATAGTATACTTTCGATTGATTTTACTCTATTTAGCAGCTCTGAGATTAAATTAGAGCTCACAATAACTTGATCTGACACATGGTCACTTATATTAGGCATTTTGGTCGACTTTCGGCACAGAATAATCCGAATTAGCAGGTTTTGTGTCGATAAACGACAGAGCGGGTGAAGACACGTGCACTCGCGACGCGTTCGAGAATGATTATTATGCACTCTTTAAGCATATAAAAGATTTATTTCTCTACGACACATGGTTATGGAGTACTTAAAAAAAATGCTCTAAAAAAGGATATTTTTAATAATTTATTTATGGGAATTTAGGCTGAATTTTAAAATTGTGTGACGAACATTCACTAGAGAAATGTTGAACAGACATACTATTTTTTCTAGAAACACACTGTTTAACATATTTGAGGGATTTGATTTGAAATTGAGGTGTTTAGGTTTATATGGCCCCTTAAGTGCTAGTTGTAATTTTTTTTAATGAACAATTACTATGGTGTGGAGAGGTTTACGTGATCAGTTTATGCGCTTGCGCAATGTTCACCAATTATGCCTTCTTATTGAGTTCCCTTATCAATGGAATTTTTGTATTTTCTATACAATTTAATAATGAGAAACTGATCGTTTTAAAATAAGCTTAAAAACACCATTGCCATCTATGAAGTTACGAAGAAACCTTTTTGTAACACCATCTATTGTGAAATTCGGCCTTCGTGGCTCAGTTGGTTAAGTATCTGACTACTGATCCAAAGGTCCCGGGTTCGATTCCCGGTGGAGACACAGTCTTTGTGTTTTCAGTCTGTATCTGTGAGACGATTAATATCGTAAGTCTCCAGAATGTGGCGGCAACTTGTTATTGGGTGCAAGTTAAATAATTAATTGACATACCTAGTACCTGTTAGTTGCTTGAGAAGCTACATGAAACAAAATAAATACGCTTCGCATCTGGTTGTATTTAGTCCTTGCAACTAGAAATTGTGGCGGTGATGACAGAACAATTACCGATTGTGAAACTTATTAGTATTCAGCTGTAAACCTCATCACATGACACAGGTCAAAGTAAATTATTAACATCCTTCTCCTTCTATCCTTCTCTTAGTGGATTTGTATTGGCGTACTGCACAGAGGCGTGTGTTTCATACGTACCGAAAAGCCTGACTTGGCGAGCAGATACTCAAAAAACTGACGTATTTGGTAACTATTTTATATTTTTGTAGTCATACGAGAAAAAAAAATTATTTAAATTTAATTTCATCATAATTTGTAGCATTCTTACTAACACCAATGAGATGAGCGTTGAGATAATGTCCCGAATTCAAAGTGGCACAAGAGCAGCAGTGGCACTGGGAGCATTCCTGTCTCCAAACTCCATATTAAACCAGTAATCCTGTATGGTGCTGAGTCCTGGTGCATGACACTCAAGGACCAACAAAGACTGCTAACATTTGAAAACAGGATGTTACGCAAAATATTAGGCCCAAGACCAGGAATCGCGGCAGGTTCCTGGAGAAATTCGTGCATTGACAGGACAACCTTTAATCACCAGCGAAATCAGTTCCAGAAGATTAGCTTGGATTGGACATGTTGTCATATCAGGGGAAGAAAGAGCCACAAAACGTATCCTGCAAAATAACCCTGTGGGCAAGAGACCCCTGGGAAGACCAAGGCAGAGATTGATGGACATGTTACCCGAGATCTGAACGTGCTGAATGCTTGCGATGACTGGGAGTCCACTGCAGCTGACAGGAAGGCTTGGAAAGCTATTTTTAAGGAGGCTAAAGCTCTACCGGAGTTGTATTGCCATCGGAAGTAAAAAGAAGTAATAATATGACTATGAGTAATAATTATTAAGATAGCGATATATAGTAGTACGGTAAAGCATTTTATAGTGTTGACAAACTGATAGGTTATAACATAGATCTTGAATGAAAATGAAATGACTATTTAGCGTTGTATTCTCAAACTATAATTGACAAGTCCAAGTGTCCAGATGGATCTATGGATGATATAAGTAATAAAATAAAATCAATATATTATTATCATCCTAAGGTATTGCTCTATTGTAGGATTTATGAATCAAATAAATTAATTTCAATTTACTGAAAGTATCGAGAATCATTATATTTTCAGAAATCTTTTGTACAAAAGTATATATTGCAATTGCTTATTTTATCTATTGAAGTATGGAGCGTTGTCCTAAGAAAGAAAATATTTGTTTTCATTACCTATGGGTATGATTTGAAATGAGGAATGTCCAGGATTTTTGAAATTATAATCGTCTTCAATATTTCATTACCTACACATATAATCACACAGTATCCCTAATATTTCAGTAGTTCGAGGGAACCTAACGTCAAAATTTTATGTTTTTGCATAAATTTATCGCTTCACCCACATTCATAAATTGTCTCATTCATACAAGTCTGTTATTTTTAAATAATTTTTCCCTGTATTCTGAATATCGTTCACATGATCATGTTTTTTTTCTCTCTTTCATTCTGAAAATAAATATGAAATTAAATGAAAAAAAAATGATATTATTTATTTCAACTATTTACACATATACCTATAGCAATAAGAAAAAATAACTATATTTAATAAAGATTTATTATAAATATGTAAAATTAAATGTAAAATTGTTCCTATTTGAAAATTTACTGCCTCACTAGAAAATTCTGTTCTCAGGTTTTTTCAATTTGGCCTAAGGTTACATGTTTTTGAATGCAAAGTTATTAACAGTAATAATTAAACATAAACAGAAAAGAAAAATATTCAGAAAAATATAACGAGATCTCTCAGTTATTTTAACCCATATATGTAATTGTAGTGGAAATGATGAATGGCACTATGCTATGATAGATATTCTCAGGTTATGAAGGCAGAGAATAGTGAATTATATTACGATATATAACAGTGTAATGGAAATGATGAATGGCATCAAGCTATGGTAGATATTCTCAGGTTATGAAGGCAGAGAATAGTGAATTATATTACGATATATAACAGTGTAATGGAAATGATGAATGGCATCAAGCTATGGTAGATATTCTCAGGTTATGAAGGCAGAGAATAGTGAATTATATTACGATATATAACAGTGTAATGGAAATGATGAATGGCATCAAGCTATGGTAGATATTCTCAGGTTATGAAGGCAGAGAATAGTGAATTATATTACGATATATAACAGTGTAATGGAAATGATGAATGGCATCAAGCTATGGTAGATATTCTCAGGTTATGAAGGCAGAGAACAGTGAATTATATTACGATATATAACAGTGTAATGGAAATGATGAATGGCATCAAGCTATGGTAGATATTCTCAGGTTATGAAGGCAGAGAATAGTGAATTATATTACGATATATAACAGTGTAATGGAAATGATGAATGGCATCAAGCTATGGTAGATATTCTCAGGTTATGAAGGCAGAGAATAGTGAATTATATTACGATATATAACAGTGTAATGGAAATGATGAATGGCACCAAGCTATGATAGATATTCTCAGGTTATGAAGGCAGAGAGTAGTGAATTATATTAGGATATATAACAGTGTAATGGAAATGATGAATGGCACCAAGCTATGGTAGATATTCTCAGGTTATGAAGGCAGAGAGTAGTGAATTATATAAGGATATATAACAGTGTAATGGAAATGATGAATGGCACCAAGCTATGGTAGATATTCTCAGGTTATGAAGGCACAGAGAAGTGAATTATGTTAGGATATTTAACAGTATATGAGCATATTGTATTCTCCCATTTCATTTCAGCCGGTCCATAGCCAGTTTGAAGTTTGTTATTAATATGAGATATTGTGTTCTATGTCAGGTAATATTTTATTGTAAAGTCTAGGAGCAAGAAAGGGGTAATATCGCTGGGCAAGAATCGTCCTTATTAGTGGGGGTCTCATATGTTGTCGATTTCGGGTACTGTTGGAGAATACGCAGTCATGAAAAGAATTCCGTCATGTGTTTATTAAGATAGGTCATTATTGTTTTCATGAATAACTGTGTAATATATAAAAAAATACACTCTGTGTGTAGTACGTGTGTACACTGTACATTTGGTCCGTGGAGTGTCTTTAAGGTTTTTTGTACATAATAAGTTGATTATAATTCATTTTTCTTTCATTTAGTTGATTTGACTTCTAAATCAATCGGTATGTGTTGCGTTCATGCTTCTCACATTAATCTCTCAACATTAGTTAACATTATTTGAAACTACCTACCCGTGTCAAAACTTTACAGGTGACAATAATCTCCTATGCATTAGTTATTAATTACATATTAGATAGGTTATATAATATTTAGTAACACACATTTACGTGACTTGTGATAATTTACGAAATCATTTGAATATAAAATTCATGATCCACGTTATAAAGATAGCCAAAACAAATATGAAAACAAAAGTCACCCAACATCAAACTCTCCACCTCGACACAGTTAGTCTAGTTGTACTTTTTTATTATTATTAAAAGGTTGATTCACCCTGAATTTGTTTATATGAAAAACGTTTCTATTGTATAAATACAAGAATCAATATTTAAAGTCTTGATTGTCCAGAAAGTGAGAGCATATTAAATTTTTTGATACTGTCTAATTGTCAATTAAAGCAAGATCGTTGTGTTTGCTGCGTTTTATTTTGATTTACAAAATAATTTACAATTTACGCATCAGTCTGATAATTAAAGTTGTGACTTGAGACAGTGTTTATACTGAAGAACTCTATAATTTTCTATAATAATTTTTTTCCCCAGTATTCCTTAAACACCTTAAATTTTTTATTTTTTTATTTTTAACCATTTTTTGATATTATTACTTTCATAGTGTGAAAATTCTTTTATGGAAGTGTGAAAGTCGGCAAACAACTGTAAAAAAATGTAAAAGGATGTTATTTTTTAATCTAAATTTATTTTAGCTTATTTATTTTTTTAACACAACATATTTAACAATGATACAAACAAGTAGATTGCTGTCAATAAAATCAATTCCCGACGCGATTTGACATTTCGAAACCATACAGAAGAGACTATTAATGTCGTTGGATGCGTTGGTTTATTTGATGTGACTCGCCTGCGTTCGAGATTAAAACATATTTCCTAGGCCCAAGAATATATAGCAAAATAATCCCGAACTTTGCCAAATCAATAACTATTAATTATGTAATACTTATTTGTTATATATTTAAAATGTTTAAATTTATTTTGTATTAATGTGTAAAATTAATAATATTTTATGTATTACTCACAGATCATCGCTAACATAATACCGGAAAGTTACAGAGTTTATTAATATTTAAAAAAAGATCGACGTTTCCAAAAGATCGACATATTCTTACTTAGCGCCCCCACATTTAAAAAATATATCAAACTTAAAATTTCATCCTCATAATCAAACTCAACACTTACTATACAGCACACATTTATATAATGCAATTTCACACATCATTCACACAATATCTCACTATAATATGTAACCATTCCTAATGTATCTTAATATACTACAATAACTTCAGCGACAACCTGTAATTGGCTTTATTATTAATCAAATCATCTTAATGTTAATTAAACAACAAAAAATCAGCAAAAACAATTGTAATTTTCACCAACTTTAATTAAATCAGCAAAAACAATTGTAATTTTCAAAAAACTGGTAAAATCCTATGTTATTTCAAATTGTATAAATATGCTAAATGTATTCAATAGTGTTCACATTGTCATGTAATTTTTATTCTTATAATTTATATTCATATTGTCATTTAATTTATATTTTATTCCAAACGTGTGGTCACACTAGTTTTTGTGTAGAATTTTATTAGTATGTATGTAGGTATAAAGTGAGTCCAGAGCTGTGATGTATATAATTATTGTTGCAGTTATGGACGCAGGTACCCAACTGTATTTAGCTGCAGCATAGAATATTTTATAGCTCTGGGTTCATTTTTGTGTTTATTTGTATTCTGTTATTTTATGTATCTTTTCTTATAGTTTTAAATTTTTTTTTGTTATACTTTTATGTTTCTTTTGTATTACATACTATTTTTATATCATTTTATATTATTGTCTTTACCATTTGATTTTGTAAAATTTTCGACCTCGATACAGGCTAGTCCTAGTGAGGTTGATTATTATATAACATTATGTCATAAAAGTGTAAAGATATATTAAATAAATAAATAAATAAATAAATAAATGTTATATAATTTAGTATATGCTGTATGTTGTCCTCTAAATAAATAAATAAATAATTTTAAAAACGAATTATTTAACTATCGAATAATACTAACATTTTTTGAGACAAAAAAGCTGTTTATATTATTATGTTGATAAAACAAAACCACTTTACATCTCATGCTGACCATGATCAGCTAATATGTTGCGGAAGGAAAAGCCCCAGTCAGCTGATTTTCAGCATAATCCTATACCATTTACTGTCAGATATTTGTTCTTAGTATTTGAATAAGTCTCGGATGGGTGGCCTTTGGGAAACTCGATAGTATTTTTCGTAGCCCCATTACCTAATTCCCCAAAGTCAAGGGTACTCGAGTGGTTTGTTTCTGCCGGAATTCACTTATGGCATGTAATCTACGACCTTTACTTAACTGTCAACCAACAAACTGCGAGTAACGAAAAAAAGGAAAGCTTTAAAAAAGAAGACAGAAAGAGGAATGACTGGATAAGCAGTCAGATCAAATTATCCAATGTGGTTGAGAGAATAGCAATGCAGTGGAGATGGGCAGGACTGGTGGAGTGGAGACCGAGAGGTGACAAGAGATCACAAGGGAGATCGGCCACCGAACAGATGGACGACATCAAACAAATCGTTGGAATTCAGTGGAAAGGAATCGCACAGGAACGGGAGGACTGCAGAAGGAGAGGGGAGTCCTATGTCCTTCAGTGGGCAAACACGGGCTGATGATGATTTTGGAGTTGGACTCTTAATGGGTTAAAAGAGGAAAACAAGATAAAACTAACATCATTTTGAAAAACTCCTATATTAACATTACTTTTCTAATATCTCCTCGTTATTGTTCTTTTGATCCATGAAAGTTTACGGTACAGACTTGTGTCCACATTGATTATTATCGAACATTCTTCGGATAAATGTTATCAAATAATATCATAATATAAAAGGCAACACAATTATGCTTTTATGGCGATAGGAGACTATTCACCGTCATTTTTTCTTATTAAACGTTTTATCGCCAAAATAATTCATCGCTTTTTTAAAATCGTAGTTTTGTGGCGAATAGCCAACATAGGTACTTAGAAAGTACATCAGTCTGCAAGTAGTTTATAAACGCGTGAGGGGAGGTCATTGACCACCAGTATCGGCTGCACAACAATATTCTTTTTAATCATATGTACCTACCCGGAATTGAACATAGTAACAGGGTGTTCAATGAACCTGTATTTGTTAATGAGCCTCGGGGGTGAGATGTATAAGCAAACTACCGATGCATCATCTCTTTTAGTACCTGGTCTACTAGCGTAACTTTCATTTGAACACGTGTTATTTTCAATTTTACGTAACTGTTATTTGAATTCTATTGTATTTATTTTATTTCACGTCTAATGAAATAAAATAAATACAAATGTAATGAAACGTAACTTAAATGAAATGTAACTTAATTATATCGAATGTAATTGTACCAAATGTGTTTCCTTACTCTCTGCTTAATTTACTCACTGACTGTAAATATTTAATTTGATGGTACATGCACCCGAGTATTTAGTAATGACCCTCGTCGTCTTCTTATTGTGACTAGTCTTGTTATTACGATCAGTTTATAAATTTAAACTAGGTAAAGCTTCACTTTACTTAGTGGACATAATCGGACCTGGTGACCTCGTTTTCAATCTTCTAACACGTCACAATAGGAAGCTATTCGGGTACCTACTCTAACTGCATTCCCTTCAAGAGTCAATAATCATTTCTGGACCAAACGGAGTTGAGCCCTCGGTTCGGACTTTACTGTAAGCACCTTAAGGGTCACTCATAGGCCCTCGGTTCGCTCTTTCCAGAAAGTACCTTAAAACTAAGGGGCTCCAGTCTACAGTTGTAACGTTTTTGTTGACCATGTTCCAAACCTTCAAAGGTGGGGAACGGCTGATGATAATTTGACGATGATGATGAATAGGGACCGACACAGAACAGCGAGTACCTCCGAGCATATCCAATGGCTCCTGGCCAGGTGTGATTGGGAAATTCTTAATGAACGAGTCCACCTAAATGACGGCGTAAAGGAGCTTGTGGCTTTCTGGGAGCGGATGGTCATTTACATAGGCGCATATGTGTTGACTGACAAGAAGAAGAATAACCTTAATTTTTCACTCTTTCTGTATTAGGTACTGTTTTTCTCGTCTCAGTATTGTGAGTATACTTAAGATCTTTTTGATCGCCATAAAATATAACAGAGTGGAAATCCATTAAAATTAACAAAGTATTTTACCACAAATTGTAAAATCACTTATTTCTGCCCAAATATTGTGAAACGTTTAAGTTGTATTGAAATAATCTTGTTATATTTAGTTTTATTAAGACCTTGATAATGCCGAGTCATCTGGGCAAAAACATTCGGTCTTTATGAATAGTATTTTTAGTTCTTTTTTTTAATATAAATTAAACGCTTTTTTCTTCTATAATTATTTTATTCCTATCCAGGACGACCTTTTTTCTTGGTGAAGGGCTTTTAAACTACACACTATTACATTATATACAAATTTGACAGAGTGAAAGGGATTGGTGGTTGTTGCTGTTAAAATAGAATTTAAAGTCCTAATCTATCATTCTTACACGAACACAATTATATTTGAATGTTGCAGTTGCGGGGAATACATTAAATAAAATTAAATAATTATATTCTCAATATATATCACATCTTTGTCAGGTCAGTAACAAGATAAAGAGGTAGAGAAAAGAATAAAAGCAGATTAAGAAAATTTTAGAGAATCTAGAACTATTCAAGGAACTATCACCCAGTTAAAAATTATATTGTCACTGTAAAAATTGTAAACTGCTAGCCCTAAAACATGATAATCTAGTTGGACAGCAGTAATTTTCTTGCCATTGTCTAGTATAAAATATGCTGTAATAAAATGTATAGCGATGAAACATTTCAGTGGCATAACATCCTATTTAGGAAGAATGTCCCTTGTATTACACCCCGCCAGGGTTCTATCAGATGGTGAGGGATAAGTATAAGGGTGGGTTGTGGGTGGTGTATTGCTGTGTACGGTAAGGGGATGGACTAGAAGAGAAGAGAGGGGGTTGAAAGGAAAACAACACAATCCACCCCCTACCTCCCATCCTTCGTAGAGGAGTTAACAACAGGTTCTTTAGAAAACTTTACATATTATTCAGTGAAAAAGTGACACACGTCTACAGAATGTAGGTACTAGAGATTTTTTTTATTCTTCTTGGTGATAATCACGCCAAACTCATCACAATCTTGTGCCGACCTAATGAGTCGCACCGTATCCGGAATTCCGAACAACTGCCTGAAATTTTTAAGCCACGATGGTCTTCTACGCCCATATCACATATTCCCTATATCAATCTCTAAGCAGAATGAGTTGTAGAAGGGCATATTAATCAACACGGAATATGTGGCCAAAGTACGTGGCTTTGTGTCTCTTGACAATACTACACACTTCCTTAATATATTCTGGCAACTACAATTATACAACTTTAAAGCTTCGTAGGACGCATTATGAAATATGCATACCGATTGCATCAATGAAGGGAGGAAGGAGATATTTGAAGGACACAGAAGAAATTTTAAAGAATTATTTAATAAATATGTTAGAGGGGATTTTTTGGACGGCTACAATTAAGGAGTATCGTAACACGCTTTCCAGGCGGGTTGGATGGGGGATTTTTGGACGGCTACAATTAAGAAGCATCATACCACGCTTTCCAGACAAGTTTGATGGGGGATTTTTGGACGGCTACAATTGAAGAACATCATACCATGCTTTCAAGATGGGTTGATATGGGGGATTTTTGGATGGCTACAATTGAAGAGCATCATACCATGCTTTCAAGATGGGTTGGTATGGGAGATTTTTGGATGCCTACAATTGAAGAGCATCATACCATGCTTTCAAGATTGGTTGATATGGGGGATTTTTGGATGGCTACAATTGAAGAGCATCATACCATGCTTTCAAGATGGGTTGGTATGGGAGATTTTTGGATGCCTACAATTGAAGAGCATCATACCATGCTTTCAAGATTGGTTGATATGGGGGATTTTTGGATGGCTACAATTGAAGAGCATCATACCATGCTTTCAAGATGGGTTGGTATGGGGGATTTTTGGATGGCTACAATTGAAGAGCATCATACCGTGCTTTCAAGATGGGTTGGTATGGGGGATTTTTGGATGGCTACAATTGAAGAGCATCATACCGTGCTTTCAAGATGGGTTGGTATGGGGGATTTTTGGATGGCTACAATTGAAGAGCATCATACCGTGCTTTCAAGATGGGTTGGTATGGGGGATTTTTGGATGGCTACAATTGAAGAGCATCATACCATGCTTTCAAGATGGGTTGGTATGGGGGATTTTTGGATGGCTATAATTAAAGAGCATTATACCACGCTTTTCAGACAAGTTTGATGGGGGATTGATGATGATTTTTTGAATTGAAGCGGGACAGAAACGCTTAGAATGTTTTTGTAACAGTTATTAATAGCAGTGAATGCACCAAATTACGTCCAATTGAGTACCTAACTTTTTGAACTTATAAAAGAACTATTTTTAATATCCAAAATTACTTTGTTTACACAACTTATGAGGACTTACGTCGACCGGTTTCACAACGACGTTCTCTTCTTCAGGAAGACTTACGTACTAAATGTACTTGTAGACTATCTGAATAATTTGGAAATCCCTAATTACGCTTTGTTGGTTTCTTTGGTGTTATTAACCTTTTCCCTAGCATACCAACAATTGAATGTAAAACTATTATTAATAATCTACTTAATACCTTACATACATAAAGATTTAGCTTATGACTTAAATGCCTTATTCAATTTCATTTTAAATCATAAATTCGTTCAATTTGATAACATTGTATAATATATAAACAAAAGACGGTATATGTATGGGGCATACTACAAGTCCTTTATTAGCAGAAATATTCATGAATTTCATAGAAAATAATATATTCTATAATAAAAAAATTATCATTAAAATATATCTTGTTGGAAATGGTATGTAGATGATATCTTTTGTATTTTGTTAGGTACGCAAAGACAGTTAAACATATTTATTATTTTTTTCATAAATTACTCATAAATATTAAGTTTTCTTCGGAGATGGGCAAGGATTCATGCTTAAATTTCCTAGATTCATATTATAGAAATTAGCGTAATGTGTCACTTTTGCCCTAACCTATACAACCATATTTTATAAAAGAGTCACCCGTATTTTTTACTGATTAAGCTCTACATATTTACTGTATGAGAAAAGATAAAATTAAAAATTGAATTCTGCACGCGTGCTGAATGTGTTATAATGAACTGCAGTGCCGGAATAAGGCGACTGGATCTGAAAGCGACAGAGGCGGTGGCGGGTGGACTTCTATTAACCTGATAGCGGTCCTGTTTTATTAAACTGTTGTACGTGTGTCGCGTTTATCATATCTACCTATCATCTACCATATGAGAATTCTCCAATATTAAGGCGAATATTTATTTATTTATTTATTTATTTATTTATTTATTTATTTAAATCCACAATAACCATACATAAAAAATTACAACAATACGACAGTGAAACATAGAACAAAAAAAAAATTTTAAAAATTGACAATTTAGTATAACATGTTGGCACTGACAAAATGAATACAATCTATCAGTACCAACATCCAGTGGATAAGAACTATTCCACTAAGCAGTGCTTGTGTCGGAATAGCTTTACAATTCATTTTAACTGACACAGTCTTTACTTATGTAACCCATTTATGTCTAATATATAATTATAACATATAAAAAAATCAAAAATACAAATTATAATATAAGCTATAACATCACGGTTTCATAATCATTTCATAATTTTAAAAAATATATCTTCAATGTTCATTCTACCTTTGTTGAGAATCCAAGAAGATAGTTTATTTTTCATAGCACTTAGTGATTTTATATTATATATCTCAGAACCAATCTATATACATTTTAAATTATCTGTTTAAATTTACCTACAAACAAAAAAGGAAAAGTAGCGTCTAGCCCCTGAGTTTCTTTTCTGCATTCTTAGGTTAGGTTTAAGTTTGTGTATAATAATAATAGCGACTCGCGTGAGCGAGTTGCTTTATAAATTGAATTATAAATTATTATAAATTAAATATATAATATTCTTTTAATTTTTCGCATTTAATATAAAATTTTAAAATTTCACAGCTCATTTGACTTAATACTACGAGATCTCAACCAATCAGAGAGCCAACCGGAAACAGAATGCAAACGGGTAGATTCAGATTGTAGACTCTAGTAAAAGGAAACTAGTTAAGATATCTATATACTGCCTGAACAGGTTTGTTTTACCTAGTGAGGCAGTTTATGATCATAAAAAAATGTATTTTCTAAAAAGAAAAAATAATGTAGAGAATGTAATTAAATTGTTATTAGATTTAAGAGAAAAAATATTTCTGAAAAAAAATTGAGGACACCCATTTTTAAAATCAAATTCAAATTCTTAAATTATAACTTATATCAACAAAAATAATTTTCGATACCGATTCAAATTCTGTTTAGTAGAAATTTTACCCTCATAAGAAGCAATATTAAGCAGCCCATTCACGATCGTGCCATTCGGCGTCGTTCAATATGGACCGGTTCCATTTGGAGCATTGTAAAATTTTCATCTCACTCAATAATAAGTTCTATTTTTTTTTTCAAGTAAAAATGAGTTATAATTCTGATGATGAGTTTTATACAACTGCCATATAGCGGTTTGTTTATATATAAATAGGAAAAAAAACAAAGAGAAAATGTTGTATTTTCGCATTCACGAGAGTGTCAAACAGCTCGGCGTAATGCACCGCTAGTTTTCACACTCACGAGCATGCCGTACAGATAGGATGCGTCGCGCAGTTTGTCACGGAGTTTCGATAATTTGGAATTCCATTTTGGTGTGTCAGGCCAATTGGGCTGCGTTGGATTTGACATTCACGAACGCATTTTGGAGTGATGGCAAGCCATTTGGAAGGATGGCATGATCGTTGATCGTGAATGGGGGCATTAATCTATTGTTTTGGTATGAATGAAAATATTTAAGAAACATGCAGTTAATTATAGACGGAAAAAGTAGTTTTTATCAAGAAAATTTAATAATAAAACAATTGAACTTCGTATTTGATAATCCTTTTTGATGGCCTAAGATTTCGAGGTAAGAGAACTCCCTTTTTAATAATATAATAATTATGGACCTGACCGCAAATTGGAGTTTCTGAATTGAATAGAAAAAGGTGAACTCCGAAGTGATAATCTTTACTTGTTAAAAACTTTTTGTGGATTTGCACAAGTTCAAGGATATCAAATTCATCGCAGCGGTAAATACAATTTGTAAAACAGTTTCATACAGATTATAAATGAGTTCCAGATTGGCATTCACTGTTCATTTTGTTAGATATCTGACGCCTGAGTAAAAAATGCCGGGTTCAACCACGAGAATACTCAGTTTTTTTTCTCAGTGAAAGAGGCCATGCAATATCTTGTTTTCTTTTTTTCAAACAAAAGCTAGACAAACCAATGATTTAATATGAATTGATCCCGATTCCCGACATTGACTTTATCCCGACAGGGAGAGTAATCCAATGTTTGCGTTAATGCCACAATATAAATATTTGATTTACAACGGTACACATTACCCCCTATTCAGTAACTATTGGAACTTAATTAGGAACATACTAAAATTGTAGATTTTAGATTAACGGTCTAATTACAGCGTAATAAAATATAAACTTTGACTAAATGGAATAGGAACGTACCTATTTTGGCCGGAACATTCTTAAAAAAATACTGAATTAGACGTAATATGAATAATTATGAAAATTATGAATTTTTCGTCATTTTCATAATCATTCAAAAAAAGACTAATTCAGTGAATTTTTAAGAACATACCGGCCAAAATAGGTACTTTTCTATTCCATTTAGTCCAAGTTGATATTTTATAACGCTGAAATAAGATCGTGAATCTAAAATCACCAATTTTAGTATGTTCCTATTTTAGTTACGGGGTGTTGGTACAAGCAAATAAACCAAATGCCAAAAATGAACTTTTAATTCTGTCGCGGTTTAGGGATGACATCTGTGCGAAAGCATTGTCACTTCATGCATTAAGGACTGTTGATTTCATTGTTTACAAACCAATTTCGTAATAGATGGCGTTAAAAAAAAGGTTTCTTCGCCACTTCTTCGTAATTGTGTTTTATGTGATTGAATCCTTCTATATTTACTCACTGTCTCATCACAAGCATTTTGTGCTTATTGAGAAAGCGTAGAAAAAAAAAACAGTGTACAAATTCAAATAATTGTAATATATATTGTTTTTTTTTAATATAAGATTTTAAAATAAAATTCCTATTATAACATTTAAGATTTTAAAATAAAAGTAGACAAAGACAGTGCTGACATGATGTCCTATTCTGATTTGTTTCAGAGTACCTACGAAAACGTCCAAATCAACGGGTAAAAAACCGTGGATAAAAGGATTTTATCCGCTCGGTGGGACGTAATGAGTCCCGTATAAATTCATTCAACTTTGGACATTTCTCATCTTCTTCTTCTTCTTCTTCAGCCAGTTTTCATCCATTCTTGGACATAGGCCTCCCCTTTGATCCTCCACAACTCCCTGTCTTAGGCACACTGCATCCATCTTCCTCCGGCACATTTCTTGATGTCATCAGACCATAATATACTAAAATTCAGACGGATCAGAAAATGACATATTGAGACCACATTCGACAGAGAGAGGTGTGGGGCTACCACAGCTGAGGTGGTGAGGTGGAGGGATGATATCAAACGATATTCTGGCACGTCCTGGATGTAAACTGCACAGGACAGGACATCGTGGAGACAAATGTAGGAGACCTTCTTTCAGAAGTGGACGGAAAGTGTATTTACCTTTCCGTGTTGATTAGGAAGCAATTATTGCCTCGAATTAGGCACTAGTTTGTTGCGCTAATGCACTTGAAAACTCGTGTTGAAGACTTAAACAAAATTAGTGATAACTACAATATAATCTGTGAACAAAATACAAATGTTACATTTTGCGTTCCTAAACCTTGCGCATTCGGAGAAAACGTGCCTTGAATTCAATACGAGTTTTTAAGTGCATTAGCGCAACAAACCAGTGCCTGATTCGAGGCAGTACTTTCCTCCTAATCAACACGGAAAGGTAAATACGAGAACGGAAATAGGCTTAAGAAGAAGAAGTTTATAAATAGGTACAAATTCAAAATATTATTGAAATACTGATTAATTTTAATGATCAAAAAAGAGCGGATTTCTAACAATCGTGAAATACGGAGGTAGTCCTATTAAAGATGTGATTGTATGGTGGCAGAGAATTATATCATATCTCGTTGGAGTGACGCTGGCAGAATTCGAAACTGATTAATTCTATCAAAATAAATTTTATTTGTCTGATTTGAAAATATTGTCAGGTGAACAGTATACGTACCTACACATACAAATATTTGTTAATTGCATTGCGCATCGTACTGCAAGTTGCTTCTGTACTCCGTTTTGATTTTTTCCTATATAAACATCAGAAAAAATCATAAACAACCGGCGAGTTTATACCTTAAGGCCCTTGTATACCCTGGGTATACGTATGTACACAAAAATGCACACTTAATTACCTTCTAATGTATGAAACGCGAAAAAATATTGTATATCACCTGATATGTGATATACAACATATTATTGTGCAAAAAAGGTAAAATTTAGAGGTTTTTTTAAATAGCAAGAATTGTTATTAAAATATCAATATAAAAAAACTCAGCCGGTAGATTTTCACATTCTCTATCGATTTAAGAAAAAATCTACTTCATAGTCCTTATAGTTTCTTAGTTACTTATAGTAAAAAAATAAAAAAGGTTTTACTAAAACTAATTTTACAAGAAAAGTATCAAACAAATTCAAAATTCAAAAAACTCATGCAATAGAATAATGATGTATATACAAACTGTTCCTTATTTCAAGACGTATCTTTTGAGGGTACTGGGGAAATTATTTTCAAAATATACTATGTAGTCTACTATAGCCTCTTAATGGCAACTACATCCAACTCTTCAGTATGTATTTTATAGGCAAAGAGAAGAAAGATTTTTCTTATGGAAAAAACAAATATCCATATGTTATCTTACAAAACAAACATTCATATCGACAAATTACCCGAATGAGAAGACTTTAATTAGTTGAACAAATTATCTATTTATCTTTTTTGCGAAATTTAAGCGAAAAATTGTGTTTTTTATTCTATGGAAGAAGATATTAAATAAATTAAAAGTACTTACTTACTGTTTTTTTAGCTCTTCATTTGAAAGTACAATCAACAAGGCTATGAAAAAGTCTAAAAGTTTTATAAAAAGCTGGAAAAAACCCTTTAGTAAAAGGTTCTTTAAACATTTAATGTCGCCTTAAATTCGTTGCGTTTCATAAGTGGTAACAATGCCGCGTATATTAGCAAAAATATAAAATTATACAGAGTATAAAATAATACGAATTAAATAAATACTGCCATCTGTCGGTGCAGATGATATTATTATTGTATACGCAAACCACATACAATCTTCTCCGTAGAATGAAACAAATCTAGCGTTGAGTAAATAATTTCCATGTCAGTGAATAAGTTTAGGGCTCACATTATAGATGTCGTTCATAAAATTGGTAGTAAATATTATACGAAAAAAATATTTATTACCAATTTTACAAAAAGATAATAACTATCCTTATCCTACCTTAATTTTTTAGTATCTACTATTTTTTAATAGCAATTGTTTTACACTGAGCATTTTAAAAAGATATATTAATTAGGTTTAATAAAAATACCAATTTTACAGTAAAAATAATAATTATTGTTACCATTTTTACAGTTAAATAATAAATATTCTTACCAATAAATTGAGTTTTGCATACTTCTTACTTCATAGCATACATTGGCTTCAGCTTACCTGTAATTAAAAGAAATAAATTTTAAGTTAACGAGGCAGATATTTAAACTATTCAATTTATTAATAAGTTTAGTGTTTGTAACTGAGATCAAAAAGAACAAAACTCTTGATTAATATCCTAAAAGCGTAAACGAAATGAACAAAGCTAGTATATGATAAGCTTAACTGAAATTTTCACTACATTTCATCCATGAGCTGATAGTTATTATAGGTACCTACTTTGGACTATACAAACGAGGTAGTCTTAAGAAGTCTACCGATGGTGTCAATGCTTTGAGCTTCACGTATGTCAAAGGGCAATTTATTCCATTTTAAAAGCCAGTTCACACTCATTCCGATCATAGAAAGCCGCCTTATTTAGACTCTGTCCATTTTTTGACGATGTGAAATTATCTCTTTTTCCAGAGAGTAACTTTTCATCACTTGGTGGGAGATTTGATTTAGTCAAACTTGATTTTCAATAATCACTTTATTTACAATTTTTCAAGAATTAATGGTACTGTTTACAAGTTAGAATTAAAGTTGTTAACTAGAGATGGTATATATCCAGAATGCCTTTCTTTTATTCTTTACTTCCTAAATACAACGTTTTATTGTTCTCCGTTTAATATTATTTATTCATTTTTCATTATTCACCCTAGCATAGAAACAACAGCTTAATAATTATCTAAATAAAACATATATATTTTCCAGTTGGGCGACATTTCAGTTTAGCTTGATTAGCTTGTTTCCTTGTCGTTCTGTTACTTGCGTTTGCGCTTTACGGATTTCACAAAACAGCGAAATCAATGAGATTAAAACGTATGCATAATATATATAAAGAATAGCGATCAATTCTCTTTGTCTATAATTGTCAACGGATCATAACGTGATGGCATGCGTGTTAGAATACGCCATAGATAATTGGCAAATTACAATATTCATAGTAGGCACATTATGCGTATATGCGAATATCGGTTCGATTTCATTGGGAAAGTCAAGATGAGACAAAGCGATGAAAAAGTCACTAGGAGAAAGTAAATTAAGATGTCATGACATCGGTCACTTGACAGATAAAGCGGTGACATCTATCCGTAACAACGCCAACTACAATCACACCGTTGAATGAAGGAAATGTTAACGACAGGATAATATGTGGTGTTATTAACGATAAAACATTTTCACTATCAAATGAACATGCTTCCTAAGCGACAAAACTATGCGACAACTAGGAAAAGAAAAATATACCTCCTCGTTCTCATGTTTTCCTGGTGAAACTCGAACTATGTATTTTGATTGTAATGATTTTTTTCTCTTTTATAATTGTTTAATGACGATTAAATTAAATCCGTTAGATTAAAGATATTTCTGCCGACATAAAAATATCGATTGCCATCGGTGAAGAAAATTATTTTTTCAAGGGTGAAAGACCTGTTATATGTTGTTTTCCTGTAAAAATTTCGACATTGAAAGCCGAATCGGAGAAGGAATGAATTCTTCTTATTCTTCTTCAAGTGCCATCTCCTCTGCAGAAATCATATTGGAACGCGGTATTAAATAACGAAATTTGACCCAGAGATGAGGGAAGTCAGTAAGAAAGTTGTTTTATTAAAAGACCTCGGTGCCAAACCCTATCGAAGGCTTTAAAGATATCAAGGGAGACAGTTTGATTTTCTCCAAAGCGTTCCATAACCCGACCCCAAACGGATGTCACATAATCGAGAAGACAAATCCATATTGGCGATTATTACTGTTAATCTGGATCTAATTAGGTACTATTAAGAAAACAAGTAATTAAGTCATATAGCAAGTTCTTCTTAAATTACTGCACATTTACCTTTTCACATTTATGCTTCCCTTAGAAAAAGCACAAAAATCAATTTTGAGAGCTATTTTAAATTAACCTAACAGATATCTGAGTGATAACTTATTTAAAGAATTTGGTGTTTTAGATGTGAGAAAAATACGCATACAAAAAATAATTATTTAATGACTCGATCGGCATCTATAGAAGTTGCCTATACACTGCACTTGTTAATGAGACCAAACATTAGATTATTTTGTCGGTTTTTAAACTACTTTTCTCATTTCTTTTTTCCTGTATTAATTTTTGCATGTATGTTTACTTTTTTTTTCATATTTTTAACATGTTCTTCATTGTTTATTTACATATTTTTGCATGCTTTTTGTTTATTTTTTACATATTTTTTACATATTTGTTACATGATTTTCATTATTTTTTACATGTATTTTGTTTATTTTTTTTACATATTTTTACATGTTTTTTGTTTATTTTTTTACATATTTTTGAATGTTTCTCGCATGTTTTTTTTTTACATATTTTTTTTTAAATGTTTTTCATTATTTTTTACATATTTTTTTTTTTTTTAAATGTTTTTCATTATTTTTTACATATTTTTACATGTTTTCACCTTTTTTATATTGTTATTCATTTTTTATTTTCGTTTTGTATATTTGTTTGTTTTTATTTGTTTTTTTTTTTTAAATTCTGTTGTTTTTAATATATTATGTATACTTGTATGTGTAAAAGGTTATCAAACCGTAAATTGAAATTAAATAAATAAATATCTGTTTCTTGAGTAAAATAATTTTCTTTTTTTTAAAAGGCTGCAATATTTAGATCTATTATTTATCTATATTTTTCTCATTCAGAACACATATTGTTTCGGAAAAAAAACTGTAAAATAAACAAAAAATAAATTGGCTGCCTTAAAACATGAATTATTCCTAGTTAGGCAGACAAAGGTAAATAGTAGAACACAACCTATACACCTACCACAAAAATGGGTGAATTCATATATTCTTTCTTTTTCGTGTCCGGCTAAGCTCTACCACTCCAATAAGCAGCGACTGACATCGCGTTGTCATTTGTCATAATCAGATCCCCAGGACTACAGAACACTCCCATCAGTGGGCACATCAGCAAGTGGCTGTCATCCTGGGTTGCGCCGCATTCGCATTGGGTGTCCCTCTGATGCAGACAGGTACCCCCACCTTTGCAGGTACCTATATACTTATATATTATATACTTATTTATATACTAATTTAAAGATATTATTATTTTTTCTTTGTAAATTCAAGATATTATAATTTATAATTCAAGATGAGATATCTGATAGCGATATTCCAGACTTAAATATTTCTGAATCAATTGATATTCCTAATTTTATAATTAACACCACTGATATCGAGAAAAAGATAATGTCACTAAGTTCTCATAAAGGGGCCGGTCCTGATTGTGTTCCAGCTATTTTTCTGAAGAAATGTGTAAAAAACCTATTGTATCCACTTCAATTATTATTTAATCAATCCTTGTCAAATAGTTTCTATCCTAACATATGGAAACGCAGCTACATAACACCCATTTTTAAGAAGGGTGACAGAAATGATATAGCTAACTATAGACCTATTTGTATTCAGTCCACCATTCCTAAATTGTTTGAGAGTATTGTCTTAGATAAAATCTTCAGCCATATAAGATTGAGTATTATTGACAATCAACATGGTTTTTTGCCTGGTAGATCTACGCTTTCAAATTTGTTGGTGTATGAAAATTTTTTATCCTGTTCTTTGGCTAATAAATTACAAGTGGATTCAATTTACACAGACTTTAGTAAGGCGTTCGACAAAGTATCTCACAAAATTCTTGTATATAAGATGAATAAAATGGGTATCAGAGGCAGTCTTCTAAAATGGTTTGTTAATTACTTATCTAATAGAAATCTTTCTGTAAAGATAGATGGTTACTTATCTGATTCATTCTCTGCTACAACTGGCATTCCTCAGGGATCTCATTTAGGTCCCATTTTGTTTATATTGTACCGAAATTTATATTTATTTATTTTATTATGGTTCAAAGTCTTATTTATTTTTACAATTTATATTTCTACAATTTATATTTTTACAAGGTTTGTCTAGTTTTTCCAACTCACTACTCAAATCTTTTGTTTTCATTTTTCTTGGGTTCTTATTTTCAAAATATTTCTATTTAAATTTTCAATTTAAATAGAAATATTACTTAATTTCATAACACTGCCTCCCTCTTAGTTCAGTTCGTCCCGAACAGAATTCTCTAGATGAATAAATCGGCATTTTGAACCTTCTCTACAGTGAGATGCTTTGAAAAAGTAACATGGTACACTTTTTTTTATATTTTTACTGTATCTTGGATTATAGCAGCAAACTAGAACATTAATTCCAGTATTATGAAAAATCTCTTCTATCATATTCCGAACCACTTTCCAATCCATACCATCACTGATCTTTGGAATGCCGAGCTTCATAAGATTCAACTGTAACATTTGATCCCGCATACTTCGGAGACAGTTCCACATCTGAGCATACTCTGCTCGTTCCTCAGACGTTTCCTTATTCGTCATGTAGAATAAATGCTGTTTTCCATGCTGTGAATGGACCGCTTCTCCAATCTTCAGATTCTTGGCTTTTAGCTCATATAACATCCCATACTTTCTCATGATAACTTTGGCTATACCACTAGTCATCTTCATGTCTTGAGCCACACAGTAAGCTAAAACATTATCTTCTGGGATATCGAAGAGGTCTTGCTCAATTTACACAGTCACACCATGGCGAGTGCGTCGATAAGGAGTCATCATGAATTCCTCGAAGGTCTTTTCTTCACTTTGGACATTGCAAACTTGAGCAACTGGATTTTTTTCCTCATCCTTGTTATCACCTAAAAAGGGAGCCAGGCGATTGAAATGTACCACTCTTGGCTTCCCATTTGGTTTTCTTCGTATACGATAAACCACATCATTAATCCTTTTGATCACTTCATACGGTCCTTCCCAGGATTTCTGAAGCTTTGGTGAGTAGCCTCGTCGTCGTTGTGGATTAAATAACCAAACCAAGTCTCCAGCCTGATAACCACCTTCCACAGCTTTAATGTCGTATCGCTCCTTCATCTTGTCACTAGCTACTTGAATATTGGACCGTACACGGTCATGTATAGCATTCATTTTCCTCCGAAGATCTGACACATAATCTTCTCCAACTAGATCTTCTCCAGGCTTAGATCCATACTGCAGGTCGCAAGGTAACCGTAACTCACGGCCAAAAATCACACTTGCCGGTGTTTGCCCTGTTGTCTCATGAATTGCTGCTCGATAAGCTAATAAGAACAAGTGGATGTATTCGTCCCAATCCTTCTGGTGATCGGACACTGCTTTTGACAAAAATCTTCCAATTGTTCGATTCATTCGCTCCACCATTCCATCCGACTGTGGATGCAAAGCAGTTGTTCTCGTCTTTCGAATTCCTAATGCTTCACAAATTCCCTGGAATACGGCTGATTCAAAGTTTCTTCCCTGGTCCGAGTGTAACTCCAATGGTACTCCAAAACGACTTATCAGTTCCCTTACCAAGACTTCAGCAACAGTGGTAGCTTCTTGATTCGGTAGTGCATAGGCTTCTGTCCATTTACTAAAATAGTCCATTGCTACCAGAATATATTTATTCCCTCTTTCCGTTGTGGGAAACGGCCCCGCTATGTCAATGGCTATCCTTTCAAATGGGCTACCAACATTATACTGCCTCATTGGCGCACGCCTTCGTTTCTGAGGTCCGTTTGAAGTGGCACAAGTTACACATCTTCTACACCAATCTTTTACATCTCCATTGTAATTGACCCAATAAAAACGTTGACGAATTTTTTCTGTGGTTTTTTTAACTCCCAAGTGTCCCCCAGACACATCATTGTGAAGCAGTTTAAGAACTTCAGGAATTCTCTTCCTTGGAATCAATAGTTGTTGTCTCTGCTGTGTTCCATCTTCATTCTCCAATACACGCTTTAACAACCCATTTTCCACGACAATGGATTGCCACTGAGCCCAGTATGACTTAATATTTGGAGATAGTGAAGCTATTTCTTACCATAAAGGTCTTTGATCATTTTCCTTCCACTGCATTACAAACTTGAGATCTGGGTCTTCCAATTGGTCTGCTCGTATTTCATCATCTTGCCAAAAATTGTCAACGACCGTGGTTCTACAAGCTATAAAAAACTTTTCCTCAGCCTTATTACAGTGCTGGCAATCCTCTGGACATGGTCGCCTTGACAGTGCATCGGCATTTCTATGATGAAGTCCGGCTCGATGTTCAGAATCATAGTCATATTCTTGCAATCTCTCTATCCATCTTGCCACTTGACCTTCAGGATTCTTGAATCGCAAAAGCCACACAAGTGCCGAGTGATCTGTCCTTAAAAGAAATTTCCGTCCATATAAATACTTGCGAAAGTGCTCAACTGACTTGATAACAGCAAGCAATTCTCTTCGTGTTACACAGTAATTGCGTTCTGGTTTCGACAATACTTTACTGAAGTAAGCAATCACGCGTTCTGCCCCATCTTGTACTTGGGAGAGCACACTTCCGATACCAACGTTACTTGCATCTGTATCCAGAATAAACATTCCTTCAGCTCGAGGATAACTCAAAACCGGAGAATTAATTAGAACCTGTTTTAATTCTTCAAATGCATGTTGGCACTTGAAATCCCATATGAATTCACTGCTTTCCTCCGTGAGTTTTGTCAGTGGCTTTGCGATGTCAGCAAAGCCTGGAACAAATCGTCGATAGTAGGTACTCAGACCCAAAAAGCTTCTTACTTCATGTTTGTCTTTAAGTACTGGCCAATCTCGAACAGCTTTAATCTTCTCAGGATCTACTGCTACTCCCTCCTCAGAGACAACATGACCTAGATAGTTGACTTGCTTTCGGAACAATATACATTTCTTGCAATTGAGTTTAAGGTTGGCCAACCTCAATCGTGAAAATACCTGTTCCAAATTTCCTAAATGTTCTTCAAAACGCTTCCCAAGTACGATGATGTCATCTAAGTATACCAAACAGGTCTCCCACGATAATCCTCTTAGCACACTTTCCATTAGTCGTTCAAACGTAGCCGGTGCATTGCAAAGTCCAAATGGCATCACTTTGAATTGCCACAATCCACTTCCAACAGAAAACGCCGTTTTTTCTCTATCCTTGGGTTCCAATCCAACCTGCCAATAACCACTCTTTAGATCCAAAGTTGAGAAGATCTTACAACCAGCCAATGTATCTAGGGTGTCATCGATTCGAGGCAGTGGATAACTATCCTTCTTAGTTACATTATTCAATAAGCGAAAGTCCACACAGAACCGAGTTGAGCCATCTTTTTTTTTAACTAACACTACTGGTGAACACCATGGGCTGCTTGATGGTTCAATAACGCTATCCCTTTCCATGTCTTGAATAATTTGATCTGCTTCCGCCCGCTTTGCTAATGGTAGCCTTCTAGGTAATTGGCGGATAGGCCTTGCGTCACCCGTATCTATTTGATGTTGAACAACATTGGTTCTTCCTTTAGAAAGACTCGCATTCTCAAAAACATCTTGATAATGAGCAATGAGGTATCTAATTTGTTTGCTTTGTTCTTTGGTAAGTTCCTTACAAGCATCTTTTACAAAGTCTTCAAGATGTTTTGGTACATCCTCTGAAGAAACTTGTACGATGCAGGCATTTTGTGTTACTGATGAAACTGATGAACACACACTTAAATAAGCTCCTTTTTTGACAGTTACTGGATATTCATTTATGTTCATTAATCTGACTAAAATTTCCTTTTGGTTTTGAATCAGTGCTCTTGCAATTAATACTCCTTTTCCTGCTTCATTGTTGGCGTTGGACTCCACAACCAAAACATGTCCATTCGGGATAACACAGTCTAAATTGACTCGTACTAACATCTCACTTTGTTTTGGAATAGTTACAACATCCGCTGCAAGAACACGTGTAGAAAATTCCTCACGCTCTTGCACGAGAACATCTTCATCTCCAATTTTCAAAGATCGCCTCTTTAGATCCAACTGGAATCCATATTTCGCCATTATGTCCATTCCGAGAATAACTTCCTCCTCTATATTCGCCACTAGCACCTGATGATCGAAGATAGAACTACCAATTTGAAAGTTGGCATATGTCTCACCACATATAGATGCCGACTCCCCAGTAGCTGTTCGTAATGTCCATTTAGTTGGTGTAATACACTTTTTGTTATAAAGCAAATCTGGTCTCATGATTGTCATCGTTGCTCCAGTATCCAGCAAAAGTTTCAAATTCTTTCCATTTACTTTGCCATTTATAAACATACTGGTATCTCGACCACTGAATGATGCAACAACTGCAGATCTCTTTGAGGCATTGGTAATGTAGGTCAACAGTTGCCCCTTCCCATCAACCCTTTTTAGTTTTCCTGTGGCTGTTGCTGTTGCGTTGTTGCTTCATTTGGACACCGATTACGTAGATGTCCAGCTCGTCCACAACCCCAGCAGTGAAACTGTCTTTTTCTTCCTTGCAATGCCTTCATCACCTTTTCGACAATGCATTCGATGAGTTTTTGATTCTCTTCAACGGCCTCAACAACGCGGGCTTGAGCATGACCTCGTAAAGATTTTTTTATAGATTCAAATTCGAGTGCCTGGGTTAGAGCGTCACTCAAAGTTTGTGGTCTAGCTAGTTTTACAGCTTGTTGTGTCTCATTTGCCCACAATCCATCCAAGAACTTTTCTACTGCAAGGCTTTCACACACATCATCAGGAACCGTAGGGTATGCATATCTAATTAGACGCGCTATATCCGCCTCAAATTCCTGGAGAGTTTCATTAGATTTCTGATTACGATTCTTAAGTTGTGACCTGTAAAACTGTTCCATGTGCTTATGTCCAAATCGCATCTCAAGTCTCTCAATCAACAATTTTAAATCTCGTCGCTCAGCTAGAGGAATTGTCTCCAAAACTTTTAAAGCATCACCTCGTAATGATACACTCAACACTGAGGCCTTTCTTGTCATGGACCAGCCATTTATCATGGCCACTGTCTCGAACAATGTTAAATATTCTTCCCAGGGGCATTTTCCATCAAAGGTTGGCATATCATTTCGCACGCACTCCACTGTTGGTACTCTTGTATCTTCTACACACTTAAAATTTGTATCTACAGCTGAATTTTGCTCGGAATTCATTGGCGTGATTGAAGGAAGCACTTGATTCTCCAAAACTTTCATCTGTTTAGTTAATTCATTTATCTTCTCATCAAAGGTCATAGAATAATTCTGGAATTTCTTTTCTATAGTATTTGAATGCTTTTGAAGCATCGCTACTTCTCCTTTGATTTCTTTAATTTCTCCTTTTATATCTCTGGAATGTTCTTGAAACTTCTCTTCTATGTCTCTGGAATGTTCTTTTAAGACTTGACAAAGATCGTTGTTAGAGCAAGGCATTTCAAAAAGGTATGTGTCTGGATCCTCACCTACTTCTTGCATCACTTTTCTCAATCGTAGTTGAAGTGCATTTTTATTTCCTGATGTATCAGCGTCTCTCTCCTCCAACTCATGTTTTAAATCAACCACTTTCAACTCTAAAAGAGTTATTTTTTTTGATGCCATAATAAATGTCTTTATAAATAACTATTTTATTTTTTTCTTACACAAAAAATACTTGGGTATTTTTATACCCCACACCTGACACCAAATGTACCGAAATTTATATTTATTTATTTTATTATGGTTCAAAGTCTTATTTATTTTTACAATTTATATTTCTACAATTTATATTTTTACAAGGTTTGTCTAGTTTTTCCAACTCACTACTCAAATCTTTTGTTTTCATTTTTCTTGGGTTCTTATTTTCAAAATATTTCTATTTAAATTTTCAATTTAAATATAAATAGTACTTAATTTCATAACAATATTATTCATTAATGACATCATAAATATATTTAATGACGTCAATGTTTTAATATTCGCTGATGATATAAAAATCTATAGAGCCATTAGTCATATAAATGAGTGTCTGATTGTCCAGGAAAATCTGGTTAGACTTTATGAATGGTGTGAATTAAATAAATTACCTCTTAATATTGGTAAATGTCAAATAATTACTTTCTTTAATATAAAAAACAAGATTACCTTCGAAAATTTGACTAGGGTTTCACTTGTATCTGACTTAGGAATTATCTTTGATGAGCGATTAACCTTTGTTATGCATATTAATGACAGAGCTAAAAAAGCGTTGAAGATGTTAGGCTTTGTTCTGCGAACATCTAATAATTTTAATTCTTGTCTGCTATCAAACATCTCTATTGTTCTTTGGTTCGCAGTCAACTGGAATATAACTCAACTGTTTGGTCACCGCATTATAATATTCATTCCAACAAATTGGAAAATGTTCAGCAGAAACTTTTACGTTATGTAAATTTCAGACTTGGAATATCTTTGTACGATATAAACTATGACTTCTTAGAAATTCACTCTGCTTGCCGAAATTATCCAATAGAAGAATTATGTCGGACTTGATTTTCCCTTTACAAAATCATATATTCTGAATTTGACTGTCCATCATTAATTTCATTGATTAAGTTTCATATACCTAACAGATTTACGAGGCACTCATCATTATTTAATTGCGATATATTGAGGACCGAAGCCCATAGACATTCTCCGTTTCCCAGAATTCATCGTTTGGGGAATGAGTATGCCTTTGTTGCTGACATTTTCAATGTAAGCTTACACAAATTGAAGATTGAACTGAGATCAGTATTGTTTTCGTAACATTTTCAATTGTATTTTTTTTTCTATTTTTTCATTTTTAATTTCTATTTTATATGTTTCCTATATTTTTTATATTTTTTATCTTTCTCTTGATTTTTATACTTATGTACCTATTTGTAGTCTTGTTACTTTCCTTGTTTTTTTATCTTTTTATAATTTGTATTTGAATAAGAATTCTAATTCTAAATAAGGAACAACTATTTTTATTTTCAATTATATTCATATACATATATGTATAATTTTTGATTTTTATATTTTTAACTTAAGATGATGTGATGTATCTTTATTCTGTACTCTTTTTATGTAAATGGTTTTATTTTACCGTAAATAAATAAATATATATTAATAAATATATATATTAATAATATTTCAATATTGATCCAATGTAATTTGTTTTTAAAAGGAAATAATCAATTATTATAATACTTCCTATTGTATTATTTATGTTTTTTTCCCCGTCTTTGAAATGTGGATCCACCGCAGAATGCTGAGAATACCATGGACTGACATGGTCAGTAGCACTGCAGTACTACGTAGAGCCAACACCAACAGAGAATTATTCGCCAATGTCAATCTCCGTAAAGTGTCGTACTTCGGCCATATTCTGATGGTGAAAAATATACCATCCTTCCGTTCGTCATAAAGGGGAAGATTGAGGGTCGTAGAGGGGTCAGAATAAGGCAGCTTTCATGGCTGCGAAACATCCGGGAATGGACCGGTGAACTGTAATGAACTGTGGAGGAGTGGTCCACAGTGTTTCTTTCAGACAAAATTCTCCAGGGGGGCAACTAAGAAGTTCGAGGGGGCGGAATAAATAAATTAAACAAATAATATTCTCAAATATTGAGATTTTTACATTGTGGTACATTTTATAACAATTTTACTATTTTTTTTTAACTTTGTATAAACCACGTTACTAATTGAAATTTATGCGACCGGTTTCGGAACTAACCGTTTCCTCCTCGGGCAAATTTCCATCTGTTGGTAATTTGCCTGAGGAGGAAACGGTTAGTTCCGAAACCGGTCGCATAAATTTCAATTCGTAACGTGGTTTATACAAAGTTAAAAAAAGTTGTTAAATTGTAATAAATAAATAATATTCATATAAAATTCACGTTATTTTAAGTATTTTAACGAATAAGGGATGTTATCATTACATAAAGATACAACTAAAATGCAACAAAATTGTCAAACGATTATTTTATTTTTTACAAAAATCGTATTCTTCGCGACTTTTTTTCTGGCATACAGATCAACAACCTTTTTCAGAAACTCTTCTTTTGAAGTATCTGGTCCCTCGATGCTAATCATCATACAATGCTTCAAAGTTTCGAGTAGCATTGTGTTTCTGGCCTTATATAGTACTCTATTCATCGTACTAAACGATTTTTCGACGGAGGCAGTCGTTACGGGATTGACATGAAGGATTTCACAAAGTTTTTGTAGCTCGCAGTACCCTACGTCGGCTTCGAAGATTTTTGCGATAGGATTTTCACCTGTCTCCGTGTACATTCCGCTTTCTAGCATGGACTTGATGTAAAATTTAAATGATGTAAAGTCTGCTATTACATTTTCTGCATTAAGCGTCTGAAATTTGTCATAATTTATTTTTTCTTCTGTCTTGTAATTCTATTATTGATTGAAAAGTCTCAAATTTACTTGAAAATATCATGATATCAATTGATCTGTCATTGAATCTGTCTTGTATTTCATTAATTACGCTTTCGCAATACATCTTCATCCCTTTAAATGTTTCAGTTACATTTTCATCACCAACCCAAGTGCACTTCAGATTTGAATTTCTCTATTTCGAGCCGAACTTTTTTTTGCAAAGTACTATTGACATCTTCGCACTGCTTTGCAATATCTTGCAAGTGTAATTTTGCTGTAGTAATAAGAGAAATTACTTTGGGGAGACACAAGTCTTTCTTTTGCAAAGCATTGCTGAGGTATGGAAGTGCACTGAGAAGTTCATTCATCACGTGGCAGGTGACTATGAAACTCTCGTTTCTGATTTCCAGTAAGATGCCCCCTGCCAGCGATGCAAGGTCTGCGCCTTCCTTATGGACATGTTCACACGCCATTAAAATTGACTTTAGGGTCCTAACAACAGCATTTACTATCCTGTGGTGTGATAACCCTCTCACTTCAATACATTCTGGAATCTTAAGAATGGGATCGTTAATCACCGCTTGAATTTCATGTAAAATATTATCTTTTTTTAGGCGACTTGCTAAAAAGCTTGTAGGTATATGTCTTTTAAAACAAGAAAAAACCTTTTAACCTTTGTATTTTTATTTCTGCAGGAAGCTGCTGCCAGAGCCAATATGTGTGCTCTACAGTGTATGTAAAGGACTTCCTTGTTTGTCTTTTCTGATAGCTTTTTTCTCACACCACCAACATTACCAGCCATATTTGAAGCGCCATAAAATCCAAAAGCAATAATGTCGTCATAATGTTAATTAAGAGCATTCAGATCCTTGTCGATAGCATTTGCAATAGTTTCTGCCTTTCAATATGGGATTTTAAAATTGCCAAGAACTTTACCACAGGGAAATTATCTCCCATTACTCTGAACATCATACTTAGCTCCATTTCATTTCTTAAAGAAGTACATTCATCAGCTAAAATGGAGAACTTATTGTTTTTTAATGTTTTTTTCAACTCATCTCTCAAAACTTCACCCATACATTCTAGTAATTCACAAGCTGTTTCCTTACTGCTATAATTAGACCGATCACTTAGCGCTTTTCTCCATGTTTGAAATTCACCATCCATGTTTTCAAGAATATTTTCAATAAAACTTTCATATTTAGTAGTGTGAGCTATTTCTTCCTTTACTAAAAAGTACAAACCTCTTAAAAGTATCATTAGGCCCCTTCTATTTAATTCTTTTTCAATTTTTAATTCTGTTGAATAATTTGAGCATGAATGGGTTTTTTCATGGCCTGCCTTCTGAGATTTTCCATATCTACACTTATACTATGAGCTGATGAATGCTCATGCTTCTGTAATAAAGCCTTCTTAAATGATTTGAATGGAACTGTTATGAACACCCCACCTGTTTTCTGCAAAACTTTTGGCTCATTTTTCATAAAAAATTAGCACAGTCTACAAAAAGCACCTCCACTTTTTTCATCGTACACTAGCCAACTATATTTTTGTTCCCATTGTTTATTGTAGTGCCGTTCTTCTTTACCAGATGGTTTCAGAATCCAGTGATCGCGAGTTCGAATCCTGCCTCGACCGATTTCGTTCACCTATAGCACAAGCATTTATTTGCTTATTTTAGGGAACGTAGGAAGATGTATATGTACTTGTTTATGATGAGACCGGTGCAGCTGAAATCGAAGAACTGAAAGTACTACAGGCGTAGCGAAGGCTCCCTGTGATAGTCTAGTCTAGTGTACCGTGGCGCTGTCGGGAGGTTAACCCTCGCCGAGATTGACGGGCCTCCATGATTGTGGTTGGACTCTTAGTGCTAGTGGTATGAAATATGCATGATAGTAGGTAGTTCTTGTTTCGTCCGGAGAGCAGCCGCTTCGGGGATGAACAGAACGCTTGTTTCTATAACGTTCCCAATGGAGGGGGGTAGGTGACTGCAATTTTTTCTATTAATGTACCTACATGTTTAACAAGGACATATTCATTTAAAAAAAAATAATAAAAATCGCGGCGCGCAAAGCGATAAGCGGGCGAGTGGAAACTTACTGATATTATTCGTGTTTTTGTCCACATATCCCTCCGGGGGGGCGCTAGAGTTAGAGTTAGGGGCAAAGCCCCCCCGAAGTAGTACCTGAAAGAAACACTGGTGGTTCACATCCAAGGTGGTCTGTGGCAGAACAGCATCTGCCAGAGCTCACTAGTATCATTATAAAAAAAAAACACAATAGATTATATTCTGTATTTGAATTTGTTTGTTGTATAAAACAACTGCGTTACATTATGTTTTTGACATTGGCTGTATAAATGGAAACAATCTACGGACTGACGTAAAATATTTTTTTAATCTTCATTTCAAAGTGAAGGATACGATGAAAATTATGTCCTCAATTTTTTTTATGTCTTGTTTGAATTTAATCGTTTTAAAAATGATTTTAAAATTAGTACATTTCAATATTGTGTATTTTCTATTGTTTTTGCAGTGGAGAGTTTGTCGTTGGTCACATTTATGTATAAAACCGGCCGTAAGACAAGTATTGAACGCTACTCAGTTCGATAAATGAAATTCAGGTTAAGACACAGTAGCTATTCTAAATTTCCACTTTACAAGTTAATGCAATTTTAGACCTTATGATAAAATAATATAAACGCTATATATCTTCAACAGGTTTTCTTGAGACATTTGTTGTTAGTTACAGTATAATCTAGGTGACACATTTATTGGCTGCAAAAGAAGATTAATCTTTAGTATAGAAAACGTTACAATAATTATAATCTATAAACATGACATAAGCTACATTTCTTGGTACACATCGCGTGACTTTGCCACCAAAACATTGCAAACATGGCAATCAATATTACGTATTTGAATATTTTCGGAATAGTTTCAAATGAACATTGAAACACTCTTTTTTTAATTACTTATTAATTTATAAAATTTATTTATTTATTTTATATACAGAGATACCAACAGAACACTGAACAACACATACATACATACATACATACATACATACCATCACGGCATATCCCACAATGTGGGGTAACCAGCGAAAGGTGTGCGGGTGTACATTGCCTTATAAAAGGGAGCACAAACATCTGTGTATACCCACACACCAGTCTCGTCTCACCTAAAAGGCACTACATTCAGAATGGGTGGTGAACCTCATTGCTGAACTATGTCAGATGTTATTGTTGCCTGTTGTATTTTCGATTACCCGGCTCTTACGGGACACTCGAAAACAATAATAGAAAAGAGTGGAAGCACTATTCTAAGCCCTTGCCTCACAACACTGAACAACACAAACAAAGAAATCATGAAACAAAAACATAAGAATCTCCAGTGCTCCAATAACAGGTATCTCCCGCATGGCTACTATGCATAGTTTGGTAGGTACAGTCAACGTCTCCTGAGTATTCAAATTATAACAAAAAAGACATTACTTTGCACAGTTAAAAATAAAGTTTAAAATACACATATACATATGTAGGAAAATAAAAGTTGAACTAAAAGGATAAAACAAAAAAAAAGAAGAAGGAAAAATTGAACAAAAAAAAATAGATTTTGGCCCATCATATTTTAAGGAATAAAAATAAGCAATTAATAATTTATATTGGAATATATTATTTTTGTACTAATTTGTTTAAAAAGTTTGTCAGTGCTGACTTCTTTCGTACACTCCAAGTACAAAGGTATTCAACGATCAAAATATGCACTTATATAAAGCATTAAAATTACAACATTTCACAGTGAACATTTCAATTTCAAACAATTAAAGTCGACCGCCGTAGCACAGTTGGTAAGCCGTTTGGTTTCTGTATCGGCGTCCAGGGTTCAATCCTCAGCAGAGGATAAATTTATTAAAATTGATTTCTCACGAATTAGCAGGAACAGTTTGGGTTGCTAAGCCGTGTGAATTTGGAAGACACGTGCCTTGAATTCAACACGAGTTTTTAAGTGCATTAGCGCAACAAACTAGTGTCTAATTCGAGGCAGTACTTGCCTCCTAATCAACACGGAAAGGTAAATACGCTGTCCGGACCCTAAAGTTAAGGCAGTTAAACAATTTTGTTTGCGGATATTCCTTTACTTTTTAAGCTGCACAGTAAACAATTGCTTTTACAATTGCAGGAATCCTAAATGTATGAATTGTAGAAATACTAAATTGGAAATTGTAGAAATATCTACGAAATTTAGACATAAATTGTAGGAATACTAAATATTGAGTTTGTATGAATACTTAACATGTATGAATACTTAACATGTTTGTATGAATACTGAACACTTTACGTGGAAATGAGGTCCCTAAGACGAATGTGTGGTAATACAATTTATGATAGGATAAGGAATCAAGATATCAGAAGAGAATTTCACCTGAACTTTCACCTGAACTTTCACCTGAACTCAAATACCTATAAACACCTAATATAACTCAATAATATAACTCAAATACCTATAACAACCTAATATAACTCAAATACCTATAACCACCTTTCACCTGAACTCAAATACCTATACTAAAATTCCCATACAAAAATTGTACTGAAAATTTTACCTATACTAAAATACCATCCCATACAAAAAAATGTATTAAAATACCGTCCCTACGAAAAACTTGCGGAACATATATACACGAACTTTTCACTTTTTTCCCCTCTTTAAGATTGAAAGGGATATTTTGAGTAGAAAGAAGATAAATGCTTTGCGATGGTTCGGACATGTAGAGAGAATGAACGATGAACGACTGACAAAGAAAGTATACAAGGCTGAAAAGAGTGGAATGAGATGTAAGGGTCGACCGAGAAAGAGCTGGCATGATCATATTAATGAGATTTTGAAAGAGGGGAACATACGAAGTCAGAACAATAGGAGAGCATGTATGACGCGATGTGTGAATGTAAATTAGGCAAAACAGGTTTGTCAAGATAGAAGAGTCTGGCGTTCGGTTCTCTCTGCCTACTCCAAACAGGGAAACGGCGTGATGGTATGTATGTATGTATATGAATATTTAACGTAGGAATTGTAGGAATACTGAATGTAGAAATTGTAGAAATATATACTAAATGTAGGATTTGTGGGAATCGTATGTAGAAATACCTTTGTGGAAATTAAGTTAAATTTAAGTAAGGAATTCTGAATACTAAATGTAGAAATAAATTGTAGAAATACTAAATGTAAGATAAATTGTATGAATACTAAATGTTGGATTAAATTTTAAGAATTGTAGGAATCTGGTTAGTATTTAATTATAAGTACATAAATGTGTATGTACTTATAATAAATACCTATTTGATTCCATAGAAAACACCCCACCCTAATGCGTTTATCTTTTCGTTAATTAGGTATTCATAGATAGATTTTTTGTTGGCATTATTGAAAAAAACAAGTATCGTTAAAACCATGTGTTGATAATTATTAAAACAAAAATGATTACTATACAAACTGTTGAGTAGGTACGTTACATAATTATTGCAACTATAGGAAGTTTTGACGTAACAAATTATGAACAAGAAATATAACGTTATGTAGGTACATAAGTTTATCTAAAGAATTGTATAAATACTTGTTTAAGATCCAGTTTATAACAAACACTTGACATGTCGTTACTTTGTTTGTTACATGTTTTTACATATTTTTTTTAACAAATAAGAACCTATTCATTATATAAGAACCTATTATTTATACTTGTGAGTTGGAAAGTGATAGCTGTGTTGGGTCTGAAATTTAAACTATTAACATATTTAGAAACACTGCTTCTCCAAAAACATCCCTATTTCTAATCAACTAGTGCCATTTGAAAATTATTCGATGAAACGACGAAGAGATATTTACATTCATACATACCATCACGCCATGTCCTTTACGGGGTAAGCAGATAGAATCGAGCCCCATACTTCTCTATTTTTGCACACATCTCTGGCTTCCTTTACATCCATGCATCGTCTCATACATTCTCGACGATGGCATGACCATGTGAATGATATTTTGAAAGAAGGAAACATAAAAAGTTTAAAGAGATATTTGAGTAGATCTAACGTTACAGGGCTGCGTTCACAGTGAACGCCGAGTGCACTTAGTGACGCTCTTAGCCGTTCATAATGATCGGAAACAGACGCTCGAAAGACACTCTGTGGCGTTCATATTGAGCGTCGAGTGTACGCACCAAACGTTCTGTAAAATTGTCGGGTGAAAAACGCTCTGACAGTTATGGTATCTGTTGACTTCTATTTGTTTCTATTGTATCAATTATGTCAGTTGACATTACTAATGCTGACGGGTTCGGCTTACCAAATTCTTACCATAACATGCTTATAGAGCCAATACAAATCAATATAATTGATTTGTGTTGATATATAGGGTCTCCTTTAATCATATTAAAATCAAAATATTGTAAATTAATAATTATATACCTAACACTATCTCTAACAACAATTCAACAATGAATTTTCATTTCAGTCAGAGGTAATCAACTTTTGAATTTTTACTGTATTTTTCCATACATCTCAGAAACGACAACAGCTAAAACGCTGAATTTTGGTACAAATATAGACATATATAAGAAGACTTAATAGTTTGTTACTTAATCTCCAAGCATACATACATACCATCATGCTGTTTTCATATTCTGGATAGGAAAAAGGACTGACCCCCATACTATCCTATTGGCATACATGTGTTGTATAGAAAACAAAATATCTGAAAATATTCAATAATATAGATTTTTGGGTTTATACATAGTTTGGTACTTATTCTTCAACTATACATACTATTGCTATCGACAGTTGGATCTCACGTGTTACATGCAACTAGTTAATAAAAACATAACTGTTTTCAAACAGTAGAAACAGTGGCGAAATGATTTTTAGATTTATAAATTGAATTATAAACATCACTATTATAAGTGCAAATAATGAGAAATTGTTGTTCGTGTAAATATTCGACTTCCTCATTTCTTCTAGTATCGTTATTCGTGTTCGTATACATAATTTAACAACAGACAATTTGAATGTGAACATCTCTGCTATCTTTCATTGTTCGTTCAATTTGTAAATTGGATTGGCAAGCCAACACACAGCACATGTACACGGTTATGTATTGTAGTAAAATATAGACAATTATGCGAACTTTGCTACCGTTTGTTATATTCAAGGGAAAACAAAACAATGAATGGGTACCTACATATATAATATGTATTTATTGTAAAAGGTAACTTCCTCACGACGATGTTACGTTTGAACTATCGTGAGAGAATATCTCACGCTTTCCATGAATGGCCTTTATCATAGATGATCATGTGATGATCTAATGACCAAGCCTTCAACCAGAAGATGACACTGTAGATAATAGGCGGTTTGAACTTGATAAGACACCAAGAGTATATGACCTTTGCAATATTCTGTTTACACATCAGAAGGAAGGAGATCGTGTGTAGGCTGTAGCTGTGCTCCTGGATATTAACTGCAATTTGTATAATATTTTCAACGATTCCCGAAGATTTGCGAAGATTGACGAAGTACAGCCCATCGCCGTCCGTACAAATCAATCGACCAACCATTCATGCGTCAATCGTTTAACTGAATAGCATCGCGTTTATCATAGTTTATTTATTTTTTCTACTCTTTTGAACATCTGTTGTAAATTTCAAGTAGAAGGACAATCGGTGATTTGATGATTTATATAAGATTTTAAATGGCTGGTTAGACGTCCTTGATTTAACGTATATCTTTCATTTAATGTTCCGATTACCCGTACGCGACAAACACAGGCATCACTATTTTTATCATAAAATCTAGTAATATTTATTATTTTCACTCGTTTATTCTGAGACTAGATAGACTTGGTAATGAGTTTGGCTCTGTTGATGTCTTTTGCTGTTCGATATATAAATATAAAGTAAGACTTTTAAAGATTGTATAAATTTTGGGTTCTTCTTCTATTTTCTTTTCATTTTTGTTTTTGCTTGTTTTTCTTTGAAAAATTAATAATTTTCATAATTATTCAAAATACGTCTAATTCAGGAATTTCCAATTTTATATGTAATTTTATATTATTTCATCTGATATTGTTTATGTGTGGTAAAACGACGTATGATAGAATAAGAAATGAGGATATTAGATAAGAATGTATGATTGAAAGAGATTTCGTAAGCAAGATGAAAATATATGCCATAAGGTGGCTTGGCCACATAGAAAGAATAAGTTATGACCGTCTGACAAAAAAATATATAAAACTGATAAAAGAGGAACGAAATGTTGAGGTCGGCCAAGGAAAAGTTGGCACGATCACATTAATGGAATTTTGAGGAAATGTTAGAATGTAGCGAGAAATGTATGTCAAGAAAGAGGAGTCTGGCGTTCGGTTTTCTCTGCATACCCCAAATAGGGAAATGGTGTGATGTATGGTGGGGGATATTATTTATTAAATGCCAATATATTCGTATTTTGATTCGCATTAATGCGCAATGATTGCTGTAATAATTCTGCAATTTCATTGACGTATTAAATCATTATATAGACGTAAGTGTCTATTTAATTAGTCGTGTGAATGTATATGTATACATATTATAGAGACAGGGAATTATTGCTGTTGTTTAACATCTGATGCGTGATAGATTGCGTGTCACTAATCGACGTTAGAAAAACGCATCTTCATTGCAACTTTAGTGATGTGACCGTTCAAGCCTTGGTCATATACATATTAATTGGTCCTATCTAAAATATGAATTTATTTTCTGGTAATACACTCAAGCCACAAACGAGACCGATATGAAACAACTTTTGGATCGTGTTGAGAGGGAAAGTTTATCACTCGGTCTGAGCATAAACCAATGCAAAACCAAACTGATGGTGATTGATAGAGCATGTAAACTTCCCCCAATAAACTCTCTAAACCATCTTGAGATAGTACATGACTTTACATATCTGGGTTCCAACATATGTGACACCGGTGGTTGTGAAGCGGAAGTAAAAAGACGCATCGCCATGGCAAAGGGAGCACTGGGAAAGCTCACAAGAGTATGGAAGGACAGGACCATTACGAAAACTACGAAGGCTAGACTCATCAGGGCTCTGATATTCCCGATGTTCCTTTATGGCGTGGAAACATGGACACTTAGGGAGTCAGAGCGAAAGAGGATCGATGCTTTCGAAATGTGGTGCTGGAGGCGTATGCTGCGCATCCCATGGACAGCCAGAAGAACCAATGTGTCAATTTTAGACGAGCTAAGGATTGAGGATCGTCAATCGACGATATGTTACAGACGTATCCTTCAATTCTTTGGACACATTGCCAGAAGAAAACCAGACTGCCTCGAGAAGCTTGTTGTGATGGGCAGCGTGGAGGGACGGAGATCTCGTGGTCGCTCACCGACCAGATGGAGCGATTTGGTTAAGTCCACAATGGGGTCTTCGGTGACTGGTGCTCTGCGTTCAGCCCAAAACAGATTGGCATGGAGGCGGGCCATACGTGTGGCGACAGACTTCAGCCGCTATCCTCAGTCATGAGGAAAAGGACGATTGAAAATACACTCAAAATAAAAATAGCTGTTGAGGTGTGGCTTTATACAGGGTGTCCCATAAGTCAACGTATTCCTTTTAAGGGATGTTATACCAACTCATGAATCGCCAGAATATGCAAATATGACCTTCGAAAAAGTGCCTTAGTTTTCGAGATATTGCCACTTTTACAAAGTGACCGAAAATCTCCGCCTTAGATTGGTTTTTTGAGTGCCATATTTACAAATTTCAATATTTTGGAATTCTAATTTATGTTCCACAATCTTGAATAACTCTTGATCTTGAATAAAATAATAATAAAACTTATTTTTTGGCGGAAAAAATCAATTTTATGGCCTGGGTTATGAATTAAAAAAAAATATTACCAAACTTTGATTGTTCACATTGAAAAAAATGTATGACGCCAACCTGGCAAATTGTTGAAAAAGTTGGCGCAATTATTGTTATTTCCAAAATAGTATAACAATTACTATGTTTTACAGTAAAAAATAGATATTGCTATTTTACTGCAAAATGAGCTGATTGTGAAATTATTTGATTTATTAGGATTTCCGGCGTAAACACTTGATTTTATTTATTAAAGTGACAAGGATTTATTTTAACTAAATAAAACATTTAAAAAATCTAAAGGCAAGTGTTCACACTGAAATTTTGCTTCTTCTTTAGTAAATAAGTGAACTCTTTTTTGTTATTTTATAATTATGAAAATTAATACCACTACTACAAATTGATAAAACTAACAAGTAAAACAACATTAAAAATAATAAAATTAAGAAAATAAGTAATGAAACAAATAGAACACAGCTAAAATTAAGACCTAGAATTAAAAGTCTACATACATTAAAAACTATAGAATTACTAATCTTACAAATAAAATAACTGTTTGTACCTACAATACAACAAAAAATAAATTTAAATATACTTAAAGTTATAACATATTCGTATATGTCACACCCGTGAAAGTGACGGGAAAGGAAGGGAAGAAAAAAAGGAAGGGAGGAGGATATTATGATTTTATTATTTTCCAATGAAAAAATAAAAAAAAATCATGTTATAAATTCGAAATATAATATTCCAACTTCGTATCTATTGAGATTGTTAAATACTGTCGAAAAATATTGATTCGCGACAAAGAAAAAAAATCTAATATTTGCGTAAATGCAACATTGAAATATTCGATTTACATATTATGTACATTGGTACAAACAAGTTAACAAGCCAAAAATGTCCGTATAATTCTGACCCAGTTCAGGGGTGACATCTGTGCGAGGGCATTGTCACCTCATGTATATTATGGCATGTTGCTTTCATTGCTTACAATTTCTGAATAGATGGCGTTACAAAAAGGTTTCTTCATTACTTAACTTCGTAATTTTTCAGCTTATTTTCAAAATATCAGATTCTCATTATTAAAATAATATATAGAACTTTCAAAATTACATCGACAAGGGAACTCAATAAGAGGGCATAAGTGGTGAACGTTGCGCAAGCGCATTAAGTGATCACGCAAACCAGCCGTTGACAGGTCTTAAGCCCTTTTGGTGCCTTGAGTTCCTGGTTTTCCTATAATATTCCAACTTCGTCTCTATTGAGATGTTATTATTATTATTGACGTGGCAAGCAGGCAGCATAAAGCTGATGTGCTTGAACGAGTCCACAGTGTCACTGTAATCCATCTAGTTCTTAAAGGAGTTAACACTCTCAGCAACAACCAGATCCTGAGGCAGCCTGTTCCAAGCATCCACAACTCTATTACTTAGTTAGTGTTTATGTGTATTCTGAGCAAATACTGTCTCTATTCAACTAAAGGCTTTGGCCACGCTCATTTTGATTGCGAGTGTATATGTATATGGGGCAGTTCATGACAGTCATAATGATTGTTCAACACTTGAAATGTCTCAATGATATAAATTTCGTTTTTTTTTATTGACAAAAAAATTTTTCTAACATCTTGAAAAAAAGAAAAAAAATTGTTTGTCAATAAAAATATCATTTGACTCCCGAAAGGGAAAAAATCCAATGTTTGCGTATATGCAATTAAAAAAGAATATTCGATATAAATTCGTTTTCATGACGGTTTTTTAAATGAAAGATTGTAAGACCAAATGTTGTTTTGGTCTGGCGTTTGGCCATCACTATGAGGTACACGCTTTATTGTTATCTATAGAACGTCATATGTAACTATTGATATTATGGTTAGCTGTAAAAAGATGGCCGTTGCCCCCTCAGTTCAGTTATCGATTCAAAACTTAAACATTCATAATAATAGTTAATCGTATTAGTTATTGTGGTAATTTTCACCTTGAATAGCGTCATTGATACAAAGTTGTAATGATAATCAAATTTATGCAGATGACGAGGCACTATTCGCAAACTGTGAGGAAGATAGTTTTAACATCTTCCTCAGAGTTTGAAGAAGAAATAACATCACATAGAATATTCAAAATGAATATTAAAAAATACATCATAACTAAGTTTAGTTTGTCGGTCGACAATTCTTGATAGAACTCCATTGTATGTTGATATGTTATAAAAATATAAAAACACTTGGTAATAGTTCTAACTGTTTTTATTAGATTATCGACGCGTTTCGAGCTAGGCACATCGTCAGAATAATGCTCTACAAGACTGAGACTAGTGGTTATACACAAAATTTACATAACTGTTCTACCTGTTCAACCTGTCATGTAAATTTTGTATATAACCACTAGTCTCAGTCTTGAAGAGCATTATTCTGACGATGTGCCTTGCACGAAACGCGTCGATAATCTAATAAATACAATAGAACTATTACCAAGTATTTTTATATTTTTATAACATATCAAAATACATCATAAATTATGGGCGGACAGAACTAACACAAATACTTAGTATTCAACAATAACTACTTAAATAATTCAAAACAAAAATTATTAACCAACATTTGTAGGTCTGCCGTATTGTGTTTGCGATGCTCTTTGAGTAACACATAAAAATATTTGATTTGATTTGAGAAGCATGTGATTCATATTATCTACACCAACGTAGTTAACTTGTCTCTTTGTATGGTGTTGAAATAAAAATCGCGTCAGACATTGGATTTATGACAGGTAGGTATTATGAAGGACATTAGGACCTGGTTAATATATTTTGTGTGAGCCCATATGTTTGTTGAGGTAATGATTATGAGTGCAGAATATTGAGATTGTGTACCTATTTAGCGTAGAAAGGGGACAATCACCTTGTTTATAATTGCATATAATTGTCAATAAAAATTCTAAAGATAAAAAATAAATTTCATCGAGTTCTGATGATGGAACTAATGAGAAATATTTATCAAACTCTACAATTTCAAAGTCGTCTGAAATGAATAGTAATTATTTAGGTACCACGTCGTACAAATTCTATGATTCCTTTTTCATTTGAAAGGGATTACATTATGGGGTGATTTCATCTGGGGGGCAAGTATGGTCCAATCGTCGAAATCAAAACCCTCGTGATTACCCATATCAGGGATATAATTGTCACAAGGAGTTCTATGACATCTAAAGATATTGTGGCGATGTTGTTGCACATCCCTAATTACCTCTCCAACAACAATATTGACGAGAGATGATAATATTATAGAGGTCGCTCTAGCGGCTCGGATCACTCTGCTCGGGATATTACATATACTCAGCCATTAGCCTCACGTTTCTAAATATTTTATAATTAATTGTTGTAAATACTTTTAATAATTAGTTTTAATTTTCGTTTGTCAATCGTTTACTTCTTCTTCTTCTTCCTGGCCTCTTCCCAACTTATCGTCGATGAAGACTGTTGGGGTCAGTTCTCCTCATCCTCAAGCTGTACACTCTTCGGTTCTGGGCCGCCTCCAATGTCAATTCTTGTTTCATTAATTGTGAACTCCTTTGCGCCATCCATGTATTTTTTGGTCTTCCCCTATTCGTTGATCGGGGGATGTCTACGGCCATAGCCTGGTTCACAATGTGATCTTCGGGTCTTCTTAATATCTGACCATACCATCTCAATTGTCTTTCTTCTAATTTGTTGTTAATGCCTGTCACTCCTAAGCTTCCGCGAATGTATGAACTTTTTATTTTGTCTTTTAGAGACAACACCGCTGACCATCTTAGCATACGCATCTCGGTGGTTTCCATTTGTCTATGGAAGGTGTTGTACATCGTCCAACATTCGGATCCATACAGTAGCGCAGGTCTGAAAATTGTCTGATATATTTTTCCTTTTTTTTTCGTTTGTCAATCGTTTGCTAAATAAATTCATGAAAGTTGACGTACTGACGATTTATTATAATACACCTCACTGATATTCTGTTCTTGTTCCATATATGCTTATTATTAATTCTTTGATATACGAGTAGTACTTTTACTTGGAGAATCTAAAGGTCCCTGGTTTCGGCACCAACCAACCCCTCAGTGGTGACCCAATGAAAACCCGTGAGTACTTACAAATATCCGTATATAATAGTACCTAAATATCTTTTAATTCTCATTAATAATTATATAATTCCATATAATAATTATATCCATGATATGGGTAATGGTGAGGGTTTTGATTTCGCCGGTTGGACCAGACTAGGCACACTAAACTAATTTGTTGATGGGAATCGTGATTAATCACGAAACTCGTCAATTTGCGTATAAGTTTATAAGCAAATTGTATGAAAAATAATCGGAAGAAGGCAGGTTTCTTGGCTGTGAAACATCCGAGGCTTTCTCTGGGGTGGTCGTCAACGTCGGGGATACCTGACATGACACAAGAAGAAGAAGAAATTAAAGATAATATTACTTTATACATACACACCATAACACCTTTTTCCTCATAGGTAATGCAGGCCACATCTTTATCTTGACACGCATTCATTTTGAAGCCGATATTTTCTATGAAAGATTATAAATGGCTGGTTCTGAAGTAACTCTATAGCAGCTAGCGGAATAACGGTGTTGGAAACATAAACAAATTACAGTTTTGTGTATGAAAGTCGTATTTCATATTTTAAACACAATAAGAAGAATTCAATACTTCATAATCACGTTTCACATATCAGTTTTGTATCAATGGATCGATATAACGCATCGTTGGAGATCTAATAAAGTTCTTGGATCTGATTGGCAAAACATGCATGAAAGTGAAATTGAACTAATAACACTGAACTAATCATTACTTGTATTGAAGAAAAATATAGTCTTGTGTTAAATGAGAGAATAGTCAAATATTGAAGGAAAAATAGTCTAAAAAATTGTGTTAACAAAATTTTAGTCAAGGGTTGAAGGAAAAAAATTCAAGCGATGAGATGAAATAATCAAAATCAAATATTGAAACATATTAGTCAAGTATTGAAATATACTAAGGGCAAGTAGGTATTGAATAAAATAGTTAAGTGTTGAAGGAAATAATGGTCAAGGGTTGAAGTAACAAATAGTCAAGTATCGAAGGAAAAAAATACGAATATTTTTATTATTGCATATGCGCAAACATTGGATTTTTTTTTTAGATGGCTGTAGTAAAAATTCCTTATTTTCAAGCGAAAAGAATTTCAGTATTACAATATATAGAACTTTCAAAATTGAATTGATAGGGATCTCATTAAAAAGGCATAATTGGTGAACGTTGCGCAAGCGCATAAAGTGATCACGTAAACCAGCCGATGACAGGTCGTAAGCCCTGTAGGTGCCTTGATTTCCCGGTTCTCCTACAATAAATATTCCAACTTCGTCTCTATTGAGATAATTAAAAATCTGTTGAAAAAAATACATTAGAATGTGGCATCTTCCAATATTGTTCCTATTTCAATTTGGGATATATTATCCACGAGATATATTTGGGATCCAAGAGAAAATAATCATACTCTTCAATTTTCACTTCAGCGATAGTAATTATTTTACACATTAGGTATCCGATTTTATTGATTCATTTTTTAATAGGAAGGTAGTAGTGCTTTACATATATTATAAATTTCTTCGAGTTCTGATGATAGAACTCAGGAGAAATATTTATCAAACTCTTCAATTTCAAAGAGCAGAGCGTTTAGCGCATTGGGTTAGTAATACAGTGGTCGCGAGTTCGAATCCTGCCTCAACTGATTTCGTTAACATATATGTAGCTCAATCATTTATGCTTATTTTAGGGAATGTAGGAAGATTTATATGTGCTTGTATAACAAGGACATATACATCTTCCTACATTCCCTTTAAATTAACTAAAACCTTTTGCCCACATAAGAAACGAAATCAAGCATTTTCACATTAAGCTTGCTAATACTTTGGACCTATATTTGTGGAATCAGTTAGATAATCTGATAAAATTAAGAATTGAAAATAATACACAAATTAATACCGATCGTCAAATAAACAAGTTCAATCGTCTTCAAAATAAAAACCACACGTCCCAGCAATCATTAGATTCGAATATACTCATTCATAACCTTACAGACGTACAATTGAACCCCGACATGACACCAATCCTATCAAAAAGTTCTTATATTTTGTTTACTGAGCATGCGGCTTATGTTACCTGTAGTTCCTTTAATGTAGGGTAAAAATGCTGTTGTTATTGGTTTTTCTGTTGTATTTTTATCAGGTTCTATTCTTGTGTTGGATTGGCGTTTAACTGCATTCATTATCAACTGTTTTTTTGGAGAAGCCATTGCATTGTAAAATGTTTTTCAGGCAATTTATTTCTTTATTACGGTGGTCGGAATCGGCTATTTTAATTGTTCTAGATATTAATGTGTTTGATATTGATGAAATTTGTGCCGGGTGATGATTTGAGGATGCATGGAGGTACCTGTCTGTGTGCGTAGCTTTTCTGTAGACAGTGTGGCCAAGACTGCCGTTATCTTTTATAAGCACTAAGGACATCAAGGAAAGGGATTTCGGTTATTATTTTCTATTTCCATAATGAATTTGATATCCTTGTGTAGTTCGTTAAAATGACCAAGAAATTAATGTAGTTCGTTTAATTCCTGAGGCCAAATTACGAACGTATCGCAAAATGCTCTCACGGTCTGGAAAATCGAGGTATTTTTATAATATTTTTATTGACAAACATTTTTTTTAACCAGGAGTTAGATAGTTCTTCTACAATATCCCAACTTCGTCTCTATTGGGATGTTAAAAAAAATGTTTGTCAATAAAAATATTATTTGAATTATCGAAGAAGTTTTTATTTGGTAGAATTCCATTATAAGTTATATATAATTTAAAGTAAAGACTTTTTGATTCTACATTAATTTTATTCTGCGCGATAGGCCTATTTCGCCTTGTTAGGGAATTAACTAGCTTAACTAGTTTAAGTTCATTTTCATTCATACCATCACGGCATATCCCACAATGTGGGGATAACCAGCGAAAGATGTGCGGGTGTGCATTGCCTTATAAAAGGGAGCACAACATATATGTGTATACCCACACACCAGTCTCGTCTCACCTAAAAAGGCACTATATTCAGAATGGGTGGTGAACCTCATTGCTGAACTATGTGAGATGTTATTGTTGCCTGTTGTATTTTCGATTACCCGGCTCTTACGGGACACTCGAAAACAATATCTAATAGAAAAGAGTGGAAGCACTATTCTAAGCCGGTGCCTCACAGCTAGATTTTGTTAATACTAAAAATATTGAAATATTATATATAATTTGACACCATTTAAATATAATTTATTTGTGACAAAAATAAACTATTTTGCACAACAATTTTGTCGTGCGGTGACTTTGATGAAAAAAATGCTATCATAATTTTAAAGAGAAGAGTGTGAGAGGGATCTTACTCATGTTACCCATGAAATGACGGATCTCACTCATGTCCTAATATCAACCAACACATGTACATACAATACGCACGGACTAAATATTGACTAATCAATGAAAATGAAGATGTTAAATTAATGATACAAAAAATAAATTTCACCGTTTAATTTGAATGAATTGTCTCGTAGACATTCATTATAACAATTTGATCATTTTTATTTTAATGACCTCTGTTTTCTAATTTCATATTTCGCACATCGAGCCACCAGCTTGGAAACATGCGGAACACCAGCGAGTGTTCCGCATGTTTCGGATAATCGAAAATACAACAGGTAAAATAATATCTCAAATAGATCAGCGATGAGGTTCACCACCCATTCCGCATGTTCACTTTTAAGCGGTGAGGGGGCTAGTGAGTGGGAAGACAAGCATGTGACGGGATTCCTTTTATAAGGTAATGCACACTTGCACACCTATTGTTAGTGACCCCTACATTGTGGTGTAAATGAATTATATAATTGTGATTTTTACTTGCTTTATTACACAATCTCTTCCTCCCTCTTTATTGAGACGTTTCAAAATATACCAAAGTGCATACTATAGTTGTAGATGGAGCGACTTCGTTAAATGTAATTGTTTTGCGAGTAGTTTGTGTAACAAAGGTCGACATAGAACAAAAACTGATATCTAGAATTGCGTGATGGGCAGTAATAGTTTAATTTAGAAAGCAAGTAAGCTTGGGTTGTTTTAACAAAAGTATCAGTAAAAGTATAGTTAAAATACTTTGATTTCATAAAATTGTTCAAAATTGTGCTGTTTGACGGCATAAGATTTCAATGATACAACCAAAAGTATTGAACAATTTTATGAAATCAAAGTATTTCAACTATAGTTTTACTTTAATCTTTGTTCCAGAAACACAGCCTAAGGTGAGTAAAGTCTGATTTTTTTAAAAGTGCCAAAGCTCATAGGGTGACCATGGTGTAAAAGAAAAAAAATATTATGGGATTTATTTTATCATATCATGATATAAAACGGTTGTAACTTGCACATGCATATATCTTCAAAACCTTCAAATCTACTCATACCTATACTTACCCCCGGTACCATGTGGCTTTAATGGGTCTACATTATTAGGTATTTTCTACAAATGTTAATGGGCATCTCCTGGGAAAGTAATATTTAAACAAAATATTTATTTGATATTTTTTATTAGAAATATAAAAATAATACATTATGAAGTAATTAATCGTTATAATAATAAAAAGTTACATATTATTTTACAAAATAATACATTATATTATACAAAATATTTACATAATACTTCATTGAGGCAAACACACATACATAAATAATATAACTATCTAACTAATACAAATAAATAATGACACTTATTCTATACTAAGACGGTGATAACACATGTTTATAATAATAATTATATATCGATATTAAACTAAAAATAAAGTACATAAGTTAGAAATAAAAAATCATCAATGATAACAATTCCTTATTAAGAACACATGGTCACCATAAAAATCAAACGTACGCGCACTTCGAGAGATAATCCAACTGTCGATTTGTTCAGGAGAACTTTGTTCTCTTAACATATCGACAATGTATCAAGCCAGAATACGCGAGAATTGTATGGAGAGGTCTACTTTTTTCATGGCTTTTCCAACTTTGAAGTCAAAAAACACCAACTTAGAGGCTTCGCAGCATATATGTTCCATACACGGATTTACTCAGAATTCGGAGTAGAACATTTCGTGTGTCTGTGTGTGTGTGTGTCTGTGTGTGTGTCTGTGTGTCTGTGTGTCCGTCCCCCCCTTATAACTTTTGACCCGCTCAATTTACAGAGCCTAAAATTTCAGAATATATAAACAGTTACAGGCCTACAAAACTTTTATACTCGGAATTTTGAATTTTTGTTTCAGTCAGGGGTTATCAACTTTTGAATTTTATTTTATTTTTCCATATATCTCAGAAACCATAAACGCTAGATCGCTGAAAATTGGTACAAACATAGACAAATACAAAATCTCAAATTAGTTTTTTCAAAAAAATTCCAGGGTTTCTCAAACATTTTTTATTAAGAAAAATATTTTTTTTATGATAAATTTATGAGTTTAACTGCCTATATTTCCAAAACTTTTACAATTATCGAAAAAAGCCGAAACACCCCAACTAGATAATTTAATTTTCTATAAAAAATATAAACATTGTAGTAGAAGATCTCAATTTTTTTTTAACAATTTTTTTAAAAATTGAATTTAGTGACGACATCGCTTCATACATTTTGTATGGCAGTCGCCTATACACAATATGTAAGAAGACTTAATAGTTTGTTACTTCATCTCCAAACATACATACATACCATCATGCAATTTGCATATTCTGGGTAGGAAAAAGGATCTTTCTCCATACTATCCTATCTTGACATACATACCTACATATGTTGTATAGAAAACAAAATATCTGAAAATATTCAATAATTTGTATCGATGGGTTTATAGTTTGGTACATATTCTTCAACTATACATACTATCGCTATCGACAGTTGGATCTCATGTGTTACATGCAACTAGTAGATACCATAGAACACACTAACTACGTAGATACGTACTGTCGGGTTTGTTGATGTTTGTTGTTAAGGACACCAAATGGTGTAAACAAATCAGCAACCACGATTTTACTAATACATTTACATGCGTAAATACTATGCATTTTTTTGTTTATGTATAGAATTGGCACTTAAAAAAAAATCAAGACTTTACCTATACACGATTGTGAATAATTTTGTGAAGGTAGGTACAGCATGTCCAGAATTGTTCGTCGGTTTTCGAGATTACAAATATGTTGCGAAACCTATGAACAGCCAAGAGAACAAATGTGTCCATTATGGTTGTCCTTAATACTAAGCATTGCTAGGAGAATCACAGATTGTACGAAAAGCATGTTATGGTGGGCAACGTAGAAAGACGAAGATCTCGTGTGTAAATGGAGAGATCTTGCTAAGTCCGCATTTAGTCTTCAGTGAATGGTACCTACTCTACGTTCTGCCCAGAACAGACTACCATGGAGGCTGGTCGCACGAAGAGTGATTGATTACATCTACCATCCTCAGTCATGAAGGTCAGGACAAGAGAGAGAAATAAACAATTTTTTTTATCTTGATACTTTGCAGCTATCACTTTGTGGCTCATTCTTAGAAATATATTAAAATAATATTTTTTTTGTTTAAACCATTTTTGAGAATTTAATGTTAACCGGTTTCAGAGCTGACCCGCTCCCTCATCCGAAACAAACTTATACATAAAAGTTTTTAATTCAAAATTTAACATTATTTATTAAAAGTCATTATACTTTCGATAGTTGCCAATATGTCTTCCCACTGTCGATTCGTTCATGAGAATTCAATTCTCTTAATGAATCGACATTATTAAGCCAAGATGCGTGTACGAAAGAAAATTTTGTATGGTGTAGTGGACTTTTTGCAAGCTAATAACACCAACTAGAGGCCTCGCAGCATATATTTTCCCATACATGGATTTACTCAGAATTCGGAGTAGAATATTTTATGTGAGTTTTGTGTGTGTGTGTCAGTGTGTGTCTGTCTGTGTGTCTGTCTGTCCCCCCCTTATAACTTTTGATCCGCTTAATTTAGAGAGCCCAAAATTTTAAAATATATAAAAAATTACAAGCCTACAAAACTTTTATACTCAGAATTGTGAATTTTTGTTTCAGTCAGGGGTTATCAACTTTTGAAATTATGATTTATTTTTCCATATATTTCAGAAACCATAAAAGCTAGAACGCTGAAAATTGGTATAAACATAGACAAATATAAAGTCTCAAATCAGTTTTTTTTTAAATTCCAGGGTTTCTCAAACATTTTTTTTTAAGAAAAATATTTTTTTTATGATAAATTTATGAGTATAACTACCTATATTTCCAATTTTTTTTTAAAAAAATCGAAAAAAGCCGAAACACCCCAACTAGAAAATTGAATTTTCTATAATAAATATTAACATTGTATTATCACATCTAAAATATTTTTTAACAATTTTTATAAAAACTGAATTTAGTGACGACATTGCTTCATACAATTTGTATGGAAGTAGCCTACTCACAATATCTAAGAAGACAATAATTTGATACTAATCTCCAAACATACATACATACCATCATGCTGTTTTCACATTCTGGGTAGGATCAAAGGACTGACCTCCATACTATCCTATCTTGACATACATACCTAGGTACATGTGTTGTATAGAATATCAAATATCTTAAAATATTAAATAATTTGTATTTATGGGTTTATAGTTTGGTACTTATTCTTCAACTATATGTACTATCGCTATCGACAGTTGGATCTCATGTGTTACATGCAACTAGTTATACTAATTTCTTGAACAAAGTGTATTCAGTTATTCTCCTCAATTCACCTGGGAGGCCATATGCTCATATAATTCATTTTTTACATGTTTTACCAATTATTTTTTTTGAATTGTACGCTCTGTTTTAATTTTTCGTTGTAGGTAGGTATTAAGATTGTAAATATATTTTTTTTCATATGAAATTGGGGGGCTTGTTAAGCTAGGCCCTCGCGCTTAGTAAGACCCTATGGTTAGGTAAATATGCTACTTAGAAGTGATGGTAGAATTATAGAGGTCGAAGAAATTCTATATATTATTATGTCTTACGACATCGGAGGAAATGTGCGATGGTGACACAGTTATATTTTACAGAAGTAGAAAACAAGAAGTTGCACAGCAACGAGTAACACTTTGAATTGTTACCGTATTGAAAGGGATTTAGAGCCGTATCTCAGTTGTAGATTCTCTCAATATTGTTTTAAACCGACTTTCAAAATAGAGGACGTTATCAATTCGTTGTGAATTTATTTATTTGATTTTAAACGCCCTAGATGGGCCTTTGCATAATTACTTATTTAAAAAATTATTTACGGCACATATTGCCCTTTACAAACATACATAAATAACACATTTCGAAAATTAAATCACAGAAAAGAATATAATAATAAACTTACGCAAAAAAAAGGAAAAAAACTTATGTACATAATTAAACAGAAAAAAGTCAATAGCGTCGGGTGTACCCAGGGCTCGCATCTAGGACCTATTCTTTTCAATATTTAAGTATATATGATATTCAATTTTGCTTCCATTCCTCATATTTTTCAGGGTTTAATGGCGATATGAAAATTTAGAAAACAATTAACAACTGTATCGATTTGCAAAATGATATCATTAGGCTTAGTACATCTTGTTGTGATAATAAATTAGACATTAAAATGTTCAAGTGTGTTGTAATAACTTTTTCCCGTAAGAAAACGCTAATATCATATGATTATTCAATTAATGGTTCGGTATTGAAAGAGGTTGATAGCATAAGAGATTCGGGAGTAACATTAGACTCTAAATTGATGTATGACAAAAATGTCGAATCAATTGTCTCCAAAGCTTACCCGAACCAGTAGACGATTCAACAACATGAACACTTTAACTACACTCTACCTCTCATATATACGCCCTCATCTACAATTTTGTACACCAATATGGAACCCGTATTACAAAATCTACAGCAACCATGTTGAAAACATTTAGAAAACTTTTATGGACATATAAATTACTATTTTTCTACAGAATTCTTAAAAATAAACACATTACAAAACAAAAGGACCTACTTTGATCAACTGTTACTGTATAAAATATGCAACAACCTAATTGACTCCCCGGATTTACCTTCTAAATACCTACTATATCACTCCACGTACCAAACAGGCACACCCGTTTGAAAAAAAATTATTTCATCTACCTATTTGCCATACTAATTACAGATTTCACTCGACTATTTACAGAATTCAACGTGACAACAATCTAAAATTTAAACACACAGACATTTTCCATGACTCCATAGAAACTTACCGTAAACAAATAAAAATATTTTTCAACCCAGTTCCCTATAATTCCTTCACACCAATAATCCCTCATTTTCCTCATTTGATTCTCATTAGGTATGCATTGTTTTTTTTTCAATCGTATTTTTTCTCTTATTATTGTTATTCATTTACTTAAAGCTCAGCATTCTTGTTTAAATATTTTAACTTCATTATTTTAATTAAAAGAAAATATTATTGGCTTGTACTAATTTTATTAGCACTATATGTAAGCATACAATTTAAAAAGCTGTAGTATTCTAAAATAAAATAAATTACATAATTGAATGTTCAACTTCTTCCCTTTCCTTTAAATTGTACACATATAAATATGCAAACTTGAAAATTACAAAGTTTATCGGAGAGTATGCTTTGTAAATGATTCAACAAGGTGTCCTTATAGTGCTTAATATAATAGAATAATACATCATTGCCCAACCGATGAATTGTATTAATTGTTGATTTACGCAAATAATTAGTGTTGGACATCTTACATATTAATGTTATGCTTTGTCGGATTTTTCTTGTTGGAATATGGTAATGTATCAGACTAACGAGGTACAATTATATTGCAATATTTAGTTATATTGTATTAATTTGTTGTATTATGGAAATAAATAAAAAAAGCGAAGAGTTGTAAATGTTTCGTCTAATTCTAGTCACACCTAGCAAACTAATAATGGATAAGGGAGAACTCAGGAGTATCGGAGATGGCCAAAAGAATAGTGAAGTCAAGTTGGGTGGGGTAATGTATCTAAGATGGAATGTGGACAAAGATTGTGATCTACTGGAGGCTAAGAACGGGCTGCAGAAGCGTGCGCAGGATCTAGACCAGATGGTCCAACGACATCAAAAGAATGCAGAATGGCGGCATCTGAAAGAGACCAGTGGAGGCCCAAGCGGGAGGCATTCGTCCTGGACTCATAAAGGATCTGAGTAGACATAGAATGTAATCATGTGTACGTGGGTGTTTTAATTTATGTCAAATATAACACTTTGAAAACACGAATGTCGTAGTTAATTAATCATTACAAAAAGATTGAATATTTCATTAATAAATGAAAATAAACCAATATTCCATAGATATTTTTTAATATATGTAGCTAGTAGTTTGTAACACTGGAATTTACAGTCTGAATATACTGCATTAAAGATTTTTAATTTTTATTATTGACATTGAAAAAACAAGGTTAATATAGAAGTTTTTATGTTAGCAATGAAAAATCGTATTCATATAGTATTTTTAATGTTAGCAATGAAAGATCGTTTAATCTTTACTCAATTGTGTTTTGTAAATATTTTGAATAATGTGACACCAAATTTAATATGAAACTATGATTTTATATTTATTTATTTAGAGTACACGTATAAGTGCACGTTAATACTTCACCAGGTGATTTAGGTACTAGTATTGATCTTTCTCCTGATGCCGCGCATGTAGTAGGAGTACGTCCTCTAGTAGTAGTTCCAGGAGGGGTTGAACCTGGAGTCGAAAAAGTAGAGCCAGATGGAGGTCGTGTTGGTGAAGATATAGCTGTTGTTGAACTTGAAGGTCTAGGAGTCGAAGGCCTTGAACTTGGAGTTCTTGGAGTCGTAGTTGTTGGACTTGTGGGTCTTCGAGTTGAAGTAGTAGGGCTTGAAGGTCTTCGAGTTGAAGTAGTAGGGCTTGATGGTCTTCGAGTTGAAGTAGTAGGGCTTGATGGTCTTTGAGTTGAAGTAGTAGGGCTTGTAGGTCTTTGAGTTGAAGTAGTAGATCTTGAAGGCGTTCTAGGAGTCGAAATCGTTGAACTCGATGGCCTTTGAGTCGAAGTTGTTGCACTAGAAGGTCTCGGAGTCGAAGCCGTAGAAATTAAAGGTCTCGGAGTCGAAGGAGTCGGACTAGGGGGTGTCGGTGTTGAAGTTGTAGTACTTGAAGGTCTCGGAGTCGAAGGAGTCGGACTCGGAGATGAAGGTGTCGAAGGTGATGGTGGTATAGAAGTGTGACTTCCAGGTGTTGTTGATGGTTCACATGTTGATGTACAAGTCGATGAAACTGTAAATTATTTCGTAATAATCATCTATTGTTCTTTAATTGTGTATAAAATTATCTACCTACTGACAAACACATGATTTTTTTAAATTTTTTATTCACCATGATATATATTTATGAATATTTCACTGAGTCAATCCCATGGACAGTATTTGAATAATTACTAAAATACCAAACCGAGTTTGAAAATTAATGAATAAATCAAAAATATTAAAAAAAAAAAGTCATGAAAGTCTTTTTATATTTTGATGCAACTGTCGCTTATTTAATCTTCATTTTCTTTTTGGCAATATTTACATTTTTTTGAATCGCAAACTACACTGTCGACACAATGTCTAAAAATTTAGTATTGCAGTATTAATTTTTTCGGTTGGTAAGTGTATACCATATTTTCAATAATATTCTGCAACTATGTTTTATGAATAATCCCAGAAAATTTTTTAATTTTTATTTTAATTAGAAAATGAATATGTCCTTGTTAAACAAGTACATATTCATCTTCCTACGTTCCCTAAAATAAGCAAATAAATGCTTGTGCTATAGGTGAACGAAATCGGTCGAGGCAGGATTCGAACTCGCAACCACTAGATTACTAGCCCAGCGCGCTAACCGCTCTGCCATCGAGCCATCTAAATGTGATTATTAATATTATAACAGAAAGTTATTGAATTTCTTGTGTTGTTAGCGGATACTCTAGGGCCTCTCTAAATACATAATATATTGTGTCTATTATCCGAAAATTTGGCAATCGTCTGAAATCGTTTCGAAGTCTGTTTGATGTACTTCAGTCATGGAGTGCATCGCTAAAGTTTAGGTGGTTTGTATTTTTCGGATGTTCAGTCCATGTTCCGAAATATTTTCAGATATTCTGCGCTTGCATATCTTCGTTCCCCTTAGCGCTTTTGTCCCATTTCTATCGGGGTACGCTTTGACCATGATCCTGGCATTGGCGAGTCTGGTTATTACATTGAAGCGACTGCCATCTGACCTTCGTAACCCTTGGAAAGGGGAACCAGGCAAATAGGATCATGGCTACATATAGCTAGTGATATAAATCCGCATTCTGCGCTTGCATATACCTACCATAATATATTTGTATGTCTCCATTATTACGATCCATCCCAAATACTGTTCTAATGTGATTCTTTTTTAATACACGGCTCAATCTTTCAGTGACACCACGGATTTATGGAATATGGCATGAGCTTATATATTTGATCTACTTATCAGGATTATTATTATTTTATGGTTGTATGGTTATTATGGTTATGGTTGATTTTTCTCTGCATAATAGAATAAAGATAAAAACCGAACGCTGACACTGCTGGCATGGATATAACTAGCCACTATAATATGTATAACAATGCAGTGAAACTCAATAGACACCATCAGTGCTGTACCCTCCTCGCCTCTACCGCCACTTCCAAAAATCAGAAAAGGATTAAAATAACTAAAAAGGCATGACCCTGAATAATATCTTTGATTTATTTTTTTTAATAAAAAAAAAATTATGTATTTTTTTTAAGAAAATAACAATTTAATTTAAGAATTTTGTTTAAAATGTATTTTTTTGATACATATACTAAAAAGTTTTAAGCTAATTGAATGGGTAACGTTTTTTTTCAAGATTTCAATTTGCACGTATAAATGCATGTTAGTGTTCCACCCCCTGGTAAATTAATGTTGTATTGATGATCAATTGCCGCTGGGCAGGTTCTAGTAGGCCCACGAGTAGTAGTTCCAGTGGGAGTCCTAGGGGACGAAGAATAAGTCGAACCAGACGGCGGAATAGTGGGTGCAGTTGTCCGTGGTGATGGTGTCCATGATGTTCTCGATGGTGTCGTTGGTGATGTTCTTGGGGGTGTAACCGTAGGTGTCGGTGGTGATGGTGTAGTAGGCGCTCGAGTCGGAGGCCCTGGAGTCGTAGGTGCTGGAGTCGAAGGCGATGGGCTTGGATTTACTGGAGGTGACAAAGGCGCATAGCGTCGTATTCTCCGAATTTTGAATTCTAAAGTGTTAAAAAAAGGGTTGTCTTAAAACTTGTGCTCTCCAAAACAATGGATTTCTCGAAAGGTTGTGGATTTTCTGTATTAATTACATTATGTGTTTAATATATCTATGATCCAGCAATAACAGTTTAGATTTTCAGTATCGTGTGAATTGGTATTGGTGTAAAAGAAAGACATAATTTGCTAAATATACGACATTCGCAAGATAATACTAAATATACGACCACTCAGACACAAAACAAAAATAATGACAAAATATTACCAACGAACAAGACAGCAGGTGGGCGTGTCACAAGGAGCCAATCACGTCGCGCTAACAATATTTGACATAAGCGGCCATCGCTTCTCAGTGTGAGCAGACTTATATCGCGCACGTGCTTTCCGTTAAGCCCTTGAAAATGCCTGGTGATTTTCAGGCGAAACGTCATCTTGTTTTTTAACGAATTAAATTATTACTGTTAAATTATTTTTGATTTAAATATTGTTTTATGAAAACTTGATAATTCTCAAATTTTTATATTCTTGAGCTTGAGGTCACTTTGATATATTTGACAGCAAAATAGGAAGCACTGATCAGATATTCTTAAAAATCTAATGGGGTCTAAGTGAGTATTAGATATAGGTACAAATTTACAAACTTTGTAAAGAATCCAATGAGTCTATAATCGATTAGGTAGAATAAACACGTCGTATATAGTACACAACACACTCACACAGATAAATTGTGATGAAATATTTAAAATAAATCTCCGCATGACACTTGTTGATAATCTGGTTAGTGAGGAGTATAAATTCTACATGAATCCTAACCAACCCACATACTATCCAACCTACTATCGCAATGCGAGCTACATACAAACCATACCTAAACAACCCATATACAATTCAAACTACTATCGCAATGCGAGCTACATACAAACCATACCTAACCTACCCATATACTATCCAACTTACAATCGAAATGCGAGCTATATACAAACCATATCCAACCAACCCATATACCATCCAACCTACAATCGCAATGCGAGCTATATACAAACGATACCTAACCTACCTACCCATATACTATCCAACCTACTATCGCAATACGAGCTTTATATGCTTATCAAAGTTTTGGTAAGAAAATGTTGGTTAAAGAATAGTATATTATGGCATGCGTAGGATATCTGTCTTAACAAAAAATTTGGTCCGAAACATAAATAGCTCTGCATCTCGATTTATACATATATACGTACCATCACGCCATGTCCCTTGCGGGGTAGGTAGATAGAACCGAACGCCACATTTTTCTATCCTGGCACGCATCCTTTGCCTCATCCACATTCATGCATCATTTCATGCATGCTCGTCTGTTGCTTACACTTTTAACATTTCCGTATTTCAGAATATCGTTCACATGGTCGTGCAATCCCTTTCTTGGTCGTCCCCGACCTCTCATTCCTTTCCTGTCCGTACTGTGTATTTTCTTCGTCAGGCGTTCCTTATTCATTCTCCCTGTGTGATCAAACTATCTCAATGTGTTCACATTAATTCTAATAGTGAAATATTTCTTCATCTTACATTTTTTTCTTATGTCCTCATTGATTACCCTGTCATACATCGTCCTATTACAAATCCCTTCGTAACGATCTCATTTCATGTACTCGATTTATTTTAAGTTAAAATATTGTGTCTAGTCTTCATCTGGTACAATAGTCAGATTGTCTGCATTCATTACAATATTTGCATCGCGTTAAACAGGCGTGTAGAAAGACAATTTACGCTGCAAATTCGTGTGCGGTTGGAAGACACGTTCTTTAAATTGATTACGCGTTTGTAAAGTCAATTAAGGCTAAAAATCCGTGCGTATTTCAAGGTAGTACTGCCTGCTTTTGAACATGGAAAGGGAAATACGCGGACCGGCTTCAGAGACGCCGGCGAATAGTTCATAATTTCGGCAGATAGAGATGCTTTCTATAAGGAAGATATTAAGGAAAATCTTTGACCTAACTATTGATGGAGGGGTCTGGAGAATACGGTATAATCATGAGCTAGAGGCAATGTACAAAGAAACGAATGTAGTCCAATTTATTAAAATTCAGCGCCTACGTTGGCTTGGACATGTTTGCCGGATGGATGATGACCGTATTCCTAAAAAAGTATTAGACACCTGTCCCAAAGGCAGAAGAAGTAGAGGCAGACCTAGGTTGAGATGGCTGGACGATGTGCTGTGTGATATAAGAGAAATGGACCTGATAAATTGGAGAAGACTGGCGGTTGACAGGGAGGAATGGAGACAATTTCTGGAGGAGGCCAGGGTCCGTAGCGGACTGTAGTGCCAATGATGATGATGAGATGCTTTCTCGGTAGCGATCGCCAACGTCAGGGGGAGCTGATAATGTCACGAATAGGAAGAAATTTTAAAGTCTGTTACAAATGAAAAATAAACTTCGTTAATGATTTATTGTTCTAATTATCATTTGATAAAATTCTTCTTTCTTTCCCCTTAGCGCTTTTGTCCCGTTTCTATCGGGGTACGCTTTGACCATGATCCTGGAATTGGCGAGTCTGGTTATTACTTTGAAGCGCCTGACATCTGACCTTCGTAACCCTTAGAAAGGGGAACCAGACAAATTGGATCATGGCTACACATAGCTAGTGATATAAATCCGCACATAGATTTTTCGAAAATCCAGAGGTGCGTGCCCCGCCCGGATTCGAACCGTCGACCTCACGCATGTGAGCTGGGCTATCGCCGCTCCTATCATTTGATTAAATAAAAAGTAATTTTCGTAGTTTTTATAAATATTTTATGATTAAAATTAAAAGTCGTATAATCTTTATTCATTTGTGTTTTATAATTTTTTTGACTAAATGTGACACCAAAAATGAAACTATGATTTTATATTTATTTATTTAGAGTACACGTATAAGTGCACGTTAATACTCCAGCAGGTGATAGAGGTACTAGTATTGTTCTTTCTCCTGATGCCACGCATGTAGTAGGAGTAGGTCCTCTAGTAGTAGTTCCAGGAGTGGTTGAACCTGGAGTCGAAAAAGTAGAGCCAGATGGAGGTCGTGTTGGTGAAGGTAAAGCTGTTGTTGAACTTGAAGGTCTAGGAGTCGAAGGCCTTGAACTTGGAGTTCTTGGAGTCGTAGTTGTTGAACTTGTGGGTCTTCGAGTTGAAGTAGTAGGGCTTGAAGGTCTTCGAGTTGAAGTAGTAGGGCTTGATGGTCTTCGAGTTGAAGTAGTAGGGCTTGTAGGTCTTTGAGTTGAAGTAGTAGATCTTGAAGGCGTTCGAGATAAAGTCGTTGGAATTGAGGTTCTCGTAGGCATAATCGATACACTAGGGATTATTCTGGAAGATCGAGTTGATTGTACAGGGGTCAGACGTACAGATGAAGTAGTTCGGCCTGGTGTAGTAGTGCGACTGGTAGTAAAAACTGCAGATGAAATAATTTTGCTTTAATCGTCCGATCGAACACCTATTAATCTTTTTGAGAGTGTTATCAATCGAATATTCTTTTTTATTTGCATATGAAATATATTTGCCGAGATGACCAAAAGAATAGTGAAGTCAAGTTGGGTGGGGTAATGTATCTAAGATGGAATGTGGACAAAGAGTGTGATCTACTGGAGGCTAAGAACGGGCTGCAGAAGCGTGCGCAGGATCTAGACCAGATGGTCCAACGACATCAAAAGAATGCAGAATGGCGGCATCTGAAAGAGACCAGTGGAGGCCCAAGCGGGAGGCATTCGTCCTGGACTCATAAAGGATCTGAGTAGACATAGAATGTAATCATGTGTACGTGGGTGTTTTAATTTATGTCAAATATAACACTTTGAAAACACGAATGTCGTAGTTAATTAATCATTACAAAAAGATTGAATATTTCATTAATAAATGAAAATAAACCAATATTCCATAGATATTTTTTAATATATGTAGCTAGTAGTTTGTAACACTGGAATTTACAGTCTGAATATACTGCATTAAAGATTTTTTATTTTTATTATTGACATTGAAAAAATTGACATTGAAAAAGGTAAATATAGAAGTTTTTATGTTAGCAATGAAAAATCGTGTTCATATAGTATTTTTAATGTTAGCAATGAAAGATCGTTTAATCTTCACAAAATTGTGTTTTGTAAATATTTTGAATAATGTGACACCAAATATGGATATAGGAAATAGAGCCAGATGGAGGTCGTCTTGGTGAAGATAAAGCTGTTGTTGAACTTGAAGGTCTAGGAGTCGTAGTTGTTGGACTTGTGGGTCTTCGAGTTGAAGTAGTAGGGCTTGAAGGTCTTCGAGTTGAAGTAGTAGATCTTGAAGGCGTTCGAGTTAAAGTCGTTGGAATTGAGGTTCTCGTAGGCATAATCGATACACTTGGGATTATTCTGGAAGATCGAGTTGTTTGTACAGGGGTCAGACGTACAGATGAAGTAGTTCGTCCAGGTGTAGTAGTGCGACTAGTAGTAAAAACTGCAGATGAAATAATTTTGCTTTAATCGTCCGATCGAACACCTATTAATCTTTTTGAGAGTGTTATCAATCGAATATTCTTTTTTATTTGCATATACGCAAACATTGGATTTTTTTGCCTTTCGGGAGTTAAATGATATTTTTATTGACAAACATTTTTTTTCAACATCTCAATAAAGACGAAGTTGGAATATTGTAGAAGAACCAGGAACTCGAGGCACCTACAGGGCTTACGACCTTGTTATCAATATTTTCCGAGTTAACTTAGTGACACATTTAAAACAATTTAACTGAATGTAATTGACTTTTTTAAACCACTAATGAGCACTTTGAATTAGAGAACGTATCTTCTCGAAATTTGTCATCCGACTTGAGATAAGTCATTCAAGATATAAACGAAGTAAAATTTTATAAATATAATTGTATTTTAAAGTGTTCTGCACATAGAATTAACACCGATAATTCATTATGTAATTCCGATTGAAAAATATATACAGAATCTGATTTGATTTATGTTTCTCTTTGAACGATGTTAATGTTCTTGTTATATATCCAATCATATGCCTTTGCGAGATTCCGCTGTATGTGCAGCATAACCAAATCTAAGTGTTAAGTTTTTATTTTCATTCATGGATTTTCATGAATTCAAATAGTTTTACTGGACATTTTGCTGTCTTCGTCTCTTGTTATTTATATTACTATATGTTATTATTATTATTTTACCGAAATTAACCCAGAGCTCAGCAATTTACAGAATCTGATATGTTGTATGTTTTAAAAATGTTTTTGATGTTGTATTTGCAGTGTAATTTGATTAGAAAAGGAAATTCGACGAACAGTAACAGAAACATTACTTATCATGTATAGTCTTTATTAGGTTTGCACATCACACGAAAAACCCAACACATCCTGGTTTAATTTCCAGCAAGGAATCAATGAGTTCAACACAATTGTAGCGGGTTGATAACCCGCACATTTTTGAGACGATTACATTTCAACATAAGTTTATGAACAGACGTGATTTCTTTTATAAAATGGAACCAAAATATTCAAATTCATAACAATTAAAATAAAAATAATATTTTTTTCCTATTTGCACACATTTTAGTAAAGAATGTATTCTAAATCAACAATGATTTCTCAAAAAAAGATCTTTGTCGATATTACATTACGTAAAAATATCCCAATGAATTCAAGAAATTTCGATAAATGAAGAAATTTACGTAAAATAGTTAAAAATTGTATATGGACGTGTAGTTCAAGGAGCTTAGTGATGTAACTTATATTATAAGTTATGCAAAGTTGCGACGAGTTTGATAGTGAGAAGTTCTCAAACTTTGTTTTCGGTACATCTACTAGTACATAGACTTTATGAAAAATATTTAAGTGAAAACCCGCTTTTATTTAATGTAACGCATCTACATATCAGACAAATACCCGAAAAGTCCTAGATAACTAAATACTAACTCCTAACCTCACTGGAGTATTTAGTATTCTTATGTAAGTTAGCAATTGCGTTGCAGAGACATCACTAACTAAATACTACGCCAAACTTAAGGTCGATGGCGGAGCATTTCACATTATTGTGTATTAAGACAAGAGATAGATAGATTTCTATGAGTTCAGACTGACATTTGAAATATTTTTTTGTCATAACAACACAAATACATGTAACTAAGCTCACACTGACAGCTCGATGTCACGATTTTTTTGAAATTAGGCGAAATTTTGGCATCTCGTATAGAACGCTGAATACTCTGTGTGGTATTTGATTAAACAATTTACCAAATACATTTTCGAGGAAGTGGCTAAAATCATCATCCATCGAAAACATCTCGTATTTTAGATATGTCTCTGCAATGCAATTCTCATACAAAAACTTCATAGCATCCTCCAGTTAGGAAGCCACGTGATCTCCTAACTTAAGTGAGCGACTGTGCAATGAAAACATGGTTAGTATCTAGAATTTATTATTTAGGTCGGACTCTGCATTCGGATCAGAAGTATGGATGTATGCGTTCTTGTTACAGGGACATATTCATTCTATAAAAATATCTCTAGCGAAATAATACGAGACAATAGTTGAGAGAATTCTTACTGAACTCTTACTGAGAACTGGGACAAATAAAATTCAACCATAAATATATAAGAAAGATAAGATCAGGCAGAATGACACTCTCCTCATAGGTATACATTTTTTAAAGCTGATGATCTAAAAAATCTATTATGGTTGCAAAACTTCATGACAGATATAACGAAACATAGGATTTGGTTGAAATGGACAAAAAAAATTACTTTATTTTTATTTTATCCAACTGTAGATTCGTTCAAGAGAATGAAAATCTATTGAAGGAAGAGGCAGTTACTTATTACTACTACTACTAATTACTTATCTAATTAATTAGATAATTAATTAATTATCTAATGAAGACTACTGATTACTTATCCACCCTCAAAACTAGCATGATTCATAGATGGAAAAAAAACTTGACAGTTTCCAGAAATAAGACAGGATTATTTTACGCCGGAATCCAACCCTCTATTCCCAAAAAACCTTGGTTTCAGGGAAAGAGACTCTCTAGGGGGGACATATCAAGTATCACGCGTATGAGAATTGGCCATTGTCTTGTTGCTTCGCATCTTTACAGAATTAATGTTATTAACAGTCTACTTTGTGAATGCGGTCAGGAGGAGGAGACTCTTGAATATTTATAGTGCAGGCGCTGGAAGTACTTTCGTTTGCAAAATCCGAGGACCGGCAAATATGTTTGGATTCTTGTACTTGAGACCTCAAACAATGAAAAAATGGATCTTGCCAGAAGCTGCGGTGGTCCCTTCATGTCTCTCCCCCACCCCTTTTCACGACGTATGGTAAGCATAGAGCACCCGCTAGTTCAGTGCGTTTTTGCGTTTATCGGCACAATAACGTTGTGTAAAAATTCATGTTCGTCGTGTACGCTTAAAATAATATTAATTTTCGTTATTTTTGAGTATGTTTAGTGAATTTTTTTTAATAAGAAACATTAAAATGTCGTTAGAAGTAGTAAATTTGAAAAGAAAAAGCCCGAACGAAATTTGGGGTTTATTTTGTAATAAAATAAATTATTTAGTTCAAAAAACAAAATCAACTACTCTGCTCAATATAAAAAATCAGCATATAGGAGATAGGACATCTAATATTACTGCAAACTTTGGAAAGCTATATAATCCAAACTCGACCAGACTGTTTAACTAGTTATATAAGTGAGAGTTTTCGTGGCACCAAGACTGTTTAACTAGTTATATAAGTGAGGAGAAAATAAGGCACCGAGAAATAGGATTAGGTTCATAAAAAAGAACAAGAGTCTCCTTGAACTTCCGAAACAAGTTTTTCAAGTTCTCGAAATTATCATTCTTCATCTTGGCAACGTGTAGTAAAGAATAAACAGTTTAATTGTTTCATAAATTAACGAAGAACAAAGATAAGCAACTTTATTTGTGTACCGAAATTTCAGCGGCGGAAATTTTTTTAAATACTGCACGTAAGAAGGAAGACCGTGTCTTATTGTATAACGACCCGAGGATTTATTTGCTATCGAAGTAAGATATCACAAGCAGTCTTATCGTGATTATTTAAGATTGCTGAGAAATTCTACACTTCCAGCAGGTCGACCTTCTAATCAGATCCCCCAAGAAAAACTTCACAATGCATTTGACAAACTGATAGATGAAATTAAAGACACATTTTCAACCCATTCTTTTGAAGTGTGCTACTTGGCTCAGCGGTTGGCTATACCTACTTACTAATATAAACGATGCAGTGATCGAAAATCGTGTGATCATTAGAGAAAATCATCATTAGTGTTTATGGGCTATATTCCACTGGGAGAAGTAATTAAACATGTTCGTAACATTAATTCAAAAGATAATATTATTACTATTAGTGCAAAAGCATTACGGCAAGAATTATTAAAAACAAAAAAATACCAAATGGCTATTTACGTGTTGAAACTTTTATTCAAAAATTGCTATAAAATGTAAAACTACCGTGAACGAAGATTTGTATCCAAGCATTGTTTAATGAAAAAAACCAAGAATTGGGCGATAACTATCCGAGAAGAGCAATATCCGTGTTTCTTGATATATTTTCACTGTTAATGAGAAACAGAATCCAAAACATATAGCTTTAGAAGGTTGACGAGATCTTGATTTAGAAGAAATAATTTCAATTACGTGTGAAGATGCAGAAAAAAATTGCTTATTCCTAGAAATATAGTTAGAAATCCATCGAGTTATGGGTAAAGATTCTACCCACGTAACAGCAATGGTTATTTTTTTTTTTTTTCAATATAAAAAATGAATATGTCCTTGTTAAACAAGTACATATACATCTTCCTACGTTCCCTAAAATAAGCAAATAAATGCTTGTGCTATAGGTGAACGAAATCGGTCGAGGCAGGATTCGAACTCGCGACCACTGGATTACTAGCCCAGCGCGCTAACCGCTCTGCCACCGACCCATCTAAGACTGTTTTCTTTACCAAGAAAAACAAACCATCGAGAACTAAATAAATCTGAGTCGAGAACTGAGTATGATTTGAAGGCTTTAAACTATCAAGAAATTTTTCACTTCAAAGCAAGTATGGAGCCTTCAACATCTTATGTTAAGAGTAGCTGTTAACTAACGATGATACTCACGATGACTCGCAATTTGATACTTTGCTCTGGGTTTTATGTAGAATGCAAAATGATAAATTGGTGCAAACTTTTGTCGACCATTGAAAAACTCAATAGCAGGATAGACTCCATTCCAACAAATTACTATTATCTGAAAGCTCACCTATATCTACAGATGGATTTAGCCCGGTAATTCCTCAGCTACCAACTTCTAAAAGTTGTGTATACTGCCATGAAAAATTTGGTTAACTTATGTCTAGCATTAGATAAACATATTACTTTTCTTTCATGCGACATATCCATATATCTCATATCAAAAGATATCCAACAAAGAAGTCAATAATTTAAAGAATTGATTTTTGAGAAGTGGAACATTTCGTCTACAAAAAAAATTCTTGCGAGGCTTAGGCCAATAACTCAAAGATAAATTGACTTATCTTTCAAGCCACGGCGTCCACTTCGATCTGCTGAACGTACTTTACTATCTATTCCTATTCTTAGTTCTGAATTTTTTAGCTCTTCATTTGAAGTACATTCAGCTAGACAATGGAATAGTCTAAAGGTAGGCGCGCATGGAAGCTAATTTCATCGGCCGATTAATTATCGGTGAGTTACAACATACGAATTACATGTAAGAGCGCGCATGAAAGCTAACAGAATCGGCCGATTTTAAAATCTGTGACGTGACACAAAAAAATCGGCCGATCGAGATCGGCCGATTTTTTGTAACCAATCTTGTTGTATGAGAGGGCGCGCATGGCGCATGCTCACCGATAATTTAATCGTCCGAGCGCAGTAGATCGAGAAGTACGTTGTCAGTGCTGCCAAACGAAATGTCAGATGAAATAAATTTTGATTCGGAAAAATTAATTATATTAGTTGAAGCACGTCCTTCATTATATGATAAAAAATTATAGTAACCGCCAAATTAAGCAAAAATTATGGTTGGAGATAAGCGAAATATTAATAACTGGCTGGGAACAGCTAAATCATAATAAAAGAACTGAATTGGGTAAGTTATTACTTAATTGAATAATAGTTACATAGGTAATTTAATAAATATTCCTCTTAATGAATAAAAACTTAACTGTGTTTCAAGTGTTTTTTTTTTTACAATTTATAATTATGAACTTCAACTGTGTCAACGAAAAAACCTTAAAAAAAAGTTTTATATTATATATACTTGGTTCACTATTGCGTCTGTACATTTGTTCTGTCACACAATAGTTCTTTTCTGTTTCCCGCGCAATGTTTGTATTTTCCCGCTTGTACGCGCGCGGAGCCCAACATAATGATTTCTAGGTTATGTTTGGTAAATTATGATCTGTCAATTTATTTATCTTTTCCCGTGCAATACATACCTTTTACCGCACAATACAAAGGTACCGCAATTTTCGGTTTCCCGCGCAATGTTTTTCTTTTTCCCGCTTGTTGTACAGGCGCATGGAGCCCAAGTTAATGATTTTTTAAGTTCGGTAAATTATGATCTGTCAATTATTTCTAATCATATGAATGTTGACCGCCGTGTTATTTCCAATCGTACGATTCTAGAAGCTTCCATGCGCGTTAGAACCGATCGGCCGATTTATTATCGGCCGATAAATTAATCGGCCGATAATAATCGGCCGATTAATTTAAGCTTCCATGCGCGCCTTACCTAAGTCTTGATATTACGTCGTCTATCTCACTAAACATGTTCAAGGAAAGGCTAAAGCAAAAATATTTATCGGACAACACCTGATTACATCTTCCTCTCCTCTTCCTTTCCTTATTCTTTATTTTTCTTATCATTGCTATGAATTGTTCTTATATACTTTCTTCTTTGTTTTTTTTACTGTTCGTCTGCTATCTTTGTTTATTTTTGTAATGTGATTAACTGATTGCCATAGTACACACTGTTTTGTATATTTAACATTAACTCTGTTTGGCTGGAAGAAATTGCCATTGGGCAATAAGCCCGCCAGTGTACTAATTATATGTACAGAAAGTAAATAAATAATTAGAATAAACTAAATATAAATAGGTGAAATGATCATTAAAATGACTTCATAGTATGTACTCCATCGATTAGGTACCTCTACAAAAAAGAGGGGAGGGGGTAAAAAAAGAGGGGAGGGGGTAAAAAAAGAGGGGAGGGGGTAAAAAAAGAGGGGAGGGGGTAAAAAAAGAGGGGAGGGGGTAAAAAAAGAGGGGAGGGGGTAAAAAAAAATGGACCAAAAAATGGTCCGGCAAGATCCGTATTATTAATCTCTGAACTATTCTTAACTAAAATCCATTGTTGGAATTCGGTCCTCATATTTTGCAAACGATAGTACTTCCAGCGCCCGCTCTATTATTTTTTAATTGCTTCAACCGTTTACCAACCAACAATTTATTTTACTTTAATCTGGTTAAAGTAACTTGTACATCCACAATCAATATATCATATAGAATGTCGATTCAAAATTTTAAATTAACAATCATATTTATTGCTTAACTTTTTAAAGTCAAACAACATCAAACTTTAATTGATTTAATTTAAACAAATTCAACCAAATTATGATTCAACCACCAAGGCAAAAAGCAATCTCTGTAGGGTGAATTGCCATTAAACAAAAAAAAGAGGCAGTTTATATCCAAGATGCGTGTATGAAGGAACATTTTGTATGCAGGGTCTACTTTTTTCACGGCTTTTCCAACTTTGAAGTCAAAAAACACCAATTTAGAGTCTTTGCAGCATATATGTTCCATATACGGATTTACTTAGAATTCAGAGTAGAACATTTCGTGTGTCTCTGTGTGTGTGTGTGTCCCTTATAACTTTTGATCCGCTCAATTTACAGAGCCCAAAATTTCAGAATATATAAAAAGTTATAGGCCTACAAAACTTTTATACTCAGAATTTTGAATTTTTGTTTCAGTCAGGGGTTATCAACTTTTGAATTTTCGGTTTATTTTTCCATATAGGTATCTCAAAAACCATATAAGCTAGAACGCTGAAAATTGGTACAAACATAGGCAAATACGAAATCTCAAGTAGGTTTTTTCCAAATAAATTCCAAGGTTTCTCAAACATTTTTTATTAAGAAAAATATTTTTTTTTATGATAAATTTATGAGTTTAACTGCCTATATATTTCCGAATCTTTTAAAAATTTCAAATAATGCCGACACACCCCAACTAGATAATTTATTTTTCTATCAAAATATAAATATTCTCAATTTTTTTTAAAACAATTTTTATAAAAATTGAATTTAGAGACGACATTGCTTCATACAATTTGTATGGCAGTCGCCTATGTAAGAAGACTTAATAGTTTGATACTTAATCTCCAAACATACATACAGAACTATCATGCTGATTTCATATTCCGGGTAGGAAAAGAGGATTGACCTCCATATTGTCCTATCTTGACATACATACCAACATGTGTTAATATTTTCAATAATTTGGATTTATGGGTTTATAGTTTGATTCTTATTCTTCAACTATACATACTATTGCTATCGACAGTTGGATCTCATGTGTTTCATGAAACTAGTTTAATTTAATTTTATATTAATTGCAAACCATTGAAAGACGAAATGGTTGTATGCATAATGTAAAAAAATCATAGATATATAAATGTTTTAAATTTGTTCGCTCACTATTCGTTATTTTACAATATCACTCATTATTATTTTTTTTATATTCATTATTATTCTTTTTAAATTATTTTAAAAATATATAACATATTTCAAAACTATAACAACTATATAACACCTATAAATATAACACCTTATTGTTCAAATAAAAAGAAAATGATTTTATTAAAAAATTCCATTTAAGGAGATATATTAAAACTTTCTATCGATATATTTAAATTTTAACTATCCGGACAAACGAATCTTAACAAATATGTCTTAATATGCAATATAAATCAACAAATAAAATATATTTTATTTAATGCTAGCATGATAAGTGAAAAAAACACATCATTATAAATAAAATATTTTTTCTTGTTCTCAATAAAAAAAAAAATCTACTGAGTAGATTTTTACAAATAAAATAATTTCTCAATAGATGGCGTTACACAAGAGGCTTTCCCTTTACTTCATAGATGGCAATAGTATAGTTCCTTATTTTCAGGTGAATTGTTGCACACTATTGAAATATATAGAACTTCCAAAAATTACATTGATAAGGCAACCAAATAATAAGGTATAATTGGTGAAAGTTATGCAAGCGCTTAAAGAGATCACGTAAACTAGCCGATGACAGGTCGTAAGCCCTGTATGTACCATGAGTTCCTGGTTCTTTTATAATATCCCAACTTCGTCTATACATACCATCACGCCATGTCCCTTACGGGGTAAGCAGAGAGAATCGAGCGCCATACTTCTCTATTTTTGCACACATTTCTGGCTTCCTTTACATCCATGCATCGTCTCATACATGCTCGTCGATTGTTCAGACTTTTTATGTTTCCTTCTTTCAAAATATCATTCACATGGTCATGCCATCCCTTTCTGGGGCGACCTCTGCTATTCACTCCATCTCTTGCACCCATGTATATTTTTTTGGTTAGTCGTTCATCGTTCATTCTTTCTATATGTCCAAACCACCTTAAAGCATTCACTTTCATTTTACATATAATATCCTTCTTTTTTCCTGCATTTTCTCCTTATGTCCTCATTTTTTATTTTATCATATATCGTTCTATTACATACTCTTCTTAGTGATCTCATTTCTACAGAATTTATTCTACTTTCATGTGTCTTTTGGCAGGTCCATGTTTCACTAGCATACGTCAAAGTAGGCACCATAATTGCATTGTGTACTGCAAATTTTGGCTTCCTTTGAGATGCTTGGATCGGACATTACTGGTCTGAGTGCTCCGTTTATTCTATTCCCTGTTATTCGTCTATATTGAGATATTAAAAAGTTCGTCAGTAAAAATACAATATTATTGTCATTAAAATACGCATTCAAACAATCTATAATGAGTGGGTTGTGACCAACACTAAACTCTCCACACCATAGTAAGCGTTCATTTTTTATTCTTGAAATGTTGACAATCTCTAAAGGCATTTTTATGAAGTACATTTCTATTAGATTCTTAAACAAATATAAGATTCCCAGAGGACAAAAGTTTTCACAATACACCATACACACAAAAAAATTGTCACGAAACTCATAGTACTCATGTATTTTCTACATGATACTTGTTGAGAAATTTTAAGTAAAATTGCATTACTAGCAAGATGAGTTTATATTAGATAGTGTTTCAATGTTGATGAGGCGATGTATGTGTCAAGATAGAAGAATACGGTGTTCGGTTCTCACTGCCTACCCCTTGAAGATAGAAGTGGAGAGTAAAAAATACACTTGTCTATAGAGACACACACAATATCAATATGAAGTTGATCACTCAATTTTACCTTACAGAAGCTATTTTACTTTTTGAAATTAATTTCACATTGATATGGCAAACCATAGATTTTTTTCTTTAAATTTTGACAATACTTCTTTCTTAAAAAATGTAATTTTTGATATTTGTAATGAAAAATCAACTATGTTTGACATTATGCATTTGACATTAGCAGTATTAATGTAAGCCATCAACGGACTGATGTGAAATATCTTATTGTTCTTTTTTCAACACGAAGAAAACGTTGATTAGTGTGTTATCAATTTTTTTTTAATTTCTTTAGTAAATAATTTTTATTGGAAGCATTCTTTTACATTTATTGATTTTGGTTTATCCATAGGAACAATTGTAGAAAATATATACTATCACGCCATGTAGGCAAAGTGGAGAGATCTCCGCATTTTTTTATTTTGACACGCATCCATCAAAATACAAGAACTGTCCCATGAACATTCCTCTTTTCTTCATGCTTTTGTTCAGTTAGTTTTTTTTTAGTTCTCTCTCAGAATGTCATTTACATAGATGGGTCGATGGCAGAGCGGTTAGATCATTGGGTTAGTAATCCAGTGATCGCAAGTTCGAATCCTGCCTCGACCGATTTCGTTCACCTACAGCACAAGCATTTATGCTAATTTTAGGGAATGTAGGAAGATGTATAAGTACTTCTTTAACAAGAACATTTTAATTTTTTTAAATAAAAAATATGTAAAAAAAAATGAAATGTTTTCTATTTACTGGCCGATCTCAACCTTATGTTTTATTACTATCAGCTTTTGTAGTTTTTTGTCGCCAGGCGTTCTTCGTTAATTTTTTCTCAAGTGCGAAAACATCTCAGCGTGCTCTTACATATTTACATAATTCACTCCTTGTGTCTTCATTTCTTACTCTGTCATACATTTTTCTATTACGATTACTTTTTTATGTGGATCTCGGTCAGATGACATACTATATCAAATATTAATTTATCACGCACCCAATAACAGGCTAGTTGTCACATTCTGGAGACTTTTCGCTACTATCACCACCACTCGCTCAGCATATGGGGACTGTAAACAGCCCCTTCTCAGAACGCTAAATGAGCGACAAAAATGCATAGCACAAAAGCAGTTCATGGAGCCATCTATATTAGCAATCTCGGCACCACAGCGCAAAAAGAACAATTGACGAATGTGAATAGAAGATTCACACTCGCGGACTGTCATCGACTTCAGATCTTTTTAAATGTAAAGCATTAAAGGTGTGATTAAGATCTCTAAAAAAATAAACTTAATTAGAATCAACCAATAGTAAGGTACCATAACTATGACAGAACTTCTTGAAGGCTTTAATATTGTTCTTCAAGATCACAAAATCCGCATAACCAATGTGACCTTGAAGAGGCCCACGGACAGCAACGAGAAGCTCCAATCTATAAGAGTAGGTACATGGGTGGCAACAATCCCACAGGATATGTTCCGAAGTTTGGTCTGAGTATTGACAGAACTGACATGAGGCAGATGAGGCAATTTCGCCGATTTAAAATTCTGGAGACTTATGATGTTTTATCGTCTCGCAGATCCAGACTGAAAATTCAATTTAAAATTCTGTTCCTCCGCCGAGTATCGAACCAGAGACCCTTCACACCCAGGAGCCAGATGTCTTATCAACTGATTCACGAAAGCCGACAACTTCAACTACATTCAATATGATCTCTTCTACCATGTCTATATCTCATTTGCATAGGCCAGCAGTATATGGAATTGCGTCAAAAGCAAATGTGCAAACAAATATTTTATTCAATTCATTCAAGCTGTACCACCACACAATCTCGAATCTCACTCAGATTACCGAAGATGGCCGAAGGACATCACTTCCTAAAGCGAATACCCAACGCCGATCGCCATTCGCTCATTAGCCGACAGGACGACCGCAGTGTCTATCTTTTAACAAAACGCGTAAAATTCATACCGACCTCAACATCGCAAGCATCTCTTAGTATCGCAAGTAAGTCCTCTTTTATTATGAAGCCCTTCATCATTCAAGTATTATTTCTATTTAAAATAAATTTACTGATTATTAAATTTGAAATATCTTATATAGTGGTGGTTTGCAATATCTTATTGGGAAGTACTTAAACACGTACTTAAAATCGCAACCTTTCTGATATAATACATTCTTAATTAAATAAACACCTCCCGATACCATCATCCCGCTATAAAAGCATGGACATGCCTTTTAAAAAGTTCCAGTGATTATCAATTAATACATTAACTTGAGGTAAAAATGAAGTTAATTATAATTATAGAAAATAATCATTAAGTTACTCGCTCAAAAGCGTAATACGTGTAAACAATATTTTATTATTATAAATACGTACCTACTTCTAACTTTTAAGTAAACAAATATTCGTGCACAAAAAGTAAACTTTTTTGACAGTTCCTTTGTTGAATATTTAAGTATGGAAAGCTTAATTATTGTAATATATTACATATTTACATTTTTAGCGTGAAACTACGTCAGGTATACTGGTACATGCACGCATATAAAATATTATAATAATAAGTTATATTGGGAGCAGCGTAAGGATTTGACGCATGCTTCAACACGGCAATCTTAATATAAGCGTGGTGTGTAAAATGAAAAAAAATCTAATAAGCATATAAATGAATAAAAAATAGTTCACCTTGAGAATTGACGATGGCAACACCAGCTATGAAAACAAACAGAGCTAAAAGTTTGTTGTCCATTTTTAATGGAGTTGGGATTATTATTATAGTCGCAACAATTGACTTGATATGAATAGCTTAATTCGCAACATTTTTTCCTTTATATACCAGCGTTTTATTTGCTACTAGCTTTTATGTCCCGCCGTTGGCCAAGAATGTAAAAATTGTGAAGAAATAAGCAATCGTTTTTATAATATTGTCACCAATCATTTTGCAAAATAGGACTATGAAAAGTGATAATTAGTGGTAAGCATTGTAAAATGTTCAAGGGGTGGCAACAACCCATTATTTTTTATATATTGCTATAAATAATAATAATAATAATAAGGACAATTTATAAAGCGCCGTTCAGTGACAACCGTGGTCACCTCAAGGGCGCTTTCAGTTTGCAAAAAATAATTTAAAATTAGTCCTATAGCTAACACATTGAAAATGGTGAATTATAAAACTTAAAAAAATACAATAAGTTAAAATTAAGTTGAAATTAGTCCTATAGCTAACACATTGAAAATGGTGAAATATAAAACTTAAAAAAATACCTAGAAATCACAAATTAATCTTGTTACATAATCCAGATGAAAGATAAAGTGTGAATGAAGTATAATATACAATTTCTGCACGCATGGACTATGCGAAATGGTTTTAAATATGACTGTTTATCAACGTTGTAAAGAGATTGGTTTGGCCACAACCCCCATTTTTAAATATTATCATCGAAAACAAATTGTAATATGTACCTATTGAAAATTTAGTAATTTTGGATGTTGGAATGTGGTTAAAATTTGATTAAATAATGTACTGAAAAGATCTAGTGTTGGTCACATCCCATTTGTTTTTATATTTTTTCATCAAGTGTGCATTACATTTTTGCATAATTAGACTGATATACTTAAAATTGACACAAACGTCTATATTAACGAAGAAGAAGACTTTAACTATAGTAAATAGTTTTTTATTTGAATATAAACGTTGTGAAGAGTTCAGTAATGGCCACAACTCCCATTCTTTAAATATCGTCAACTAAATCAAATATGTAGGTGTTGAAAATTATTCAAAATAGCATGATATACATAAATGGTTTAAATTTGATTAACAAAAGAATTGAAAAGATTCTAGTGCAGGTTACATCGTCATATCCCACAACCCATTCGTTTTTACATATGTATTTTCATCAAGTGTGCATATCGTTAATAATATTTCTGCACAATAGACTATTAGACTTAAAACTAACCAAAAATTCTAAATAAAAAAGAGAAGAATAAGTATAAGACTATAAGAAATAGTTTGTATAAAAAACTATCCCAATGGTCTACATAAAATAAGTAAAAATACATTAAATAGAAGAATTAGACTATTGGAAATAGATTGTATAAAAACTAACCAAAAAGTCTTCATAAAAGAAGAAGAAGATTAATCTATAGGAAATATTTTTTATAAAATTCACCCAAGTTCTACATAAAATAAGAAAACGAAGAAAAAGACTAAAGGAAATAATTTGTGTTAAAACTGACTACATAAGTAAGGTCTACATAAAAAAAATGAATTAGACAATAGGAAATAGTATGTATAAAAGCTCACCCATAGGTCTACAAAAAAGAAGAAGAAAAATAATTAGACTGTTCTTCCCCCACCACCACCCGTTCTGCTTATGGGGACTAATAACGGCCCCTTGCAAAACTCTGAAAGAACACATAAAGAACATATGAAGAGTCCGGAGAACTCTAAAACCTTGCAGACACTGCACTTAATGTGCCAAAGAGAGCTAATCATGCTGAAACAACTGGCTCACTGCTCAGTGATAGTGAAGATAATAGTGCACCGAATTTAAGACAGAAAGTCTTGAAAGCCCTAAAATTGCTCTTCGTGGCTACAAGGTCCGCATGTCCAATGGGTCCAAAGAAATTCCCTCGGACATCGTCGTAGAGTTCTCGTCGGAAAGTTGACACGGAGAAGTTAGTGCATTCCCATAGGATATGCTCAGAAGGCTGTTCAGGGTTATCACAAAGCTGACATGAGGACGAATCGGATAAGTGAAAACGAAAGAGATAGCTTTTGAAACTGCCGTGTCCAGTAAGGAATGGCGTGGTCCAATAATCGGGAACAATCCACGAGGAAAAAATTCGAGTCCTCACATCGGGAAGAAATAAAAATATCAGTCTGCCCACGGAAGAAGAGGACCAGCGACGTTGCCAAGCATCTAAAAGAGAACTCCGGGCCAAGTTCTCGATCTCTCCACGAACTGTGGGTAAATTTACAGGTGGGAGAGAAGCACCACCCAAAATTGAGCTTCGGCCTTTATACAGGTTGTGAATTGAAGCTCGTCGCTGTGTTTCCAGATCAAGGGGAGCCATACCTGTGAGAATAGAAAGTGTGTCGGTAGCGCAGGTTCTGTAAGCCTTTGCTAAAGCTATTAGAGCGAAGCGCTGTCCAGAAAGCAGCAGACGTCTAATGTATTGGGTTTCACAACGATGAGCCCAACAAGGAGCGGCATAACACATAATACTCAGATAGGTAGCGTTGTAAAACAGTCTTGCTACTGGAAATTTAAGGCCCCAACTAGCTCGAGCAAGACGTGAAATCTTTTGAAAGGCTATTTTTGCACTATCGGATACAGCACGAACATGGTATTGGAATGTAAGGCCTCTATCTAGTGTAACACCCAAAACTTTGACCCTATCCTTAAATATTACACGCGTATTGATAAATTTGATGGACATACCTTATGCCTTTTAACACTAACCCATATGTCTTCTTAGGTGCGAAATTGAGTCTATGACTTATACCCCAATCTGCAACAGAAGAAAGTAACTGAGAAGCTGCGCGCTCAATAAGTGCTCGGGTGTTACCTTGGAAAAGGATTGTAGCATCATCGGCATATGCCAAAATACTGCAGCCCGTAGGCGTTGAAAGTGATAGAAGGTCGTCGAACAAGATGTTCCATAAAAGTGGACCCAGAACAGAACCCTGAGGACAGCCGATGCTAATTGGTCGCCAGTGCAAATCCTATCCCCCGGGCATGGCCACATGTCTATTAGTAAAATAGCTCTTCACTATTTTATATACATATGTTGCTAGGAACCTTACGGTCTCGAAGTTTTTTTTAAAACTAGTTGCATGTAACACATGAGATCCAACTGTCGATAGCGATAGTATGTATAGTTGAAGAATATGTACCAAACTATAAACCCATAGATACAAATTATTGAATATTTTCTGATATTTTGTTTTCTATACAACATATGTAGGTATGTATGTCAAGATAGGATAGTATGGAAGAAGATCCTTTTTCCTACCCAGAATATGCAAATTGCATGATGGTATGTATGTATGTTTGGAGATGAAGTAACAAACTATTAAGTCTTCTTACATATTGTGTATAGGCGACTGCCATACAAAATGTATGAAGCGATGTCGTCACTAAATTCAATTTTTAAAAAAATTGTTAAAAAAAAATTGAGATCTTCTACTACAATGTTAATATTTTTTATAGAAAATTAAATTATCTAGTTGGGGTGTTTCGGCTTTTTTCGATAATTGTAAAAGTTTTGGAAATATAGGCAGTTAAACTCATAAATTTATCATAAAAAAAATATTTTTCTTAATAAAAAATGTTTGAGAAACCCTGGATTTTTTTTGAAAAAATAAATTTGAGATTTTGTATTTGTCTATGTTTGTACCAATTTTCAGCGTTCTACCGTTTATGGTTTCTGAGATAAATGGAAAAATAAAATAAAAATTCAAAAGTTGATAACCCCTGACTGAAACAAAAATTCAAAATTCCAAGTATAAAAGTTTTGTAGGCCTGTAACTGTTTATATATTCTGAAATTTTAGGCTCTGTAAATTGAGCGGATCAAAAGTTATAAGGGGGGGACGGACACACAGACACACACACAGACACACACACACACAGACACACACACACAGACACACACACACACAGACACACGAAATGTTCTACTCCGAATTCTGAGTAAATCCGTGTATGGAACATATATGCTGCGAAGCCTCTAAGTTGGTGTTTTTTGACTTCAAAGTTGGAAAATCCATGAAAAAAGTAGACCTCTCCATACAATTCTCGCGTATTCTGGCTTGATACATTGTCGATATGTTAAGAGAACAAAGTTCTCCTGAACAAATCGACAGTTGGATTAGAGGCCACCAGGCATTGTCGAATGCTCCCGCAATATCAAGAGATATACAGATAACATATTTACTACTAGTTGCATGTAACACATGAGATCCAACTGTCGATAGCGATAGTATGTATAGTTGAAGAATATGTACCAAACTATAAACCCATAGATACAAATTATTGAATATTTTCAGATATTTTGTTTTCTATACAACATATGTAGGTATGTATGTCAAGATAGGATAGTATGGAAGAAGATCCTTTTTCCTACCCAGAATATGCAAATTGCATGATGGTATGTATGTATGTTTGGAGATGAAGTAACAAACTATTAAGTCTTCTTACATATTGTGTATAGGCGACTGCCATACAAAATGTATGAAGCGATGTCGTCACTAAATTCAATTTTTAAAAAAATTGTTAAAAAAAAATTGAGATCTTCTACTACAATGTTAATATTTTTTATAGAAAATTAAATTATCTAGTTGGGGTGTTTCGGCTTTTTTCGATAATTGTAAAAGTTTTGGAAATATAGGCAGTTAAACTCATAAATTTATCATAAAAAAAATATTTTTCTTAATAAAAAATGTTTGAGAAACCCTGGAATTTTTTTGAAAAAACTAATTTGAGATTTTGTATTTGTCTATGTTTGTACCAATTTTCAGCGTTCTACCGTTTATGGTTTCTGAGATATATGGAAAAATAAAATAAAAATTCAAAAGTTGATAACCCCTGACTGAAACAAAAATTCAAAATTCCGAGTATAAAAGTTTTGTAGGCCTGTAACTTTTTATATATTCTGAAATTTTAGGCTCTGTAAATTGAGCGGATCAAAAGTTATAAGGGGGGGACGGACACACAGACACACACACAGACACACACACAGACACACACACACACAGACACACACACAGACACACACACACACAGACACACGAAATGTTCTACTCCGAATTCTGAGTAAATCCGTGTATGGAACATATATGCTGCGAAGCCTCTAAGTTGGTGTTTTTTGACTTCAAAGTTGGAAAAGCCGTGAAAAAAGTAGACCTCTCCATACAATTCTCGCGTATTCTGGCTTGATACATTGTCGATATGTTAAGAGAACAAAGTTCTCCTGAACAAATCGACAGTTGGATCAGAGCTACTAACAATATCAGATATAGCCAAGATAGCATCAACCGTTGATTTCCCAGCGCGAAAACCGAACTGACGATCGGACAGTGGGTGGGTACTGGAAAGATGATCTTCTAAGCGTCGACATATAAGCTTTTCTAACACCTTACCCAAAACAGGTAGTAAAGTAATCGGTCTATATGATTTTGGGTCAGAAGGATCCAGGTCACTACGCTTGGGAATAACAGTCATTAAACCTGTTTTCCAACAATCCGGAAAGTAGCCTTCTCGCAAGCAATTGTTGGTCTACATAAAAGAAAAAGAAAATGAATAAGACTATTGCAAATAGTTTGTATTAAAACTCTCCCAAAAGTCTACGTAAATAAGGAAGAAGAATAATTTGACTATAGGAAATAATTTTTATAAAAAAGTGACCAAAATGTCTACATAAAATAAGAAAACGAAGAATTAGACCAAAGGAAATAGTTTGCATAAAAACTAACCAAAAGGTCTACATAAAGGAAGAAGAAGACGAATTAGACTATAGGAAATAGTTTGTATTAAAACTCACCCAAGGTCTACATAAAATAAGAAAAAGAAGAATTAGACTAAAGGAAAAAGTTTGCATAAAAACAAACCAAAAGGTCTACATAAAGAAAGAAGAAGAAGAATTAGACTATAGGACATAGTTTGTATAAAAACTCACCCAAGGTCTACATAAAATAAGAAAAAGAAGAATAAGACTATAGGAAATAGTTAATATAGAATTAAGTTAAAAGAAATAGTTGGTATCAAAACTGGCACAAAGGTCTACATAAAATAAGAAGAAAAAGAATTAGATAATAGGAATTAGTTTGTTTAAAAACTCACCCAAAGGGCTACAACATAAAAGAAGAGGAAGAAGATGAATTAGACTATAGGAAATATTTTGTATAAAATCTCACCCAAGTCTATATAAATTAAGAAAAAGAAAAATTAGACTATAGGAAATAGTTTATTTATGAACTGTTCCAAATGACTTCACAAAAGAAGAGGAAGAAGAATTAAACTCCAGGAAATAGTTGTATAAAAACCCATTCAAAGGTCTACATAAAAGAAGAAAAAGAATAATTAGACTATAGGAAATAGTTTGTAATGAAACTGAACCAAATGTATAAGTAAAGGAAAAAGAAGATGAATTATACTATAGGAAATAGTTTGTATAAAAATTGACCCAAAGGTCTACATAAAATAAGTAGAAAAAGAATTAGATTCCAGGATATAGTTTGTATAAAAAATCACCCAAAGGTCTACATATTAGAAGAAGAAGAAGAATTCGACTATAGGAAATAGTTTGTATATTGAATATGTATTGAAGTTAACCTAAAGTAGTTAAATAATTTTCCTATAGGAAATCAGTAAATTGTTGGTTTTTAAGTACCTAGTATTAGGTAGGTACCTATCTACAACAATCTTCTAAATAAATTCGATTCATAAAAAAAATATTTGAATATAAAATTCTTTCTGTAACCATAGTAAACATTCGAACACGTAAGTAATATCAAATGATTCGGATACATTTTTTGAATATGTAGGTACCTACATTGGTTTGTTCGAAGCCACATAAACGAAAATCAACAATTGTCCGAAATATCAAATATTATATACAAATTATGCAATTTTATTATGCCTATATCTTTACTAACAATTAACAGACTTTTACAATATATGTCTTAAAACTTGCTATAAGTCTTGTGTTTCATTTATTATTTCATAATCACATTTATTTCAAAGGTATATTATTTTAAAGAACATATTCATTGGGTAGGAAAATTAAATATCGTATGAAAAAATATTAAAATGGCGGGGTTATATGTACATTTGTACAAAACGCTTACTTTAAAAATAAGTTAAACATTATAATTAGACAAAATATTCACAATGTTTTTTACTTAAAAGCTAAGTTATACTTGAAAATATATTTTATTCGTGTAAATACGTACTTCTAACTTTTAAATTAACAGATATTTGCGTGCAAAAAGTACACTTTTTTGACAGATACGGCTTGGAAAATTATGTATGAAACAAATAATTATTTAAATATTTTTAATAATTCAGCATTTTTATCGCATTTTTATTTTTTAAGCATGACACTGCGTCAGGTATACTGGTACATGTTCGCACATAAATAAGATTTTTAGATGCTCTTGGTTTTTTAGAAGGCGTGAGACAATCACATACACACATACACACACACACTAACAAAATCATTGTTTTATTACTTTAGATGTAAATTTGCTATCGCAGTTTATGATATGAAGATCGTGACAAAAAAAATATTGACTTTTGATCCATGGTTGATAAAATGTACTACAATTCTATATTTTGAAATGATCTCTACAATACATAACTAAACGAGTGGGTTGTGGCCAACGCTAAACTCCTCACTAAGAAGTCATTCTATAAAGTATTCAAATTTTGTATGGAAAATTTCCAAAATTTTCATGAAATGAGTTTGTTAAATTATTTTTTATTTAAATATTTTATTATAAAAACTTCATAACTCTTCAATGCCATTTTATGAAAGAGATGTGCCTTTTTCCGAATTTGAAAATAAACATTTCTAATTTTAAATTTCCTAAGCTTGGGGTCACTTTGAAATATTTGACAGTTAAAAAAATTGAGAAGCACTATTCATATATCGTTCAAAATCTAATGGAATTTAATCGAGTATTAGATATACGTATTTACAAAAAATGAATAGAATCGAACGAGTACCTACTTTAGTCTATAATTGATAAAGTAAAAATGAACACGCCGTACTGTAGAACACTGCACATAGCACATAGCACATAGCACACTGCACATAGCACACACACATACATATATACACTGTGATGAAACTTTCAGAATACAATCTCAGCATGATACTTGTTGATAATCTGCAATAAAAAAAATACCCTTAAAAATTGCGAAATCATAACTCCCCACTACATATATCCCCCTGGGTTAGTGAGGAGTAAAAAATGTGCTTTCCTATTCAACTTAGTCAAATTTGATATCCTATTTATTTATTTTAGATTTTCGTACACGGTTAATAACGCTGAAATAGGAACGTTCCCACTGAGGAATGTTCTTACTCGAAGTAAATTACGAATTAGTTCAATTCTCTATTCAATAACCGCATTTTAATCGAATCAACTGTCAAAACGTTACTAATTTTATATCAAACCTTATTGGAAGCGTACTTTTTATTTTCACAGCAGTCAGTGGGATATTTGTTCAAGTTGAAAACATCACTTGTGTACGGAAACAAGTATAATTGGATAATTTACACGTGTTGAGTTATGTTGAAAATAAAAACGAACGAATATTAGTGCAGATCAATTGAAATGTTAGGTTAGGCGACATTACGGTGACATGACATAAATAAAGATTTTTTTTTATTTTAACAAAAAAATAGAAATTAAAACACTTTATAATACGATTTCCTTCAAAAAGAGATATACTCATGTTTTGAAGGGAGTTGCAACTATTCACATATAGAATAATTTTTGATTTAATTACACTACACAAAATGGTACATTCAAGTTTTGACAGCCCTTCTCTTATTGAACAAATTGTATATCATGCGCCAGTACGTTCTAACAGACAAACGGTACCTTTTTACTATTCTAACGCACGTACACTACAACAATATTATTCGCCAATAGCAAAGCTTTTTTCATTATTTGGGTAATGCATACTCTAGTCTAGGCGATATTTATTATTTGTCATTGTCAAAATATAAAAACTTATTTCATCAATATTTCTTGAAGAAAAATGTCAATTTTATTTCGTTATAATGTGTTATTATTGTTTTATTTACTTTTTTATTTGTTATTTTGAATTTATGGTTTATTGTATGGGACTCTCTTTTAACTTTTTCTCTTTTTCTATCTCTCTTGTAATCCATTTTTGGTTGTTTATATTCTTTTTTTTTATTATTTACTAGCTGAGAAGCATCGCTTCGCTCAGCTTCTAAGCTAGGGCTTTCAGCCAACTTTTTACCGCTGCGCGGTAAATGGCCGCCTTCGGCGGTTCATGCAACGAAATGAAGCGAAGATTTTATGGTAGGTACTTAAAAAATATATTCGGTGCAGTATTTATCGACAACACTTTTCCTCAACACCTAGTGGACTCCACAAGGTGCGGACTTCCAGTCCATTACCAGTGTTGTTTTTGCGGCTACTCCGCATGGACAAATGGCCCCAGCCACACGCACCGCCTCTAAGTCCACGAAGACTTGGCCCCGTCAACCTGAGCACCCGCGAGGAAGAACGAACGCTTGCCCTTTACCGTGAGTGCCGTGGGAAGATAAATTTATTACTCTGGATGCTGCAATTTATCGACCTGCATCTTCGCTTTGTGTCTCATGGGCATATTATGATGAGTAACAGCACTCTATTCTCCATTATCAAAATGTAGTTATTTACCTTATTTTGGTTATAGACAAATTTTAGTTTAAATTTAAACCTACTTATGTTTTGAAAATCAGTAAGTAATGTTATTTTATTATTCTTCGACATTTAGTTAAGATAAATAATATCAATTTATTCAATTGTTTTTAAATAAGTATTTTGTTTATTTATGTTAGTCCAATTGATTCAAACTTTAGGTTGCCCATATAGAACGATTGTGGTTTTAAAGTTGTGACGTGCACAGCATACATTATTTTATAATCAATAGTGGTTGATAATAATATTTCATTTTGATGACCTTTTTATTATTTCTATTCGATATTATTCTCACCGGAGGAAAACTTATATTTTTGAACGCATTGCGGCGCTTTTGTGATGTCATTTGAATAATACTCCATAATTAAGTAATAATTGAATTTCAATACCTTACACGAAAGTAGAAGGTATTTAAATATTTTGTAATCTTATATTTTTTTTAACTGTATTCTTATTTTACAAAATTTCGTAGGAAAAAAGTTGTTTTTTGTAAAAATGATTTTATATTGTTTCCATAAGTTTGAAAATTTGCCGATAGATGTCGAAAACCCACCATTTATGTTTCTTTATATAATTTTTTCGTATATTTTTTTAAAAAAATTAAGCGTTTCCACAAAAAATAATATTTTTCCCGTAATATGTATAATATTGTCTATCTTTAAACAAAAAATCAATATAATTGGCGTTGTAGGCCACTTGTAAAGAATCACCTATTTTGACAGCTAAATCGGTGAAACAATGCAAGTAAAGCAAATCATACCCACAATGCAAAAGGAAACGATTCTTCCATGTAAATTGTTTTCTCTCCCTATGTAGGATTTCATTATTTCGTGCCTTTTGAGCTCTGGCTTTGACGGGAACCAACACATCTTTACGTTGGCATTATAATCACCGTAAAGGTATATTCACATAAATCAATTTTGGCGACTCAGCGAGTAAAGCAAAAAAGCATTCTTTAATTCTAATTATATAACATTTAAACATACCTACTTTATTTTGAAAATACAAAAAAAAACATATCAGCTCGCGAGGTTTTGTGTTTTTATACTGTTTCAAATGTAATATTATAAAAATATGATATTATAAGTTTTTTGCTCTACTGTAAATTTGCCGATTTTTACATAGGAAGATTTCAAGGGCAGGCAGACTGACATGAATATAGCCGTGCACAAACATTCGCAAATCCAGAACGACAATCTTACGAGGTCTACTTTATTTATATGCAGATATAATTTTGTTTCTGCATCTATATATTTTGTGTATTATATATTGTATGGATGTATACATATTTTTAGGCATCTCTTTTTATATTATGTTTCATGGCTTATTTTCCAACTGTTTTTTATGTTTCATTCTTTTTTCAATGTTCGTATATATTATATACATCTCTTTTTGTTTTCAGTTTATAATATTATTGTATGTATTTAACGTGTTTGTACTATTTTATTTTGTATGTAATTGTAAAAGACTATTTAGCCGTTAATGGAAGTAATAAAAAAATAAATAACATGGAACATTTTTTTTACTTTAAATATCAATTATGTATAATTAAATAAGTGTATAATACCTACATATATATCAACAATGAATATTGAATAAATAAAACCAGTTTTTATCCACAAACCCTCTTTATATCTACATAAAATTACTTTAGATCGATAATATCCGTATGTCTCTGCTCAGGCAATAGTTCGTTAAACCACTTAAAGCCAAGATACGTATAGTGGTTTTGTGCGTAGGCCGTTCTTTTTTTTTGTTAACATGGTTGAATAATGCGCAGTACGCATGCGTAGTCTGCGCCATAGACAATTTGAGTTCAAATTACTATCTACGGTGCACTAATTTTGTAGAGTTTCGTTTTGGGAACAACGATAGTTACAGAATATGTACGAAATTTAGTTCAAACGACCTTTCATCCAAAAATTTTACAACTTTCCTTTTTTGTTCAAAAAGCCACTGAATTTGACGTATTATCGGCCTTCGTGGCTCAGTTGGTTGGATATCTGACTGCTGATCCAAGGGTCCCGGGTTCGATTCCCGGTGGAGACACAGTTTTTAAAATTGTGTTTTCAGTCTGGATCTGTGAGACGATAAATATCGTAAGTCTCCAGAATGTGGCAACTTGTTATTGGGTGCGTGTTAAATAATTATTTGACATAGTACCTGTTAGTTGCCCGAGAAGCTACATAAATAAATAAATAAGTATTATGTCCTATTCTGATTCGCTTCAGATTACGAAAACGTCTAAATCAACGGGCAACCGTGGATAAAAGGATTTTACCAGCGCAGTGTGACGTAATGAGTCCCGTGTATGTGCGTATTTAACTTTCCGTGTTGATTAGGAGGCAAGAACTGCCTCGAATCAGGCACTAGTTTGTTGCGCTAATGTTCTTAAAAACGTGCATAAGCGCACGTTTTTAAGTGCACGTGTTGAATTCAAGGCACGTGTCTTCAAAATGCACACGGTTTGGCAACGCAAACTGTTCCTGCTAATATGTGTTCAATTCAAGGCACGCTTCTTTCAATCGTACACATGTTTATAAATTTAATTTAACAAGGCTGTTTTAGAGGCATTTTTTGTGTATGATTGTTTTCGTTTTAATAGATTTATCTACACAAATCAACATTATATCATAAAAATTCGTTAAGAAATTTTTTTGTATGAGATTGGTAGGTACTCACGAATTTTTCAATGAAATAATCATAGTTTGCGTCGTAATTACCTTCACAAGATATAGAGCATCGAATTTTACATTGGCAATTGTATCCTTAGTAATTTACAATTTTAAATTTGTCCAAAATACCTATCAATTTTAAGTTCCATATTACTTAAAGACAAACAAAATTAGTGATAACTACCATATTATAATCTGTGAACAAAATACAAATGTGACAGTGACAGACGAAATGCGAGCGAAATGAAATAGCTCGTGAACTTCATGGCTATATATATTCCATATTCAATAATTAATTGCCTTGAATTCAACACGAGTTTTTAAGTGCATTAGCGCAACAAACTAGTGCCTAATTCGAGGCAGTACTTGCCTCCTAATCAACACGGAAAGGTGAAAACGCGTCCCGTATAAATGCTGTCAACTTTTCGACATTTCTCATATACCAACTAAAATTCAGACGGATAAATAAGTGATGACGAAAAGTCATTATTCAGATCATAATTTTATGAAATATTTCTACGTTCATCACAGCTTGAATCGTCAAGAACGAAACTATTTCTACGTTCATCACAGCTTGAATCGTCAAGAACGAAACTATTTCTACGTTCATCACAGCTTGAATCGTCAAGAACGAAACTATTTCTACGTTCATCACAGCTTGAATCGTCAAGAACGAAACTATTTCTACGTTCATCACAGCTTGAATCGTCAAGAACGAAACTATTTCGTAAATGTCATATTTTTTCTTTGTTTTAAACAGAAAAAGATTCATTTTTTCGATTGTATTATTTGTTAATATTATTTTTAATCACGCTTCACATAATAGAATACGGGAGAGATCGATTAATTGATCTTTTTGTTAATATCTATGTATATTCTACAACAGTAATTAATATCTCTGTACCACAAATATTGTATATACCTACATATATAAATGTCAAATCCATATCTCCAGGTCTCCATAATTTGTCATATTCAATGTTTCAATCTATTTACAGTGGCATGTTCAAAGTATTGAGGTCTCCATAATATGTCATATTCAATGTTTCAATCTACATATGTACAGTGGCATGTTCAAAGTATTGAGGTCTCCATAATATGTCATATTCAATGTTTCAATCTACATATGTACAGTGGCATGTTCAAAGTATTGAGGTCTCCATAATATGTCATAGTCAAAGTTTTAAATCCCCATAAAGTGGTATATTCAATGTTTGAAGTCTCAAAACCATAGAATCAAAGTTCAAAACAATAAAATTTTGAGTTCTTCATAAAGTGTCATACCCAACGTTTACAAAATGTCATATTAAAGTTTGAAAAAATAAGTATTTATCTGATAAAAACGTTTGTATTATTCATATTTGTGTCGTGAATTATATATTATGTTAAATAAAACTGTATAAATATGCATCATGTTTTGTTGTCATGTCACGATTTTGATAGTTTTATTTTGACAAATGTAATAAACAATACTTTAAAGGTGGCAATTAATAAGTTATGGGCAACAAACGACACGAAAAATCCTATATTTATCCAATGGTGTAAAAATTCTGTCACGACTTTACACGACTTGTCGCACTTTGTTTGTATACATATAAACAGGAGAGGACAACCTGTATATAGGCTGAAGCTCAAATTTGGGTGATGTTTCTCTCACACCTCTAAATTTACCCACAGTTCGTGGAGAGATTGAGAACTTGGCCCGGAGTTCTCTTTTAGATGCTTGGCAACGTCGCTGGTCTTTTTCCGTGGGGAGACTGATATTTTATTTGTTTCCGATGTGAAGACTCGAATTTATTCTTCGAGGATTGTTCCCAATTATTGTGCCGTGTCCAGTAATTCCTTACTGGACACGGCAGTTTCGAAAGTTATCTTTTTCATTTTCACTTATCTGATTCGACCTCACGTCAGCTTTGTGATGACCCTGAACAGACTTCTGAGGATACTCTATGGGAGCATATCCTCGGCATTGCTTGCTATGCGGCTGGCTGTTGGTCTCACGCTTGTGAGCTTCAACACATACGAAGAATTTTGCTCTCAGGTCAAAGATTTGCTCTTATTGCTTTATACAAAGCATACGGAACGAGTCCTACCGAAGCATTGCCTGTATTGACGGGCATGAAACCCCTAGGAATGGAAATGCAGCGTAGTGGTGCTATTTTCAATTTTATGCGGGGCCGTTCTTCTGTAATTGGAAATTTTCTTCTTTTCCCTCCTGAGGGCCGAGTGTCACGCAGTGTTCTTGAAAGGTGTGTTTTCGAAAATTTGCTGAATATCTAGCAGTCCCGTTGGACGGCTTGCTCAGTTTGAAGAATATCGTTTTTATGTTTTCCTGACGTGAGGAATCGATCTAAATCTTCTTGGGTTGTCCCCAACTGTTGGACTTTCCTCATGTCAGTTCTGTCAGTGCCCAGACCAAACTTCGGAACATATCCTGTGGGATTGTTGCCACCCAATGATGTCCTCTTATAGATCGGAGCTCCTCGCTGCTGTCCGTGGGCCTCTTCAAGGTACCATTGGTTACGCGGATCTCGAAGATCTCGAAGAACAATTTTAAAGCCTTTAAAAAGTTTTGTCATAGTTATGGTGCCTTGCTATTGTTAGATTCCCAGTAGGTTAATTTTTTTCAGAGATCTTGGTCATTCCCCTGATATTTCTCATTTAAAAGATCTGAAGTCCACGAGTATGAATCCTCCATTCACATTCGTCGATTGTTCTATTGCATCAAAATTATAATAATAATTGAAAAAATATAGCATGCTATATTTTTTTAATTATGTAAAACAAAAAAAAAAACTCACATTTATGAAATTTTGAATAACCCTATTTAGCAAGAAAAGCACATTTCGCAATAACCGAGTTTTCAACTCTCAAAATGCGGTCACTACAGAAGTTTCCGTCATTCTCAGTATTGTAAGCGATCAAAAATATTGTGATTTAGAAGAGAAATAACACAACAGATAACAATTATCATTGAGATATACGTAAAATACATTAATGATTCCAATCGGAATTATCGGTTAAGCAAGGGTTAAAAATTAATAAGTAAAAAGTTTCAAAAACAATCAGCAAAACAAAAACAATTTAAAATATAGTAGTAAAATAAATACAAAATGAAATTGTATAATGTTATTAAAACAATATAAGGAAATTTTGATTGAGACTGTTGAATATATAGGTACAATAAAATCTATTATGAAGTTTACCATTTTGTATATTTGTATTATAATGTATCAAAATTTCACTACGTAAGAATCTACTTCTCGTACTTTCAAACCGTTTTTGGATAGCCCTATAGAGGTCATATATCCCTGGTTTACCGATTATCCATACTTTTTGGGACACCTGTATAAGAGCCTCAAATAACCGAATACATGAAAATTCTTCGAAACACAATTGTTCGAATGCGCAATTGTACGAATAACAATTTTTCGAAAATCAGTTATTACAATGACAATTGTCCGAAAGCAAATTATTCGAACTAACATTTGTTGGAATACCAATTGACCGAATTTAATATATTTTTGTGTCATTATGTTGCCTCCTTTGACATATTATTTGTTGCCAGTAAAATATATTCGATGAAGGCTATTATTACTTGTATTATTGTTGGGAACGTTGGTACCTACGTATGTTTGCACATTTTTAATAACTGATGTTCGACAGCGCGGGATAGCCTAGTTTGTACACCAGTTTTTGATTTTGTTTACAGTTTATCTAGTATTCACACCAATTTAGTTATTTTATTTTAATATTATAGTTACTTTTTTTAATATATAATGAAACTGGCTCACGCCAGTCGCAATTGTAACTACAAACAAACCTAACCAACCTATTTTTACCAAAGTTTTGTAGGTTAGGTTTAAAAAAATCGGTGTACATCCTAGGATATCCGACAGCGCGGTGCGTCGCCATGTTGTTTATTCCATAGATTTTTATTATACATAATATACTATTTAGATGTAGTAGGTACTTCGTGCGAAAAGTGAGTCATAGACCATCGCGCGTTTTACGTTTTGGTTGGCAACATATTTCGGTTTTCCTTACATTTCAACACATCCTAAATAACTTTTCTCTAAATCTAAATTAACAAAGTGTTTTTTACGACAAATAAATCCGAAAACAATTCATATTATTCGTTATTCTCTATGGAAAAACGATGTACTAAAACGTCAGAAATGCCCCGGAAAAATGCTTCACTTCGATTCATACAAAATTTGCTAACTACGACATCTAGTATATTATAATAAAAATCTATGGTTTATTCCTCTCACAATACTACCAACATGACGTCATAAAAATTCGAACAATTGTAATTTCTGGTAATTGTGTGTTCGGAAAATTGTTTTTCGAAAAATTGTGATTCGAATAATTGCCATTCGTAAAATTGATTTTCGTAAAATTGAGCATTCGAATAATTGTTTTTCTAATAATTTTTCTGTCACCCCAATAACCTCGGTATAAATGGGGTAAGAAACCTAATATAAAAAAAATGTCAAAAAATCAAATGATGATATAATTTGTAAAACGTGTAGGATACGTAGGTACCTACAAACTAGTATCTAATATGGATTAGTAAATCTTATTTCACCTTGGCCTAGTTAAGATATGTATATCAACATTCTGGTTTCGAATGGTCCCGTTATAATTTAATCTGAGGTATTCTTGACTCAACTCTCTATAACAGAGGTGTTCAAATCAACGATTATACTATTTAGTTAGTTATGATTTAGTTAGTTAGAATGACTCATAATGAAATATTGTGTTTGGAAAGAGAGAAAGAAGGATGCATACGCTTGAATGCGTAGCGTATGTATGTACATTTACTTCTATTATATGTAAACGTATATATAAATAAACAACGCAATAGACAACAATATAAAACTAGCTCACCTTAGCACAGGCTATGCCTAGTGAGGGGGCTAGTAACAAAGATACAAACAAACAGAGATAGCTTTAACTATGTAAGCAATGGTGAAATAATGAAATTATATTTATTGCAATGAAATAACTTATATTTACTTTGTATGTTTACTATGTATGAATAAGCTTATATTACCTTTAAATTATTTTGTATCTTATATCTACTCTATGTTTTTGGATAGAAATAAATAAAAATAAATAAAATAAAATAAATAAAGTTATAGGGCTACAATTTTTTATACTCAGAATTGTGAATTTTTGTTTCAGAAAAGGGTTATCAACTCATGAATTTTTGGTTTATTTTTTCATATATCTCAGAAACCATAACAGCTAGAACGCTGAAAATTAGTATATACATAGACAAATACCAAATCTCAAATTAGTTTTTTCAAAAGAATTCCAGGAATTCTCAAACATTTTTATGAAAAAAAAAATTTTTTTCATGATAAATTTTAGAGTTTAACTGCCTGTATTTCCAATTTTTTTAAAAATATCGAAAAAATCCGAAACATCCCAACTAGATAATTTAATTTTCTATAAAAAATATTAATACTGTATAAGTACATCTCAATTTTTTTTAAAATTTGAATTTAGTGACGACCTCGCTTCATATAATTTGTATGGCAGTCGCGTATACATAATATGTAAGAAGACTTAATAGTTTGATACTTAATCTCCAAAAATACATACAGATCGTGCTGTTTTCATATTCCGGATAGGAAAAGAGGACTGACCTCCATACTGTCCTGGGATTTATAGTTGGATTGGATCTCATGTGTTACATGCAACTTGTTAATAAAATAATATATAGTAACACGAATAACAACTATGAAATACAGATTTTTACAAATGATTAAAAAAATAATCAATTATTCAAAAATAAGTACTTGTCGGCTTTCGTGGCTCAGTTGGACTGCTGATCCAAAGGTCTCAAATATAGCTTATTTAAAACTTATAATTTTAATAACTGATCTGACTGATGATCCAATGGTCCCGGGTTCGATTCCCGGTGCAGACACAGTTTTTAATTGTGTTTTCATTCTGGATCTGTGAGACGATTGATACCGTAAGTCTCCAAAATGTGGCAACTTGTTATTGGGTGCGTGTTAAATTAATATTTGATATAGTAGGTACCTGTTACATCCCGAGAAGAAATATTAAATAAATAAATAAATAATATGATTTCTTGGTAATATTCTTTCTTGGTAAGGCCGTCGTCTCCCATGCGTGAGGTCGACGGTACGAATCCGGGCGGGGCACGCATCTCGGAATTTTCAAAAAAATCTGTGTGCGGATTTATATGTAGCCATGATCCAATTTGTCTGGTTCCTCTTTCTAAGGGTTACGAAGGTCAGATGGCAGTCGCTTCAATGTAACAACCAGACTCGCCAATTCCAGGATCATGGTCAAAGCGTACCCCGATAGAAACGGGACAAAAGCGCTAAGGAGAAAGATTGAAAAAGATGTAAATGGTTGGTATGATAAAGCATAAATATATTTTATTCTAGTAGGAAGTTATCAATTGGTCGGTTTGAAAATATTTTTTACTAGTCTCTCAAGAGATTAAATTATTTCATAATATGAATGTTAATAAATACAAAAATGTTATGTTTTCATAAATAAATTTCAAATTATTATAATGTATTATTGCAAGATTTAAAAATATATCATATAAACTAGGTCATTGTATTAATGCGTTACTCAAAATACGGAATAAATACGAATATAAAAAAATGTAATTATTTTGTCTTAACTAGTACATAATAATATGTAATAGCTAAGAGCCAGTTACTGTCAGATTTGCGTCATACTATAGGTAAAGTCTGATTTTTTTCTGTTCAACGATCATTGGATAATATGAACCTATTTTAGTGGTGGATTTCTATTTCAAGTTATCAGTTATAGTATAAAGCGTTATAGTATTAAATGTGATTTTTTTATATATTTAACCAGTAAAACTCACCTGAGGATGTCCTGCCTGTTTAATTATTTACCTCTAAATATATAAAAATGGTTGATCGGTATGTTTCATTTTTATTATTTAATATTATTTTCTAGATTCGCTAATTATAACTCCGTCTTTTTATTCCCTTCCATCCCTACAGTCCCTTCATTCCCTTCCGTCCCTATTCATTAATCGTTTTATTTACTTTTAAATTCACAAATCAAAAAATAATAAGAAAAAATCCTATATACATAAGTTAATAAAATGATAAATGAATAGGGATGGAAGGGAATGAAGGGACTGTAGGGATGAAAGGGAATAAAAATATGGAGTAACATACATATACATACATACATACCATCACGCCGTTTCCCTATTTGAGGTAGGCAGAGAGAACCAAACGCCAGACTCTTCTATCTTGACATACCTGTTTTGCCTCATTTACATTCATACATCGCTTCATACATGCTCTCCTATTGTTCTGACTTCGTATGTTCCTCTCTTTCAAAATCTCATTTATATGATCATGCCAGCTCTTTCTCTGTCGACCCTTACATCTCATTCCACTCTTTTCAGCCTTGTATACTTTCTTTGTCAGTCGTTCATCGTTCATTCTCTCTACATGTCCGAACCATCGCAAAGCATTTATCTTCATTCTACTCAAAATATCCCTTTCAATCTTACATTCTATTCTGATACCTTGATTCCTTATCCTATCATAAATTGTTTTACCACACATTCGTCTTAGGGACCTCAATATGGAGTTACAATTAGAGAATTTAGAAAATAATGTTAAATAATAAAAAGGAAACCTACCGATTAATCATTTTAATATATTTGGAGGCAAATAATTAAAAAGGCAGGACAACGTCTGCCGGGTTTCACTAGTCTAATTATAAAATAAAACATTGAAAATTAGCGTCAAATCGTAGTTGAATAAATCGTTTAACGATTGGTTCAGCTAACAGTTAATAGATGATGCTATTTAGCCGTTAATATTAATGTTAGTCTATTATTACAAGAACGGAAAATTAAACTCTGGTTTTTATAACTGTTTCTCTTATCTCTCATAACTTGAGCGCAAGTGTTGGTATTATTTATAAGTCATAAATTACTACATCTTGAAATATGTACGACTAGGTATACATGATTATATTTTGTAGTAAACGAGCGTGTGACTATTTTCATACATAATTTATTATGTATACAAATATTACAATTTAATGTCAAAAACCTTAAAAACTGTGAACTGGCAATGAGGATCAATATTTAAATTCAGTTTTGTTAAAGTAAGTACGTCACTAAAGTCAAGCCTTGAGGAAATTACTTACAAACAACTATACTTAGATAGTACCCGCCTGTCTTGTTCTAAAGTATAAAAAAAATATACTTTTTTCATCTACATTTTATCAATTCGACCAAATATTTCTAAATCTATTTACAGTCTTACCAATAAACATGTTGCAGTAAAAGTTAAACAACCATTTATCACCCGTGTAGGCAAAATACGATAGTAATAAAATGATGTGTAGCAGATCAGTGTGGTTAACGAATGTGTATCTCTCATACAAATTTTACACAACGCTTGCACGCCTGTTTTAGGTAGTTTAACGGTGTTTTAAGACAAATGTCATCTATCATAAATCAAATTTGATTTTGATCTGCATGTTTATATTGTTATATCTTGGAATAATATTTCGAAAAGTCTTTATAAATCATTTTACTATCGATATTTTTGTATTTAATGAGCAAAAAGTTGTTAAAAAATTAGCTCCTCTATAATATGTTCTAACGTTTTCACGTGAGTATTCGTGTGATGAAATTATTCGTTATATTTTCCATAATAAAGTCCTGTTTTAAAATGTGAAAAACATAAAATATTATAAAAAACGTCAAAATTAGAATGGCGAATGGCGGCCGGGAGCTCTGTGCATGCGCGGGTACAAAAATACAACATTGTCGGATTAATTAATGTTGTAAGTGTGTTGCAACTACCCAGTCGTTATACAGTGTTTATTAGTAAGATTTTTAAATAATTTCTGCACAGGATTTATACGGTGTGCAACTAAAACACTGGTCAACGGGCGTGCACATAAGTTAAATGGAACGATGGCAGAGCGGTTAGCGCGCTGGGCTAGCAATCCAGTGGTCGCGAGTTCGAATCCTGCCTCGACATATTTCGTTCACCTATAGCACAAGCATTTACGCAATACAATACAAATTTAAATTAAATATTAAAATGGAATTTATTACCTCACTAGGCGAAGCCTTTTCTAATTTCGAAATGTATTTTTATTATTTCTGTAAAAAATGTTAATGGACAGTAAGAAATTATTTATCGAAAAAAAAGATAATAAATAAAAAAAATAAAATAAAACGACTTGTATATATGTATTTTTAAGCATCTTTAGAGCTGTTATATCTCATGGTTTTTTTACAATGCATTTTTTTATTACACTTTATAGTTTACTGTTTGATAGTATCTTAATGCATAATTTTTTGGTTCATTAATTTTTTTATATCTTTTATAATTTTTTTTTATTTGATTTATTTGATAGGTAGTATATTATTATTTATTTTATCTTCGCTTTATCAAATTTAGTAATATTGTTTTATTTAATATGTGTAAAATACTTTTAGGTCATAAATAAATATATTAATTAATTATTTGTCAAATAATTTGTCACAGCCCTGTCGTTAAAACTAGCGGTATATGAAATCGAAATTCTTGTAATTGATGCAGACAACATAAATTAATTTATTTTTGACTGTTAAACACAATAATTAATAGGGCATGCACAAAAGATGTTATAATACACAAACATGTGGAGTTGCTTATTCAATTTTGTGCCAGTTTAAAATACTTAACTGTTTTTTATACGTACTGCTACATATAACCTACTTCACTACAATAAACTTGATTATTTTTTTTATTTTGTCAAAAAACCTATTTCCTGAATAAATGTATACGGTCTTTAGATGTGTGTCAGCAATCAAACATTGTATTTAATACTTTAATTGTATCTTAGTTTAACTGGTTTCAGAACCGACCGTCTCTTCGTCAGACTAGTCCACAGTTAAAGGGACAGACTGTTGATAGTACATATATTCTATAGCATAATATTAAACCTAAGTCCTCATTAATTTCTACTCTTCTATTTATCCAAACATTTGTCTTATATACCTGACTCAACTGCATTTTGTGATCGTAAAGGTATATAAAAATGCAGTAACAATAGAAATAAAAGTCGTTTGGTTTATGTGCGAGCGTCCTGGGTTCGATCCCCAGCAGAGGATAAATTTAACTACATTCATTTCTCACGCTAATATTGCTTCTCTGGGCTGGAAATACTGGTTAGTTGGAAGAAATTTCCATATTACAATAAAATCGCCACTTGCGCAGGGTGCATAGAAGTGTTTATTATTATTATTATAATATTTATGTAGACAGAAGAAGGCATTATCTATTTATTTTGTGTCTGTTGGTAAGATATATGACTCTTGAGCCAGGTTCCAGGGTTCGATTCCCGGTGGAGACACAGTTGGATCTGTGTGATACGGTAAATATTCTTCTTATATTTTTATAGCTCATAAATATTCATTGGATTTTTTTTCCGTCGGGAGTCAATGATATTTTTGAAATTTTTTTAACATCTCAATAGAGACTAAGTTGGAATATTATAGGAGAACCAGGAATTCAAGGAACCTACGGTTTACATGATCACTTTATGGGCTCGCGGAACGTTAACCAATTATGGCGTCTTATTGAGTTTTATTTTTATTTTATTTTATTTTGTTTTGTATTGAATCTCGGGTGACTTTCAGGTACTATGTCAAATATTAATTTAACACGCACCAATAACAAGTTGCCACATTAAGGGTGTACTCTTTCAACATTATGGCGTTGTGAACAAATCTATTGACATTCCATTACGCATCTAGAGAACGAATAAATAATGTAAAATATAAAAATGAGGTCTATACCTATACAATTTATTTAATTTTATTTATTAGGAAAGAAACAGTTGTAAAAATACATTGTATTAGTACAAAAAAAAATAGATGTAAAATGCGATCTACATAGAAGGCGGTCTATGACAGAACAATAATAATATAAAATGAGGACTATATACATAAATGATGTCTTTATAAATGAGGTCTACATAAATGAGGTCTATATAAATGAAGTCTATATAAATGAAGTCTTTATAAATGAGGTCTATATAAATGAGGTCTATATAAATGAGGTCCATATAAATGAGGTCCATATAAATGAGGTCTATATAAATGAGGTCTATATAAATGAGGTCTATATAAATGAGGTCTATATAAATGAGGTCTATATAAATGAGGTCTATATAAATGAGGTCTATAATAAATGAGGTTTATATAAATGAGGTCTATATAAAATGCGATCGGTGGCAGAACAATGTCTGCCCGGGGACACTAGTAATGTATTTTTAATTAATAATATCCATATATTCATTATTAAAAGTATGAGGCCCTGGGTATACGAATGTACACAAAAATGCGCACTTAATTACCTTCTAATGTATGAAACACGAAAAAATATTGTATATCACCTAATATGTGATATATAATATTTTTTCGCGAAACAAAGGTTAATGTAGTGTTTTTTTTTTAATAACAAGAATACCAATTAAAACATTACAATAATAAAAAACTCAGCCGGTAGATTTTCATATTATCTTTCGATTGAAGTAAAAATCTACTTCATAGGCTTTGAATTTTTTTAGTTATTTACAGTAAAAAATATAAAAGGGTTTTACTTAAACTAATTTTCCAAGAAAAGTATTAAACAAATTCAAATTTCAAAACACTCATGCAATTAAATAAAGATGTACATACATACTGTTTTTTTATTTCAAAGACGTACCTTTTGAGAGTACTGGGGAAAAGATTTTCAAAATATACTATGTAGCCTACTATAGCTTCTTAATAACATTTGTTACTAACCCATATTATGTTTGCGATACTCTTTGAGTAACACTTAAACGAATTTGACTTCATTTGAGACGCATGTGAATATATCAACAACATCACTATGATTTTTGAAATGACAAATCGCGTCGGAGATTTGATTGATGACAGATATTATGGCGTACAATAAGACCTGGTTATCTGAATGAATGAATGACTGAATGAATGAATGAATGACTGTATGAATGAATGAACGAATGAATGAATGATGAATAAATGAATAGTATATTTCCAACAACATTATAAATAAATTATTACAAAGGAACAAAAATACAATTTTATTTTTTAGTTTCTACCTAATTATAATTTTACAATTATTATTATGTATTTTATTTTTCACACATTGGAAATTTTACTGCCTCGTTAGACATAGTCTGTTCTGAGGCAGTACTAGTTTTGAATTGCTATGGCTTCTCTGCGATTATATGATTTGTTTTCTACGTGAGCTATACCTTTAATACTGCGAATACTACGATTGTGAATAAGATTAGATTATGATTGTGAACAGGAACTATCACCTGGTTCATAATTTTTTTTGTCACTAAAAATTACAAACTAGAACAGGACTTCCTAGTTGGGCACCAGTAGTCTACTTGTTGTCATTGTAAACATAGTTTGATTAAAAATATGAATAAATAAAAAGAATATCAAAACTTTTTTTCATCGTTCGTTTTTTTCATATTTGCATCTAAAGTGTAAAATAATAATCTTACCTTGACTGAGGTGTTCTGCATCTGCAGGAATGTCGCAATTCCCGCTCTAACTCTGTTCTTTACTCCTCTGATTGTGCCTTTGGCACTCCTGATGGCCGCCGGTCCATCCTCGGGCTTAAAGTCCTTGTATCCGGCAAAATACTCCATTGATTCATCGTCTAACATTTCACTATCACTATTATTACACATTCCTTTACCGTTCACTTTAACACCAATTTTTTTCTTTGACTTTTTGTCCGTATCATTGTCGTTGTCAAAGACATTCTCATTTAAATGGAAATTGTAATATTTGTCCGTGTCGTACATGTAAGTACCTTTGAACAGCTGTTCTTGTTTTTGCTTTTCCTGTTCCAGCTTCCTGTCCTCGTACGTGCTTTCGTTGACGATCGGGAGAGACTTAGGACTTGGGGAACTGCTTGAGTTGATCAACACCTGATTGATGTTTTGCGAGAACAGGACGTCCGTTATTCTTGGTCTTCTGTTTGCGTTGTCGATTTGGGACACCAGTTTGAACGAGGTGAGTTTCTCCTCTAGCTTAATCGGTTCGTGTTTGAGCTCCAGCTTTTTCTCGAGGTCCGCCCAGGAGGTCTTGTTTGTCTCTTCCTGCGCTGTGACGGAACTCAGTTTGGCCGATCTGTCTCTGATGTCTTGCAGGAGGCCCCGTGGGAGGAACCCTTCGGCGGACGGTTTTGTTCCCGCGTACGTTGGCATCTTGGGGGCGGCTGGCGGCGAATTTGTCGATTTATTCATTTTGTGTGTATCCGACTTGAACGCGGCGGCGTCGTCGTGAATACTGGCCGCCGTGCTGAGGTCACTGCTGTTCAAGGAGTCGCAGGATATATTGCTTTCGCTGTCTTCTGAGTCTGGTTCTGCGTGGGCGCCGCCCCCGATGACTGTGACGCTCACTCGTTTGGCCGCGCCGCTTTTGGACAGTTTTTTCTTGGGAAGCGGGGGCGGAGTTCCGTCCAGGTCGCTACAGGTGCCGGAGTCTAAGTTGTCACTCGGAGAGCATTGTCCGCTCGGCAGGAGGTTTCCCTGGGTGTAAGGGAACCCGTTGCAGAAGAAATAAGGACTGCTGATATTTCCGTTAGCTGTCTTCATAATTGTTTCCGATTTGGTCTCCTCTCTGTCCTTGTTGCCGACACTTATCCTAACAGTCTGCGTATGTTCTTGTATTCTGTATGTGTCCTGGTATTGTTCGTTGCTCTCGCAGATATTGACGATGAATTTTCCTATCGTGTTTATGGGGCTAGACCGGTTGAGGGTGACTTGAGATCTATAGTCTCTGCTATCATTCTCCACCGCGCGATAAGGTTCTGGATTGATTCTAATTGTGACGACGTGACCGTTTCGTTGCGTGTTACTGACTGTTTGTTGTACGTCTGGTTCTCCCACCGCTGGAGAGAGGGTCGTCGCTGCACTAACTGTCTTAGAACCAGTTAGAGTCTCGATGTCAGGGTTGCCAGAGTCGAATGATTTACTTTCTATTGTGTCTTCTTCTGAAGTGCGATTTTTGGTTTTCGGCGGAAGCGGTGGGGCGCAAGTTGCGTTATGCGGCATCATACTTATACTTTCCATTGTTTTGGTCGATATTATTTTTGTTTCCGCACAAATATGACCTAATTATTGGCGTATGGCGACACGATTTAGCATATTCGTAGAAATTGCAACGGCTTAAATATATACTTCGCATTAAAACTGAACATTTTTTGAAACAAGCTTTTTCACTGTTTCTTTGCAGAGTATTTATGGCACTTAATTATTTTGCATCGGACGACATTTGAGTGATGGCAGCCCTCGTTTCTTTATAAAACAGAACGATCAGTGCATTTGTCAGTAGCACATGGATAATACCAGATCAACTGATAGAATTATAACACTTAAATGAACGCCAATTACGTATATTTTTAATTTATAAAAATCACATCTCTCGTCCAAAACAAACACGTTTGTAGTTTTGTTTTTTTCACATTATTTGATTTTGAGAGATAGTTTTTTGGCTTATCTCTATGATTAACAGCGAGACATTTCATTAATTTCTTCTTTGAGGCGTTATGTTATTCCCATCATTCAGAGTCGAATTCAACATTTCTCTTTTCTCTAATCTCACTTCTGGTCATATCTGAAACAATAATAAACATGGTTTTTGTTATAAAATGTTAAAAAATGAAACAAAAGAGTGAAAGTCGAAAGGCCCGCCTAAATACCGAACCAGATCGACATTATAATATAATAAACAGATAAAAAATATACAATTATTGTGTAATAATTAGGTATAAACTGGAAATTTGATGATGCTATTAGATTGTGGTGAAACTAAATCAATTAGACACATTTCACGATGAATGGACAAATTCGACAGACAGTTATGGATGAATAGTTAATTGATAATCGGCCTTCGAGGCTCCGTTGGTCAGATATCTGACTCCTGAGCGAAAATTTCCGTGTTCGATTCCCGATGAAAACACAGATGTCAATTATGTTTTTAGTCTGGATCCGTGATACGATAACTATCATAATTCGTACTTCAGAATGTGGCAACTAGTTATCGGGTGCGTGTTCAATTAAAATTTGATATGGTAGATCAGTGTCGGAAAAAATGAAAATTATTAACTTAATTTTTTCTATTAACCTATACGGATCGATGGGGGGGGGGGGACCAAAATCCTCAAAACACTGCCTTTAAGGTTGAAAACTTGGCAAATTATTCAAAATTTAATTTATATTTCAATTCTAAATATAGGTAATTTTTAAAGTTAAATAGAATATATTGTCATTGTTAGTCAACAAACATAAAAATATAAAAGTTTTATAACAAGCCAACCTTTTAATCTTTCAGAAAAAACCACAGACCAAAGTTAAAGTTCAATATATACCTATAGTTTCCGGCAAATATGTTACTTCACTAGAAGAAAACAAATTTACGCACTGCGTACCCCACGTGACGTACTCAAGTTATATAAGAGTAAATTTATGTACTTAAGATAAGTTTCATACAAGATTAAGATGAGAATGTAAGATCGAAAGATTATGAGTCGAATGAAGATACATATACAAAGATGGTTCGGACACATAGACGAAGCAGGTGTACAAGGTTGAAAATGGTCGAATATGATTCGTCGTAGAAAAATTTTTCATACCTAATGTATTTTTGAGACATTTTTGCGATTTTTCTTGGCTATGGTATAAGTATGTTTATATATTTAAGGCTATGATAAGTTATATTATTTGCTGATATAAATATATATTGTTTTGACTATGATATAAGTAGGTACTTATATATATTTTTGGCTATGATATAAGTAGGTATATATTTTTTGCTGATATAAATATATATATATTGTTTTGGCTACGATATATATTTATATATTTTTTGGCTATGATATAAGTATATATTTTTTGCGATGATACAATTGTAAATTATATTATTTTGGCTCTGACACAAGTACTAATATTTTGTTTTGGGTATGACACAAGTAGGTACTTATATATTTTTGGCTATAATATAATTATAGGTATATTTTTGTTATGATATAAGTATTTTTTATATTGCTTTTGCTCTAATTTTTTTTGGCTATGATTTGAGTATATTATATATTTGTGCTATAAGATATAAGTATATATTGTTTTGGGTATGATACAAGTAGGTACCTACACATATATTTTTGGGTATGATATAATTATGTATTTTTTTAACTTAATATTTTTATATTTTCTTTTTTTGTTATTGTAATCAATATTTTTGCTGTTGTAGGTACACAATATTATTTTGTCTTAATTTGAAATCTGGACTGGTGGAAGAAATTGCCTAATGGCAATAAGCCTGCCAGTGTGCAATATATTATTTGTTAATAGTACCAATCTACAAAAAATAAAAAATAGACATGTTTTTTTTTTAATATTGTACTTAAAATATTCTTCATTGCTCTACCTACTATTAAATTTTTGTATTATAATAATAATTAAGTATTTTTAGTCCACTTTCTTCGACGATTTATAATATTAAATTGTATACAAGACCAACTTCCGCTCAAGTTAATATAACACACTATTACTGTAACGGTACATTGCCATGTTGCACTGCCATTATTTACCTATATACATAGGTATTTCATTATATTAGTAACGCCTTTATTGCTATCATACCAGCATCTCTAACATTCTTATTTAATTTAAATCATATTATTATTTTTTTTATGCTCGCCCGCACACCTTTCGCTGATAACCCTACATTGTGGGATATGCCGTGATAGCGTGTGGTTATTTTTGTTTGCTGATCCAGCTAAATTCAGGCTAGCAAATGTTCGGGCAGTACAACCTCTGTCGGGTCCGCTAGTTATAATTTATTAATACAATATACGGCATAAGCCATTTACTTGTTACAATAATAAATTACAAATAGAGATAAAAATATTGAAACAAATAAAAATATAGACAAAGATAAAAATATAGAAACAGATTCAGATAAAAATATAGATTCAGATAAAAACGTTGATTCAAATAAAAATAGACAAAAAATAATAAGAGAATAATAATTAGACACCTTACAAATAGTACAAAATAAAATTAACAAAAATAATTCTCAAATATTATAAAAAATACATACAATCCAAGTGACGATAGTTTGTAGTTGATGTTATAGTTAGTATATTTGAAGAATTCGTACCAAACTATAAAACCTTAAATTCAAATTATTGAATAATTTGTTTTCTATACAAAACAAAACACAAAAAAACATGTCAGGATAGGATAGTGTGGAGGTCAATTCTTTTATTCAGAATATCTAAACAGACTGATGGTATGTATGTATGTATGTAAGAAAATTATCTAACTATCGAGAGTCCACGTAGATACTATGTACCTACACTGCCCAACAATTATATGAAACAAAAATTTTCAAGAAAAGTTTGAGAATCACTGCTATAGTATATTTTTAATAGAAAATTAAATTATATGGTTGGTGTCTTTCTGTTTTTCTATATTAAAAAAAAGGAAATTCAGAAAGTTACACACATAAATTTGTCATAAAAAATATTTCTATATAAAAAAGATTTAGAAACCTTAGAAATATTTCATAAAAAGGATTGAGATTTAATATATTCAGCTATCTAGCTTTTATGGTTTTTGAGATATTATGCGGAAATATAACAAAAAAATCTAATTTCGATAACCCCTGACTGAGACGAAAATTCGAAATTCTGAGTTTAAAAGTTTTGCAGGCCTTAAATGTTCTATAATTTCTGAAATTTTGGGTTCTGTGCATCAAGCGGATTAAAAAATTGACACATTTTTACTGCATTTTACCAAAAAAAATATATATATTTTGTCAAAGTTGCAATACTTGCAAGCTCCCAACCTTTCTTTAACCTCCTGGGTACATTATTGTAGTACTGGGAGTAGCGGATGTGGCCAAAAGAATAGCGGAAATAAAGTGGAGTTGGGCGGGTCATATAGGGGAGACCCGCCAAAGTTGACGAAGTGCCTAAGATGACGAATGCTGTTTTTTTTTCTGTAAAACGCATACATAAGTGAGAATACACTAAAAGATGAAACGAATAAAGAATAGTATACTGACTACGGATCAAATCAGTCTGTCTCGTTTCGGCAAAGTGTTTGCATATGATCCGCAGTTTGTTGTTTTTTGAGTCGCTGATGTAAAAAAACAGTGTTTAAAAATAGTGTTTTAAAAAATATCGGTATACTTAAGCAAAAAACTGTTAACATATTTGAAATAAAAGTGTATTTTACTATATCATGTAAGTAAATTAAAATCATTAATATTACATTTATGAATTATATTTGTATATTTTTTTTAAATGTCACTCACGGGAAAGATGACACGGGTAAGTTGACGAATTCGTCATCTTACCCTGCATAATACATATTATATTTTTGGTTGTCATCTTCTATTGTGAATTTTTTTTATTATGAAGGTTGATCAATATACATGTTGTATGTATTATAAAATGTAATAACTTTACACACTTTACAGGTTAGTAATTGCTTCGGAACAGACTCCGTCTAGTGAAGCAGTTATCTTTAATATAATTTATTTATAATAGTTACTTATTATGTTCTAAATATATTCCTAAATACATATAATGTAAATAGCTTTATATTTTGATTGACTTAATGTAAAAATTAAATTTTTATTTTAGATAAAATGCCATACACATATGAAAGAACGATGGAAAGAGACTTCCTTATTTCATGTTGACTTTTTAAAATTATTTAGGTACATATGTATGATATTATGTGTTCAACTCGTAATTAAATGCAATAAAAATGTTTAAATCCTTTATCTTTTTAATTAAATCTAGAATTGTAAGACATAACCCATACTGTGATGCAATTCGTCAACTTTCCCTATGCATATACTCATCTTACCCGTATATACGGGTAAGATGACGAATTTGAGGATGTTTTTAAAATACAATTTATCTATAAATCCTTATGTTTTCGCAAAAAATAATGTTTGCATTATTGTAGGCAAATATATTATCTATAAAATAGCAATTTTTTTTTCAATAAACATTCCATCAAAGGTGATATCTTACAAATCCCTTAACATCGCCAACTTAGGCGGGTCTCCCCTATCTCGGATGTCAGACGACCGATGGACAAACGTTGTGATGGACTGGAGGCCAAGAACGGGAAGCAGAAGCGTGGGAAGGCCCCAGATCAAATGGTCCGATGACATAAGAAAAGTGTCAGGTCCAGAATGGCGAAGAATGGCACAGGATAGAGACCAGTGGAAGTCCAAGCGGGAGGCCAATACTGGACTCAAGAAGAGGCTGAGTAAGTAAATAATTACAACAAGACGAAATGCTGAATTAGAGCAGTTCCGTTAGAAAAATATCTCGATAGTAAGTACGTGATATACATACTTACAAAGCGTATTGTTGTTGTTTAGTTTGTTTTAAAACCATTTAACACGAGTGGTACGGTAATTGAATACCAAGTTCTTAATAATTGTAATTTACCCGAATTTGGAGTGCATGATCTGAATCAGTCAGCATCGATTCTCTTTTTTTAATATTTTAGTTTTTTTTTGCTTCTCTGGCAACTAACAGGTTATATGTCAAATATTAATTTAACACGCACCAAATAACAAGTTGCCACATTCTGGAGATCCGATATTAATCGTCTCACAGATCCAGACAATTATTCGTCTTCTTTATCCTCGCTATGTCCCGTTATACGGTGTCGGCTTTATTAACCATGCAGCGCCATAGAAGCCGAAAATCTTGGCTTGCCTATGAATATTATACTAAGAAATTCTAGACCTAATATTTTTTTTTTTGTATATATTATTGAAACTATACTACAAAATTAAAAATTGAACCTATGTAGATACGATGCTTTTGATTTTAAAATATATTCATGGCCACTCAAGTGAACGATTCTAAAAAAAACATTAAATATTCGACATTTCTCAATTTTCTTTCAGGGTTTGCCTAGTCCGAAGGTTCTAGGTACGCCCCTGGCAGCGCCAATAGTTTCTGTGCTGCAAGTCCTTCTTTTTTAAACCCAGTTTCTTCATTTCTCTTTGGAAATTCGTCAGCCAGGTGATTTGGGGCCTTCCCCTCCCCCTCCTCTCAGTAGCCATGGAAAGGCACCTCTTTGCCACGTTTTCATCCGCCAAACCGTCTAAGTCTGGCCTCTGTTACCTTCTCAGATAAAGGTACCATTTTAAAGCTCCCTCTGACGTACCTACTCATTTCGAACCTGGTCTTTTGGTGTGACTCCTCCGGACCGTCTCACAGATCCAGACTGAAAACACAACTAAAAACTGTGTTTCCACCGGGAATAGAACCTGGGACCCTAGGATCAGCAGTCAGATACCCAACCAACTGAGCTACGAAGGCCGACATATGAGTTTATTGACAAATGAGAATTTCTTCCTGAGTTTATTGAGAAATGAGAATTTCTTCCAAATATTTTCTATTTTCAGGACAGAGAAACAAGAATTGTGTGAAAAATGACTTATTTATTATTTATTTAAATAGTACATATAAATACATAAATTCTTTATACAAATAAGAATAGTAAAAGTAAAAAATACATATACATATTCTTATATATTTTTGTATAAACCACCTCACTAGGCTGAGTCTGTTCTGAGGTGGTAGAAAATAAAGTCGTATTACTTTTATACTGCAGAATTATAATTCATTAAATCTTATTACATTTTTGATACGACCGTATCAGGAAGAACGGCAACTGTGGAAGAAGCGGTTACTTCAACGCTTCGTATCATTTTTATTGTAAACAATGTGAATTATAATAAAAATATTATTGCTTAAAAGCGCCAAATTGGTGTCGCTGATAATATTAGTTATGTCCTGCAGGAAATAAACGATATATCCAGATTAATCGTTACGATGAAAATTAAAAATAATTTATTCCTTATTAAATAATTACAACTCATGATATAATAAATAAAGTACTTAAATATATTGTTTGTTGTAGAAAAGTTATCGCCATCTATGAATGACGAGGTGAAGTTTTTTGTTCGCTTACAAGTCAGAGTTTACATACCTAGCGTAACCGAGGTGATGTTAATTCCGAAGTATATTAACAGCGAGAGAATTTATATGCAGTGCGACATCTATTAAATCAAATTACTACTATCGGTAAAATGCTAATTGCTGAGAGTTTACCTTGGTGAAATTATAACGAAGGCGAAAAATCAAACGTTCCTATTTATAAATGCGTCAATATCAAAAGTGAAAAAAAAATCTTAAATAATGTTTTTATGCTATTTTCGTCTTTGTACGTGTGGCGAGTGATAGACAAAATAAAGTGGGTCAACTGTGTATCCCGTTAACACATATAAGTTTTGCACAGCACTACTACACTTACAATGGGGTAGTGTGGTTCAACCAACTTGAAACAGATTTGAGATTGGCAATTGAGTATAATGAATTCAAAAGAAAAATAAAGAATAAATTAAACTTATTAAATTTGACTGATATGTACCTAAATTATATTAACTTCCTTTATTATAGATAATTATTATGTAGGTATATATATAATATTTTGTTTCTTTTGTATTAAATTGTTTCCTTTGCACACGAGTGCTTGCACTCTGGTAAAGCGAAATATGTTTTTTCTTACTGTAAATGTGAGTTTTTTTTGTTTTCTAGCATGCTGTATTTTTTTTGGGTTATTATTTTTCCTTCAATCTCTAATAATAATAAAAAATTAAAGATTTTTTATTTTATGAAAAGTATAAAGTTTTATAATATATGAATGATGACAACTAGAATCGTTAAAATTTCCAAAAAAATGAAAAAAATATATAAAAATGATCAAAATCTCTTTATAATCACATATTTTGCCCATTTTTTATGAAACATATTTATTTTCATAATGCTTTCATAATTCGGTTAAGAAAGGGTTTAAAAATAATAAAAAAAATGCGTAAAAGTAGGGATTATTGGAGTGAAGGAAGGAGCTTGTTTGAAGGAGTTAGGGAACTAGATTGTAAAATATATTTTTTTATGATTTACTATTCCGGTATTATTTGCTCTCACGCGAGCTCGTCGTACTATGTTTGTATCAGCTGATTTAATAAGCCGATAATAAATATGGTTGTACGGTTGCCACAATTGACCATTTAAATAAATAACATTGTAATAATTTTGGATCGGCAAAATTGAAAAGTTCACTTCTTGGAAGAGTTACTTTCATTAAATTTGAGACCACCCATTCAAGGCAATAAATACGGCCAGGTCCATAAATCTGCAATGCATTTTTGTCAAAAGACAAGAATGTTTGGTTTTTGACAGGTTGTTCATGTGATGGTTTGTTTCGCCCCTTTTACGAACGGAATTAATCACAGCTCGATCTCGTACAAAGAGTCTTGTAATATCGAGCAACGGATGAATGAACGGTGAAATTCATGGAAAAAAAGTGAATATATATGTAGAGTATATAAGTTGAAATATATAACCTAGTGGTCAAGTGAAATGCATCACGTTTTGGTCGTCTGGGAAACGGGTTTGATTCCCTTTTTTATTCGCCGCCGATTTGGTGTCAATATGTCGATTATGTCCGATACCGAGTCTTCGCATAGCCTCGGGCCAAGAATTCGGCAGTAGGTTGCAATGCGTTTTGTTAATCATAAATTAATTAAATACAAACCCAAATCATACATTTAATTATTTATTTATTTATCTTGATATAAGGGGAAATAGGTATATACCAATTTTCAAATAACAATAGACAATAATGAATTTTAAATATTTGCCAAAACAGCTCACCATCATACATTACATTATGCTTAATACAAAAATAAAATAACTAAAACTTATTTATTTATAAACGGCATATATTGCCTTTTACATACATACATAAAAACACATATTGATGATAAAAATATTTAGAAATAGAAAAAAAAATAGTTATACACTAGCAAAAAGAAAAAAAATATGTACCTAAAAAGTTAAAAAATAAATTTAAGATTAAAAAAAATAATATATACCTATTATCAAACATAAAAAAGGTACACAAATGGACTCACATTAAACCAAAACATTAAATAAAAAGTATTATAAATACAAAAAATAACAGTAGTAGCAGTGTCATGTAAATCTGCATATAAATAAAGTAGACCTCGTTATAAATAAACAAAAAAGATAAACAAAAAATAAACATATGTAAACAGTAGAGTAAGTTTGAAAGCAATTGAAATAAAATATAAAGTATTCAAAAATAAAAATAAAAAAGAGCATACAAGATAAGTAATTCAAAATTAAAAATTTACAAATGATGCAGGGATTTGTAGGAATTGGGGGGAATGGGGAGGGATAAAGGAGTTAGGTATTCTTTGCCTCATATCACTGCGTCATTGCCGATATACTCCTGCGATATTGCGGATATTATGTGTTGTTGAATATATCAGTATCATAAATACTTGAAGCGTGGAAAGCATGAGTTAATTTTGTGATACGTGGTATATGAATTATAATAATAGTTGACTTTTTCACAAACTTGATATCTCAATAGAGACTATAAGGGTGAATATAATATTTATAAGAGAAACGGGAAATCAGGCACCTACAGGGCTTACGATTCCCGGACAATTGGCCGTAGCCGATTGGCCGTGGACAATTGACCGTACACCCTTTTTACCGTATGGACAATTTATCGTGAGGACAATTTACCGTGGGGACAATTTACCGTGAGGACAATTTGACCGTGAGGACAGTTGGCCATGAGGACAATTGGCCGTGGGGACAGTTGGCCGTGAGGACAATTGACCGTGAGGACAATTTATCGTATGGACAATTGCCGTATGGACAATTCACCGCGCGGAAACTTTTTTTAGCATCAGAAAATTTATACTTTCTTTTTTCGTTTGAGTTAAATAAATTGCGTGAGTAAAAAAATGTTCGTTTATGGCGACGAACCGATTGCCTTATTTTTATTTCAATATACTAGGAGAAATCCAATATGTCGACAGTGATTAAAACGAAATTTTACAAAATAAGCGGTAATTATGTAGTTCTAAGAAGACGTCTGTTTTTAGACTTCTTCTTATTCTTTTTTCATTTTTCGAGATGGATATCGATTTATACTAATAAGAAGGTGTAGATTTCGAAACACTTTAAACTTCTTTGTTTTCTTTTGAAATGATGAGAAACCAATATGGCGGCCGTGATTTAAGGATGAGTTTTCAAAGTGAATGATTATGTTGGATTTATCGAGTTTTAATTTGCTACATTTTGAGATTTAAGAAGACGTCTGTTCTTAAACTTCTTCTTGTTCTTTTTTTGATTTTCAAACATGGAGAATTAGATACAACGATGAGTTGTACAGCATTTACAAAGCACCCAAACTGTCTGAACATATAAGACTAAGCAGGCTAAGATGGGCCGGGCATGTTCAGAGAATGCCATCATCACGGGTACCAAAAAGAGTCTTAGAAGGGCACCCAGGTGGCAAAAGAAAGGTCGGGAGACCGAGGCTGCGATGGGAAGATGATATTGGGAGGGACGCATCCCAGCTTCTGAATGTGCCAAACTGGAGGGTCGCAGCAGGTGACAGGAGAGGTTGGAGGAGGAAGTTGCTGGAGGCCAAGGCTCGATATGGGCTGTAGAGCCATTGAAGAAGAAGAAGAAATTGTCCTCACGATAAATTGTCCATACGGTAAAAAGGGCGTCGGGCCAATTGTCCACGGCCAATCGGCTACGGCCAATTGTCCGGACACGAGGGCTTACAACCTGTCATCGGTTGGTTTACGTGATCATTTTGAGATGACTCGTAATTTCTTCCAACAAATCAGTGTTGTAACACAGATGAGAAATTACTGTGTAAGAAATAATTCAAAATATTTTTTCCACTTTTATATGTGTGCTACTTGGGTATATGGATGTACGCAAAAATGCACATTAAATTACCTTCTTATGTATGAAACACGAACAAATGTTGTATATCACCTGATATGTGATACCTATACAACATTTTATCGTGCAAAAAGGCAAAATTTAGATTTTTTTTAAATAGCAAGAATAGTTATAGCCGGTAGATTTTCATATTCTCTTTCGATTGAAGTAAAAATCTACTCCATAGGCCTTGTAGTTTTTTAGTTACTTACAATAAAAAAATAATAAAGGGTTTTACTGAAACTAATTTTACAAAAAAGTATTAAACAAATTTAAAATTAAAAAAAACTCATGCAATAGAATAAATATGTACAAACAAACTGTTACTTCTTTTAAAGACGTATCTTTTAAGGGTACTGGGAAATTTTTTTCAAAATATACATACATACTATATAGCCTACAAATTACCAACGAATGATTTTATCAGAACCAACGAATGAGAAATCTTCTACAAAGAAACGGTCGAATTTTTATCGATGGAACTTGTCGGCCTTTGTGGTCCAGTTATTGAGGTATATGACTGCTGATCCAAAGGTCCTGGTTTCGATTCCCAGTCGAAACACAGTTTTTAATCGTGTTTTCAGCCTGAATCTGAGAGTTATAATATTGTATGTCTCCAGAATGTGGCAACTTGTTATTGGGTGCGCGTAATATTAATATTTGACATAATATCTTTTTAGTTGCCCGACAATATGAAAATATCAAAAATAAAATAGTTTAATTTAAAATATTCAGTAAAGTAAACTTCGAAAACATTACTAAACTTCTCGGCTGCTGAGAAACGAACCCAGGACTCCAACACATAAGTTGAACGTCTGACACTTTGCCACAACGTTCACTTTTATTTTTCGTGTATATGTATATTCGTTGAACAAATAATAGGATTCGACAAAGAGATATAATTATTTACTTGTTGTAAAATCTTATAAACCATATTCCCATAGTAATAACATTACTTTTAACATTTCAAATTTATATTATTCATTGCAACTACAATTATCGGTAACGGAGCTAATTATTAATACTATACCATTCTATAATTAACTTTATTTATATTCTTAATTTGCAATTGAAAATAATTTAAATTTAATTATATTTAATTTGTTAATTCATTGTGCAAACATATCACATTATGTAAAGATAAAAATCTGAAATGAAAGCATAATTAATCATATCAATTTCAGATAAAACAATTTATTTATTACATTTTTTGTTGATAAAGTTTTTTTAGTTAACCTTTAAATATTTGTATGGATTGAGATGACTTTCATTGTAAACAATACTTTGTTGATAAGATTCTGTCTTAATAGATTTCTATACTAGAAAAATGAATCATTGTTCTGTATATACAAAATGAACGGAAATAACTGATAACGAAAATAAATTAAAATATTTTATATGTACATATTGTACATGTGTACCATCACGCCATGTTTCTTACATCCAGAGTAAGACCAAAGAATTTCTGGATTGTGCTAAGATGAAATCAATTGCAGAGGTGACATAATTATACAGGACAGAAAGACTTGTAATTTGAGGACGAGGAGAGCTGTCCCCAACAGTCAATACAGACAAAGAGTTGGGTTGAAGAAGAAGAAGAAAATGCCACATCTCTCACAGGGTTGACAGAGAAAACCAAAAGTTACATTTTTAGTTCTTTATTTAGATTTTTAACTCCATACATGTTCTTCTATTTCATACATTATTTATTGTGTAGTTCATTTTATGACATTTTTTTAATTCAATGGAGATGACGTTGGAATATTATAGGAGAACCAGGAACTCAAGGCACCTACAGGGCTTACGACCTGTCATCGGGTGGTTTACATGATCACTTTATGCACTTGCGCAATGTTCATCAATAATGCCTTATTAATGAGTTCCCTATCAATCCAATTTTCGAAAGTTCTATATTATAATATGTCAGCCATCGCAAGTTATTACTTCTCGGACAACTAACAGGTACTGTTACGTGTAATACATTCAAAATAAAATCAAAGTTTTAAGATTTATACAAGTCTGATAAAAACCTATATCTGTCTCCCTCTCTCCCATGTATTCCCGTATACCTTCCCCCTATTCTCAACCCAATTCATCATTGGACGTTTTACTGTGAACATCATCTTCCAAATCCGGAGTGTTAAAACAGTAAAAATATCATCTATCGATCGACATAATTTAAATCAATCCTAGAGTAAAATCATCAATTATCGTGTTAAATCAAAAATAATCATATTTGTGAAAGTGCAAGTGAGTTAAAAGGATCATCGAAAAAAAAAAGTAAAAACGAAATCATCACTACTTGAACTTTGTAGAAATATTGAAAGACGTAATTTTTAAAACTACAAAACAGGTACTTTGTCAAATATTAATTTAACACGTACCTACACAATAACAAGTTGCCACATTCTAGAAACTTGCGATATTAATCCTCTCACAGATCCGGGCAATTAAAAACTGTGTCTCCACCGGGATTCGATCCCGGGACCTTTGAATCAGCAGTCAGATACTTAACCAACTGAACCACGAAGGGCCGAAGGCGAATATGTTGCGATCATTCAGAAATTAAAATTAATTCCGAATTAATACTATATTGCCCAAATAATGTGTCCTCTCTCTGCCAACCCGGTGAGGTGAATAGCGTGATGGTATGTATTTATCTATTTATTTATATTCAAACTGTCTGTACACAATTTATAACTACACATAATACATGACAAAGGCGGGATTGTAGCCTAATGACAGTATTTTCCAATCAACCATTTATTTATTTTAAACTTTATTGTACATTACTTATTTGCTACTTCAAATGGCGGACTTATTGCCTAGTGACAATTCCGTCCAGACAACCATAACAGTTATCAGTGAAATGTTCAAAATAAAACCTATATAAAACTATAAACATATTACATTTAAACACAAGAAAGTAAGAAGAATAAAAAAATGTACCTACATCAATGACAATTAAACAAAACTTAGATGAAACCTGTTACAACACTATGGGAGGGAAGGAAAAAAAGGAGAGGAGATTTGTCTTACTACAGGAATGGGGAAATTAATGGGAAGTATGTTGGTTAAGAAATAGAAAGTAGGAGCGCGCACTTTAATCTAATTTTGAAGGTTGCTAACGTTGGTGCAGTTCTAATGTCAAGGGCAAAGTTGTTCCATAACCGGGCAGCATGGACAATGGACAGTAAAGGATAATGAATAGAAAGCCGTGGCATGTGATAAGATGGCGAGGGTTCTCTCTTCTCTAGATCGAAGCGGGAGTCCTTGAGAAGCCAGAGGTTGAAATCTTTCGGTCAGATATGATGGAGCATTAGAGTTATTCAAAATATTAAACAGAAGACAAAGAGTGTGTTGACCCCGGCGCAGACGGATAGGAAGCCATTTGAATTGCTTACGAAAATATGTTATCGTATATTTGCGGAGGTTAAATATGAATCGTATGCAGACATTTTGTTAGCGATCTAATTTGTTTAGAAGTTCCTGAGTAAGATCCAAATAGCAAATATCTGCATAATCGAGAATGGGGAGAAGGAGAGTTTGTGCGAGCTTTATTTTGATGTTGGTTGGAAGAAATTTTTGACTGAGTGAATACTATAGAAAAGTTTTCTGCTGACTTGATTGACTTGTTCAGTCCAGGAAACCATGGATGTGAGGTACCGGCTTAGAATGGTGCTTCAACTCTTTTCCATTCGTTTTGGTTATCCCGTAAGGGCCGGGTAATCGAAAATGCAAGAGAGAAAATAACATAATATTATATAGTTCAGCAAAAATGTTCACAACCGTATATGCCGTAGTGGTATGAATGAATGAATGAACCATATCCTTTTGTTGAAGCAACCAACATATAAATATAAAAAAAATAGCCTTAAAAATTGCGAAATCATAACTCCTCACTACAATTCTTCCTATTGTGTACTAAAAATAGATAGTACACAATAGGAAGAAGCGAAGAAAGAAGAGGATAAGGATTGGATAAGAAGATAGAATTAAGTGCTATTTGTAAGGAGATGATGTTTCAGGATTTCTTGCAATTTATATCCTTCGAAATGCAGATCCATTAACTCAGACTATAGCACTTTTAACGTGACAAGGTCAGAGCTCTTTAATGATTCATGTTCTATACAATGCAGACAATAATATCTTCCAGCTGATTGCAAATTGTCCGACCAAAGCATGTTTACAATTCAGTATTTCCAATTGATATTGCAAAGGGTGACCAGCTAGTGGCTGTGTCTAACCTTGAGGTACACTTTATGGGACAACCGGTCTTTTGCCAAGTAGACATGTGAAAGGTTTTTAACCCTCTCCTTCCGGAGTCTCTCAATCCCGTCTACGTCCGGCGTAGTAAAATTAGTTTACCGATAAAAATATGATTACAGTTTCGATATAATAGTATAATCGATCGATCTAATGATCCAACCAATTTATTAATGAACCAATTAATTCATTATAGAAAATTTTATCAAAGTACCAATGGTACAATAAGCTTGAAAATGTATAATCAAAAACAATTCAGTTATGGTATGGATTTTTCTACAAGCTCCCAAACAATGCTAGAGTGTACGTTATTTTTTAAAGTATACATTAATTTAAATTATATTTATTAAAAAAAATTTATAGATAATATTATTTTCGATTTTGTATTTAATCGAAACACTCACATTTAATTTTTAATTCAATTAATTTAATTGTCACTCACACTGTCATAATACGAAGGATAAATAATATAACCAGACTTTACGTTCCATACCAAGAAACTAGTGTGATATGTTGTTTTTCCTTGATGAATATCAATATGGTACGTCTCCAGAATGTGGCAACTTGTTATTGGGTGCGTGTTTAGTTAATATTTGACATATTACATGTTAGTTGCAAGAAACAGAATAAAAAGAAAAAAAAGTGTTTGTTTATTTATTTAATATTTCTTCTCGGGGAACTAACAAGTACTATGTATGTCAAATATTTATTTAACACGCACCCAATAACAAGTTGCCACATTCTGGAGACTTACGATATTTATCGTCTCACAGATCCAGACTGAAAACACTATTAAAAAGTGTGCCTCCACTGGGAATCAAACCCGGGACTTTTGGATCAGCAGTCAGATACCCGACAAAAGAGATCATTTTACTATACCCACATATACATTTATATAAGGTAGAGAATGTTTTACGGAATAGGCACCTACTTTTTCAGACATACGCGGGGTAGGCAGAGAGAATCAATCGTCACTTATTGCTATCTCAACACACATTCATCGCCTCGTCGACATTCATACATCATCTAATACATGTTCGTCTGTTTTTCACGCTTCTGACATTTCCGTCTTTCATAATACCGCTCACATGGACGTGCCATCCCTTCCTTGGGCGGCCCCGACCTCTCAATCCATTCCTGTCCGCAATATATATTTTCTTCGTCAGGCGTTCCTCATTCATTCTCCCCATGTGGCTAAACCATCTCAATGTGTTCACATTTATTCTATTTATGACATCTTTTTTTATCTTACATTCTTTCCTTATGTCCTCATTTCAGACCCTGTCATATATCGTCCTATTACAGATTATTCTTTGCGATCTCATTTCAACTGCACTTATTTATTTATTTATTTATTTATTTAGGGACAAATACAGTCTTAAAATACTAAAATGGAATAATACACTATAAAATAAGACAAACAGACCAATTACATATGTCCACAGATATTAAATATAAAACATTTCAAACATCATAAATTTAAATATAACTAAGATGTATGTTTGCCTGTGACGGGAAAGGAAAAGGATGGGAAAAGGATTATGACAGTTAAATTGTTATATTTTTGTTACAAACAACAACTCAAAATGTAAATAAAAGTATACAAAAGATAATATTAGAAAAAACAAAAATAACTAACAAAAAAAAAAAAATTCAACATACGAGTTCATGCTATGCACTTATAGAGAGAATTTTTGTATGCGTTATTACTAGCGGTGAATATATCAGAATGTGTGATACTGGCTGAGAGGTTGACATTATAGAAGTTACAAGCCCTTTTGATAAACTCATTTTGATTAGAATTAGTGTTACTTCGAGGAACATAAAACAAGTAGTTCAATCTGCCATTTCGCAACGGCGCATGGAAATTAATTTTATTTAATAAATCAGGACAGTCAACTTTTGAATTAATAATTTAAAAGAGAAACATTTGATCCGCAACTTCTCTCCTGTGTACGATTTTTTTCATTCGGAAATGTTTCTCAATTTCATCATAAGAACTGTATATGTTATATGATTTGAAATTTAAGAATTTTAGAAATCGTTTTTGAACTCTTTCTAGTCGATCAACGTATATACTGTAGCGTGGGTTCCAAATCTGTGAACAATACTCTAAATGTGGACGAACATAACTATTGTAAAGGAGCAAGAACGTTCTGAAGTTGGTGAAAAATTTACATGTTCTTAGAACAAAACCCAGGCTCTTTGTTGCCTTAGTGACTATGCTATTAATATGAGCCTCAAAAGTAAGTTTTGAGTCCAGAATAACTCCAAGATCACATACACAGTCTTTGTTTGATAAGAGCGACCCAGAAATATTATAATTATGGATTACTTTATTACGGTTACGAGTAAAGGTAACTTTGTAACATTTAGATATATTTATAAAGAGTTTATTTTCATGGCAATATTGGGACAATCGATCAAGATCTTCCTGTAGGCTCACACAACTACTTACTGAGTTGATGGGAAGGAAAATCTTCATATCATCCGCAAAAAGAAGTATTTTAGCAGAATGGAAACGAGTTGCGATATCATTTATGTAGATGGAAAAAAGTAAGGGGCCCAAAATGGATCCCTGAGGTACACCGGATGTAATCATTCTCCAAGTTGATGCAAACCCACCCACGGCAACAGCCTGAGATCTGTTTGTTATGTAAGATGACACCCAGCGGAGTAGGTCTCCATGAATACCATGGTTAGCAAGTTTTTTACATAGTATATTATGGTTGATTTTGTCGAAGGCTTTGCTGTAGTCGGTATAAACAACATCAACCTGCTTCCGTTTGTCCATGCAATCTAATAAAAAGTTTGTAAGTAAAGCGAGATTGGTAAGGACAGAACGACCTGCAAAGAATCCATGTTGAAAATCGTTTATTGTTTTTTTTACAACAGGAAATATTTGATCATATACCATATTTTCAAAAACTTTAGAAAAAATACATAGCTTAGATATAGGCCTAAAGTTATTTCATTCTTTGAGCCCGATTTGTGAATTGGAGTTACATATGCTTTTTTCCAATGATCAGGATACTCAGCTGAATCAAGAGATAAATTGAATAATATCGATAGAGGAGTTGATAACTGCTTTGCACATTCAATAATAAATAATGGTGGAATGCCATCCGGCCCAGCTCCCTTACTAGAATCTAAGTTCTGTAAGTATTTACATACAAGCTCACTGTGGACAGAAATTGATCCCACTGTATCAACATATTCTGCCGAAGAGTTATTAATGGTAGAGCTCAGTAATTCTGTTGGTTCGTAAACAGAATGAAAATAATCAGCAAATAAATCACAGACAGCTTGACCACCTTCAGCTTTCCTGTTATTGAAGTTCAATACATTTGGGATTGGGGGTGTTAGTTTTTTTGATTTAACGTATGACCAGAATGCCTTTGGGTTTCCAATGATATTTTCCTCCGCATCACGAATAAAGTCATCGTGGCATTTCTTTGCGAGTTTTTTTTGTCTACTTCGTAACAAGGAAAAGATTTCGTAATCGGAAGGATTCTTGTAGGTAACATAACGTCTGTGAGTTTTGCTTTTTTCTCGAATGAGCCTAATTAAAGACTGTGTATACCACGGAGGATAAAAACATTTTCTTACTGGTTTTGAAGGGATTTTATTAGAAATTATATTATTAATGACATTGTAAAAGAGAGAGATTGCATGATTTGTTGACTCAGCAGCATTGAGTACACCCCAGTCCACCTGTTCTAAGTTGTTTCTAATGTCGTCATAGTTTGCCTTATGAAAAAGTGGCCTTTTGGTTTTGTTTTCCTTCAAAACCTCGCACTCGCCTACGTCTGCAGTTATGATAAGGGATCTGTGATAAGCATCTTCCGTAACCAAAGGATCATCCGCAGGACTGACTTACAGATAAATTGAAATCTCCCAAAATAATGAATTTATCGTTCGGTCGATTCAAAAGCTTGTCGCCTAAGTCCTTTGAGAAGGTGGCAATTTGTGAATTATTATTATTCTGCTTTCGTGCGACTTCTGCCATGTCCAAGTTATACTTGCATATACGTCAAGGTTGGCACTAAGATAGCGTTATGAATGGTAACTTTAGCATTCTTTGATAAGTTGCGATCATTCATAATTGGTCTAAGTGCTCCATTCACTCTGTTTCCTATCATAACTCTTCTGTCGATCTCTTTATCAATCCGTCCATTCCGTTGAAGCATGCTTCCCAGATAGACATATTCGTCGACTTACTCGAGCCATTCGTTATCTACTTTTATTTGGTACGCTGTTCTGCTTTCACTCTTTTCATTCACCATTTGATTTGCTGGCATTCATCCTCATTCGCTCAATATAATTATGAAATAAATAAATAAATATGGTAGTAAAAATATTTCTTTAGATATTTTTATGAATAAAATATGACTGGTCAATTGATTTAACGGCGTCGGCGAGCGAAGGTTGAGAACATTTTAATGTCACATGTTCATTGCGGGTATTTTTACGCTGGTCAAATGTCCTTCGAGTTGGTCAATATAAGGATATACATAGTATTAAACACATTCGATATTATATGACTTGATTAGATCAATGCTGAGGACCAATCGAGCTTAACGAAAATTTCTAGAATAGGTGATAATATTATCAGTTCATTATAATACAGTAAACAGCTATTGTCAAATATATATTCAATATTACGAATGTTTCCTTAAAGTATAAGACCAATGCACAGACCTAGGTAACTAAATACTTACTCCAAACCTCACTGGAGTATTTATTATTCTTAAGTTTGCAATCGCGTTGCAGAGACATTTATAACTAAATACTACACTTTTGTTCATACAAATATGAAATTTATTTCACATTGATATTTTCAAATCTTGATTTTCCAGACCGCGAGAGCTTTTTGAAAATTTGGACAGATGAAATCATACAGAAGAAATTAACGGATATCTATGGAAAACTAATCAGCTCTAGATCTATGCACTTTACACGTATGATGTTTATATGAAGTCGATTGGACTTATAGTTTGGAATGAGAGGAGGACACAAAAAAAACAACTTAAATTATGAAATCATAGAGAAGAAATTAAATACGCCTTTATGTTTTCAACTTATTTTTTCTGTTCTGCATATAATTATTGTTTTTTTTTTTTAATTATTAATATTTTTGGTATACTGTGTAACTGCTTTGTTTTTTGTGTATTTGTAAGGCTTCTGGCCGTAGATACAAATAAATAAATAAATAAATAAATAAATAAATAAATAAATAAATAAATAAATAAATAAATGAATAAATAAATAAATAAATAAATAAATAAATAAATAAATAAATAAATAAATAAATAAATAAATATATAAATAAATAAGTAAATAAATAAAAAAATAAATAAATAAATAAATACATAAATAAATAAATAAATAAATAAATTATTTAAATAATTAATTAATTAATTAATTAATTTATTTATTTATTAATAAATAAATAAATATTGTCTATGGAAAACTAATCAGCTCTAGGTCTATGTACTTAACACATATGATGTATAGTTTGGGCTGTAGATTATAATATATAGTTTGAACTGTCTTCTCTTCATAATATGATGATGTTGCCATCGAAAGCTCTCAGGCTTATTATAACTTATACGTGGATTAAAATTGTGTCACAATTTAAGTTTACTAATAATAATATTATTCCGAACTTCGACTCTGTGAACGAAACAACATTAAAGTGTAGCGGGTGCAACCAGCCGAGTTGACCACCCACTTCAAGGAGTAGGGGGACGTCAGCCGGCTATTTAAGATCCTGCACATCGCGTTCCCGTCGTTCAGTTTAACCAAGGCCAGCGGTAGATCGTCACCAAGTTTTCGCGCTAGGTTGGGAATTGGATTTTGGATTGGGAATGGGGAACAGGCGACAGGTTATCACCTAGTGCCTTTCTAGACCGGAGCACCCTTCTGTAAATAAATAAATTAACATTAAAATCCAATTCCCAACCTAGCGCGAAAACTGGTGACCACCGAGCGTGCAGAACAGGTATATTTGTTGTGTAAAGATAATATTTGTAAAATAGTGTGTAAAACTGGTAAAGCCCCAGCTCTGTTGCAATTTTGTCGATTTTTAATTTGTGATAATAATTTTTTTTGTATAACAAACGATAATCTGTTATCAGGAACAAATTATAATATTCGTTCAATAACAATTATCTAGTCACTTTGCACATTCTAAACTCATACGACAGAGATTAAAATTTTATTGAATAATAATTATTTCGGTTATTGGACCTGGTTAGACTGAACCCTACGCAGTAAAACATACGCAGTAATAGTATGTTATCCCTAATTGTTATAAACCATTAAAAAAAACACATTTATAACGTAATTATAAGTATTATAATTAGTTATATTGTCGTATTCAAAACTAAAATATCGAAACTGGTATTGAATAAATATATGCTAAATAAATACCTACCAAAAATTGAAAAATATTTCCCTATGTTAATTGTAAAAATATATAATAATGTGTATTTATTTTTTTTTCATGAGCTAATACTACGCTAAAACGGACCAAAAAAACTACCAAACGGAGGTAAAATAACGGAAGGAATACCAAAAAAAACTAAAGGAGATTTAAAAAAGATAAAAATATAAAAATAAAGAACCTAAAGAAGCATGTATTATGCGCAAAAACAGCACGCATAAAAAGATAAGTAAAAACCACATTTTATTATTTAAAAAAGCCAAAGTAAATTCATTTGCAGTAACATAAAATCATTGCAGAAATAAAAATAAAATATCTATCTAAAAATTCACGTCAAATCCTTATTTTTAAATACCTACAAGACAAATTATTAACCTGTAAAGTAAATACGTAGGTAAATAAATTTTAGTATTATTGCTTAAAAATAACGCATAAATGTTACACGGAATGTAAAATAAAATTATTGTCTAAAAAATGTCACCAAAAAAAATTATACGAAAATACCCAAGTTTAACAAGAGCAGATATGGCACAAAAAGGATCAAAAACAAATATTACTCATCACATTCAAACCAGAGGACCACCCGTCACAACCAAAATGAGAAGGCTCAACCCATTACAATTAGAAATAGCAAAAAAGGAATTCGCATATATGATCGAACAGGGAATATGTCGCCCTTCGAAAAGCAATTGGTCAAGCCCTTTGCATATGGTAAAAAAGCCAGATGGAAATTATAGAATGTGTGGAGATTACCGACGCCTAAATTCAATAACAAAACCGGACAAGTACCCGATTCCACAACTTCAAGACTTCTCACATAAACTACACGATGCAAAAATATTCACTAAAATAGACCTCTCAAGAGCATATAACCAAATAAACATGGAAGAAGAAGACATCCAAAAAACCGCCCTACTAACACCATTTGGACTGTATGAATTCACGAAAATGCCACCAGGACTGTCCAACGCCGCACAAACATTTCAACGACATCTACATAACATAACAAGGGACCTAGAATACGTCTTCACGTACATTGATGACATTCTGGTCGCCTCCAGAAACATAAACGAGCATGAGAAGCATCTCGACAAACTTTTCGAAAGATTATCCGAAAACGGATTAATTATCAACCAGGATAAATGCAAATTCGGCGTAGAAGAAGTACACTTTTTGGGTTACCGAATCAACAAAAACGGAAGTACACCAATACCAGAAAAAGTGGAAGCAATAATAAAAATTGAACCCCCAAAGGACGCAAAAGGACTCCGACGTTTCATGGGCATGCTAAATTTTTATAGAAAATTTTTGCCAAACGCAGCCGAAACGCAAAAAATATTATTCGACCAATTAAAAGGGTACACCAAAAATGATAAAAGAAAACTACAATGGACAACTGAATTAAAAAAAGCGTTCGACAAATGTAAGCAAGATTTGACACAAGCCGCACTACTCGTACACATAAACTCCTCGGCAGAGATAGCAATAATGGTCGACGCATCAGATCACGCCATGGGCGCAGCACTTCAACAAAAAACGGATAACAGCTGGCAACCTATATCATTTTTCTCCAGAAAATTTAATAGCGCACAAGAAAAGTACAGTACGTATGACCGAGAACTCACCGCCATCTACGAGGCGATTAAATATTTCAGACCACAAATAGAAGGAAGAAACTTTGTAATAATCACCGACCACAAACCGTTAATTTTCGCCTTTAATAAAATCAAGCTCAACTCTCCTAGACAAGAAAGACAGCTGGATTATATAAGTCAATTCACCACGCGCATCAAACACATATCAGGCGAAGAAAACATAGTCGCAGATACTCTATCAAGAATCGAAGAGATAGAAATAACATCAAACATCGACTATAGTAAAATGGCAAGAGAACAACTCACAGACAAAGAGCTCAAGAAAATGCAGGAAAATTCATCTCTATCACTAAAGAAAATCTCAATACCTAACACTAACAAAATGTTATGGTGTGACATCTCAACCAACACGTTACGACCATATGTACCAATCACAATGCGAGAAGAAGTAATACTATCAGTACATAAATTAAGTCACCCCGGAGTAAAAACAACAGCAAAGTTATTAAAACATAAATATATTTGGCCAAACATTGACAAAACAGTAAAAAATGTTGTGAACAACTGCATCGAATGCCAAACTTCGAAAATTCATCGCCACACTGTAACACCTTTGAAACAATACAAACCAGCAGATGGAAGGTTCAAGAATATACACATAGACCTGGTGGGGCCGCTAACTCCATCCAGAGACTACATATACCTGCTGACGATAATTGATCGCTACACAAGATGGCCCGAAGCGATCCCATTAAAAGACATGTCTGCAGAAACCGTTGCAGACGCTCTCATGTATAATTGGATAGCAAGATTTGGCGTCCCGAATTCAATCACGACCGATCAAGGCCGCCAATTCGAAAGCTCACTATTCAATAAACTGATGAATAAGCTCGGAATAATACATAACAGAACGACTGCATACCACCCACAATCGAATGGGATGATCGAACGTTGGCACCGCTCATTAAAAACATCACTAATGGCCGCAGGAAACATATCATGGTCGACGACATTACCACTGACACTCCTAGGACTACGAACCGTAATCAAGGAGGGGTCAGACTATACACCAGCAGAGATGACATACGGAACAACCCTCAGACTCCCCGGAGACTTCTTCGAAGATGGACCACCTGAGGAGCAAAACACCTATGGACATAAACTACAGCAAACAATGTCAGAAATCCGACCTATCCCAATAGCAAATCACGGGAGAAAAAAAACATTTGTGCACAAACAAATGGCAAACACCAAATATGTCTTCTTAAGACATGATGCTGTGAGACGACCTCTACAAAAACCATATGACGGACCATACTTGTTAATAAAGAAGGATGACAAAACGGCTACCATCACAATTAATGGTAAAAACAAACAAGTATCATTGGACAGACTCAAACCAGCATTCTTCCTGAACGAGAACACAGACTACGGCGTAGAACCAAGCAGTAGACACACCACCTCTACAGAACAGAGATGGACGTCCACGCCACAGACGCACCAAGCCACTACGCCAGATGACACTTCAGATGACACTTCAGATGACACTCCAGATGCCACCCCAGAACGGCAACCACATACAACCACTAGAGCCGGAAGACGAGTATATTTCCCGGAGCGATTCACCAGCTACAAATATTTCTAAGCTGAGTAATTTTTAATCATTTTTATAACCTGAATAATTTCTATTTTTAATTTTTGTGTAATTGTAATATGTATTCAATATAGATGAAAAATTTGGTCAATATGCAACTAATATTTGAATATAAAATCTTATAAAATTCCAACTTGACCAAATCAAAATAAGAAAATGCTGTATAATAAGAAAATGCTGTATACTAAGAAAATGCTGTATAATAAGAAAATGCTGTATACTAAGAAAATGCTGTATAGAAATGTAAATTTAATTGTAATTTTATCTTCTTGTTCAAATTACAGTACATATAAAAAAGTACATTGAACAAGTTAATATAAACAATATTTTTTTTTAGAAATGTATAAGTATAGAAATAAGAACATGATAAATATATGACCTCTAAATTTTTATTAGTAAAATAAACTGCTATATATATATATATATGTAATGCCATTTCAGGTAACCAATATAAAATTTCTTTGTATTTAAAAAAAAAAACATATGTCATTGTTACAGACAATCAGAGGAAATGCTGAGGAACGGACCAGGGTGGCGCTATCCAGCTGGCAGGGGGGTGATGTAGCGGGTGCAACCAGCCGAGTTGACCACCCACTTCAAGGAGTAGGGGGACGTCAGCCGGCTATTTAAGATCCTGCACATCGCGTTCCCGTCGTTCAGTTTAACCAAGGCCAGCGGTAGATCGTCACTCTGCTCGACTCACATTTCGATTCCGCGCATTCATCGATCTATTTTATTTAAATTATTTAATAGTCAATTATTGAAGTATATACCAATCTTGAATTATAATTAGAGTCAAACTATCAAATAAACACGTAAGTCAAATTCAAACTATTTTAATACCTGTCTTTAATATCAATTAATTTATATTTCATATGATAAATTTATAAATGTTTTATGGTGTGGCGTGGGTACCTCATTCTGCTGTGTAACGTTCTTTAATTAGCTTGCAACTAATTACCGAGTTACGCACGGCAGGATCGAGTACACACGCGACATCATTTCGCGTTGGATTTGGGGAACAGGCGACAGGTTATCACCTAGTGCCTTTCTAGACCGGAGCACCCTTCTGTAAATAAATAAATTAACATTAAAATCCAATTCCCAACCTAGCGCGAAAAAAGTAAATTAAAATAAATTCATTTTTTTATTTGAGTATTTAAAAAAAAAACAATGACTGTTTTCTTCTATGTATTCTGTATTAAATAAATATGTTTACTTCTTTCTCACGCTTTTATTACGCTATAATTTTAACATTTTTTTTTATAATCATTCGTTATTACGTTAAAATTAGAGTAATGTCTTAATTTCAGCAAGAAAACTCCGGGTATCCATAAATTTAAATATACAATGATACAAGTGAAATTGAATAATCAGAAACGAATGTAGGAATGAACAATATCTAAATAATAAACAATATGTAGAATAAACAATATCTAAATAATCTATTACATAGTTATTGACGTCATTACGATTCAAAACAGTTGTACCCATAATTGGAATAAATTAGTAGAACTATGAATCTTTTATGATTATCAACGTATAGGTGTATAATTGTGTTTTCAGTCTGGATCTGTGAGACAGCAAATATTGCAAGTCACCAGAATATGCAAACTTTTTATTGGGTGCGTGTTATATTAATATTTGATATATTACCTACCTGTTAGATGCACGTGAAATAATAAATACAAGACAATAATAATAATAATACATTTTTTTCATTTCTGCGCAAGTGTTGATTTTATTCCCATATGAAAATTCTTTCCAGCTAACCAGTGTTTCCAGCGCAGATAAGCAAGAATAGCGTGTAAAATGGATTTACATAAATACTTATCCTCTGCTGGTGATTGAACCCAGGACGCCCAGAGTCCAGGTATAGTGGATCTATTTAAAAATACTTTTTTTTTCAATGTATATATTTTATTTATTTCTTATCAGAATAAACAAAAATAAATGCACTGAATTCCTGCTAGGAATGACCAAATAAGAACCATTATAAGACCCCCTTTGTTTGCGCAGGTACATAATCACATGTATTAGTTAAGTCAGTCGATATCCCCAGTGCAATTATTAACAGTCTCATAGCAACATTTATTATTTATTTAATAAATAATATTACTTTAAATTCGTCACCCCATTTTGAGCTCTGTGAATTCTGTGAGCGGATCAAAAGTTATAAGGGACACACACACACACAGAGAGATACACTAAATATGAGACATTTATACTCCAAAGCCTCTAAGTTGGTGTTTTGTAACTTCAAAGTTGGAAAAACTACGAAAAATATACACCCTGCGTACAAATCTCGCGTATGTTGGTTTGATACTTTGTCGATATGTTAAGAAAAATAAATTCTCTTCAACAAATCTACAGATAAAATACTCGTTTATACCCCATTAGATTTTCAATTATATCTGACCAGTGATTATCATTTTTTTTTAACTTTTTAATATTTCAAAGTGACCCCAAACTCAGGAAACCTCAATTTTAAAATTTTTATTTTCATATTGTTAAAAAGAAACATCACTTTTATAAAATGGCATTGAAGAAATATCAAGATTTCGTAATAAAATATTTAAATAAAAAAAATATTGAACAAACTCATTTCATAAAAATGTTGAAAATTTTCCATACAATATTTGAATTGGAGTAACTTGGTAAAACCACTCGGTTTTCTTTATGTTTAGATAGAATATATCCAGAAAAATATACGCTGTAGACCTAATAAGTTAACAGAAGAGTACCTACCTAAACATACGACAAAATATAGCGGACCTCCCTTTTAAAGTATTGCAATATCTGCTTTGCAAGAAACAGGTTTGTGTGGGACTCATGAACGGTAAAGGTCAACAAGAGAGCATTTTTGCACTTGAAATGAAATTGTTTACTGCACACTTAACAGTTTCAATTTGGTATTTTATTGTAATACAAAAATATTTAAATAAAAATTATGAATATGCGTTTTAAATATCTTCATACATTCCCTAAATTAAGCATAAACGCTTGCGCTTTAAATAAACGAAATCTGTCGAAGCGAGATTCGAACCCGAATTATCTGATTTATTGGTATAGTGCGCTAGCCTCTTTGCCACCGACACCCATCTTGTTTTTTTTAATTGATAAAATGGTGCAATTTTGCTTGTAAAATGGTAGGAATTTTACGTATTAATACATAGATAATTTTTTTTGATATAAAAAAATGAATATGTCCATGTTAAATAAGTAGGTACATAATACATCTTCCTACGTTCCCTAAAATAAGCATAAATGCTTGTGCTATATGTGAATGAAATCGATCGAGGAAGGATTCGAAGTCACGATCACTGGATTAATAACCGTATTCGCTAACCGCTCTGCCATCGACCCATCTATGTAAATATTATTTTATAATATTAGGATAAGGTTTCGTGTTTCACTTTCGTTGACATATTTCAAAGTATCAACAACAATATTTTTTTAACCTTGCGTTGATATCTTTTCATACAAAATTGTAAATAAAAATTAATTTGTTCTTAAAAAAAAAATTAATTTATATAGAAAGAATTGAACAGACAAAATCTCTAGTATCCTAATTGTAAGTGATGAAATAGTCGAAAACTTGTCACTTTAGTAAATAAACTACGAAATTATGTCGATTTGTTCAATAGAATTTATTTGTCGTAACGGATCGACAAATTTTCTAGCCAGCAGGGCTACTCAGTACTCATGAAGTTGATCAACATAAGTTTAAGATCAGCTTCAGACTTAAGAAATCTTTGAGCTTCAAATAAATTTAATATTTGTATCTGTTTATACAAAAAATAATGACAATTTTATACTAAACGTTGATATTAACAAATTTTTATGATTAAATGTAGAGAAAGATTAAAATTAAATTATGATCGAGTACTGTTTTATACATTTTTAAGATTAAGGCAAGATAAGTATATATTAAAAATGTGTCATGAGTAGACCCCCTAGAACACCCCAACTAGAAAATCTAATATAATTCAAAAAGTACGAATATTTTCATACGTCCTAAACATTTAAAAACAATTTTAGTAAAAAATAAATTTAGTGTCGACAACTTTTCATACAATTTGTGTATGGCAGTATTCAGTACTCAATATCTACGGGGACTCGCAATAGTTTGATACTTAATCTTCATACATACATACATACATACATAGTCTTTAACTATGCATACTATCGCTATCGATCAGTTGAATGTCATGTGTAACATGCAATAACAAATTATAAGTTGTTCAATTTATTAGGTCTTTATTATCGTTTTCTTTATTTTTTGTCTGAATTTAAGTTAAATAGATGAAATAGTATAAAGTTACTTTTTTATTTAAAAAAAATGAATTTGTCCTTGATAAACAAGTAAATGTACTCCTTCGTTCCCTAAATTAAGCATAAATGCTTGTGCTATAGGTGAAAGAAATCGGTCGAGGCAGGATTCGAACTCGCGACCACTGGATTACTAGCCCAGCGCCATCACCCATCGAACCATTTGCCATCTATATATGTACTTGTATTTATTTAAAGTTTATTGTAGGTAATATATAAAACTATATAAAATGTACTAGAAAATTTACACCGGAATATCAATAAGACTTGAATACCCGCTTAAGAGGTGTAACGTAAGGATACGTTACGTTTTGATTCATTCCCTACGTTTTTGATTTATTCCTGAATATATGCAAACGTTATAACGCCCGCCAAAATTTCTGTTCTGAGCGTGCCTTCTCTGATTGGTTTAGATTTTTTTTTCAACGTAGACATTCGAGTTCCCGGTTCGACTCGTCATGGAACGTCTCTCATTGGTTGGATTCCTTTGTTCCCAACGCGGCCGTTATTATTCGCGAAACCCTGCCGGCCGGAGATAACAATTAAAAATCACAGCCGGCACACTCATATTTTGACGTTTGACGAGCAGACTCTATGTCTGTGAGACATATGGGGCCGTAATTTTTCGAGATTTAAAAAATGGAATTGTGAGGTTTCTCTTTAGTGCATTGTTAAAATCACTTTTGCATACCACGCTCATATGGAATTACAGTCGTGTTGTTCTGTGTAAACATTGAACGCCAAGTTAGGATGGATTCTTACGTATAATCTTTTCAAGAAAGATCGTGTCTACCGCCATGAGGGTGGTCATTAAAAAGAACCTCTTATGAACTAGTAATTAATGGTGTTATGTGTGAACAGTGATGATAGCTGTAACTGTCCTACTAAATATAAATATTGTGCGTGTACTTTCCGAAGGAATTATACGTTTTCTTTGTTCATCAAAATTGTTCGTTTTTCTTAAGATGGCGGGATGTCATCTACAATTCTACTTCGGCTCAGAATAAAATTAATAAAATTTTAACTTGACGTATTGATAATATTAACGAACAAACATAATTGTAAACAACTCAACTTATAAAAATAATTAATTGCTGAAGTGTATCAAATGTCTCGGAGAACTTTTTCTTACTCTCGTGTGATCAGATTGTGACGATTGAAAACTCTTATTGTCCTCAATTGTCATACCTACGGAAGACTACTACAGGGCCCTCCTTTTGACGTCTACATTTCTATGATGACCGATGTCCTGAAATCCTTTCGTGAATCTGCCCACCCGGATATGAACCCTAGATGTCCAGCTATCTGACACTCTTCGAGGTCCATGTGCACTGGCTCCTTCAGTCATCGTGCGTATAAGTTACCTACACAATACCTACCATAACTCACGATCTATATAAGTTGTTTTTATCTTTTTGACTGATGCATTTTTCATCGAAAAACATTCACAAATTTATTATAACTTCCTTGAAAACAATAATTTTATCTGTCAAACTGCACATGGGTGTTAATATACCTTGTAATATAGCAAATATGTTTCTTAACTAATATATGATATTGTTCCGACTTGGCCAAGTTCGTAAGATGTTTCCTGTGTTTTGAAATGTATTACATGAGGCTGTGTAATTGATATACCTTCCCTAAGGTAACTGTCATATGAAGGTGTAAATTAATTGTCATTTTGTTGCATTCATACAATGAATATTTGAAGTAACGTCGTAAATTATATGTTGAGTAAGCAGACCCGTTGTAACTGACGGTCCTCCGATTTTGAATATATTTTATAAAATTTACATTCTATATCGCGACTTCCTTGTAATTGATAAAACAAGTATATTATGCACCTGCTATATAATATTTAATTGCATTAAAGTAAAGTGACTCGTCTGTTATATACAAATTTAGCTTAATCTGAATGAAATACATTTAACTCTTTACTGGGAGACCTTGTGCACGAATTTACTTATTAAAGAAAAATTTCTGAATCTTAACTTCATTTTCAATGAATCTTAACTGCATTTTCATTAATCTTAACTGAGTCTTGGTTGAATATTAACTGAATTTATATTGTTACTACCAAGGAATTTGAATCTTAACTACATTTTCAATGAATCTTAACTGCATTTTCATTAATCTTAACTGAGTCTTGGTTGAATAATAACTGAATTTATATTGTTACTACCAAGGAATTTGAATCTTAACTACATTTTCAATGAATCTTAACTGCATTTTCATTAATCTTAACTAATCTTAACTACGTTTTCCATGAATCTTAACTGCATTTTCATTAATCTTAATTGAATCTTGGTTTAATATTAACTGAATTTATATTGTTACTACCAAGAAGATTGAATCTTAACTACATTTTCATTGAATCTGAACTACATTTTCATTGAATCTTAACTAAGTTTTCATCGAATCTTAACTGAGTCTTGGTTGAATATTAACTGAATTTATATTGTTACTACCATAAAGTTTGAATCTTAACTACACTTTCATCGAATCTTAAATGGTAGAAGAGAAAGAAAAATAGAGTTTTTGCCTTTTTTTTTATTGTCCAAAAAGAAATTATAGTTACACTGTTGTATTACAGAATAGTGCTTCGACTTTTGTCAGACACTTCGTATTGTATGCCTTATCTTGCATTCGTCATATATATGTTTTTAATAAGGATTCTGTGTAAAACTTAATATTGTAAAATCATTTCGAACTTTTCGAAAATCTTAACTGCTAAAATCTGACTTTGAAATCCATCAAATAATATCAAATACCTAAATGTCATAATTCTGTATGTTATAATAATTATAAGTAAATGAAAACTTGTATTCTTGATCTGGCTCTTCGATAATTTCAAATGTGTCTATAAGTGTACCAATTTCTGATTTAATATACTGGCTCCCGGTCTTTGGGACTTCAGCTGAACTGAATTCTTTCATTATCTTAAACCTAATGTCATAATGTTGTTGTCTATATATCACCCACATATCAACCCCCTGGGAAATTAAGAAAACTTGCTCTGAACTCCAAATACCAACATTGGAATACCTGCTGCTCTAGCCGGCAACAGTGTCTATCTATAGTAATATTGTGCGCTCTGTACCATCCTGGACTAAGTTCTGTGCAACCAGGAAAACATAAGGTATAAACTTGGATGCCGCTCAATGTGAGTATATCTAAGTCCCTTAGATGACATTCATTCTGGGGCATCTAAAAATAAATCAGTCCCTCCATGTAGCTATGTGTATGTATGTGTTTACATGTATTTATATATGTAGGCATATACATATATTGAGTAAATAAGTTAAAATTTTAAAGTCAATAATAATAACTGTTCCCCCTCCACCTACCACCTATGGATTACGCGACAAAAAGAGCGATACAAAATAGGTAACGCGACACAAATGGCGCCCAACGTGGGGCTTGATAACGCGACACAAATGGCCCCCAACGTGTGTGGCTTGATGACGCGACACAAAATGCCGCTCATGCGTGTGGCTTGATGACAACATTGTGACATGTCGGGGTAACTCAGATATTGTGACACTTGACATATAATATGAGCTGTGTTTATTTAAGGTTGTGTTATGTATATAATTGTGTATGTATCCCTTGTACAGCCCTATGTGAAGCCCTGACAGATCAAAGAACAAATATCAAACCTGTTGTCTTGTCGTTTATCTCTGAAACAGCCGTCGGTGTAATTTAATTTTTTGCATCACTCCACGAAATTCTGCCTTTTCTAAAAATGGAGGCAATACAAAATGTTGATCGTGCAAACAGGAATACTCTTTCCAAAGCATTAAAGGACCGCGGAATAATCCCTGCTCGTGCTTTAGAATCTCTCAGACTCCAAGCTCGCTTATATAATGAACGTTTCCCACCTTCGGAAGAAGCAGCCACGCCTGTGAGATCACTCGCATATGCATCACTTGCTGAAGCACCCGAGTTCGCTTCCCCAGAATGTGACAATAGTCCTAATACGGAGACCTTAGCACCGCTTAATGTCTTACCAAATCACGAAGAGCATAACCTGCAATCTGATGCCTAGCGAAGTCCCGAGTGTGTCATTTAAATAGTCTCAGAAAATGTCTTTTGACTTCTCTTAATTATGCCGGCATAAATGACATACTTTGAATCTCCTGAGAAAGATATGAACATCTTATCTAGGTCTTCTTGGTTCACCTTTTAAAACCGAACTAAGTGGCGTCCATCCTTGTATATAAATTGTATATTTCATTGTTGTGTTGTCGTATTCATGTTTTCCATTATTTGCCTTATGTCTTGGTGTAGTGCGGCATGACTTAGATTTTAGGATAGGAAATTTGTTGGCGATGTATGAGTCTGTGTGAAAAGTTGACTGAACAGAAGTATGTTCGAGCGCTCGAAATTAGCGTGATGTATGACAGGTTTGAATGAGATTAATTCCTGCTCCCCTTTATCAATATATATAGTATTTCTATTTTTATGTTTTTTCATTATCTGTTTTTTGTCTTAACTTGTATATTAATATTAATTAAAGGCCCTTTGGAAATTGTAAACTCTCTTTAAGTCCATAATTTCCTTTCTCCTGATAGGATCATTTGTTGTGGCAGGATGTTTTGAATTTGTGTCTTCTCTAATAGTCAACGGGCCACTTATACGTTTGTCTCGGAGACATATCTTTGAACATTTTTAATTGTTGACTGTTGCAATTGTTTTAATCATTTTTTTTTGTTTTTTTTTTTAAATTAAATTGGAGTATCTTAACCTTTCGATATCTCTATTTAGGGTATTGACGTCCTCATTGTCTGTGGTAGATTAGCTATTGGAGTATCTTAACCTTTCGATATCTCTATTTAGGGTATTGACGTCCTCATTGTCTGTGGTAGATTAGCTATTGGAGTGTCTTAACCTTTCGATATCTCTATTAGGGTAGTGACGTCCAATTTGTGGGTGTAGTTTGTAGTTTATATTGGCCAACGCGATAGGAGGAATCCTTATAATATTTGTGTGTGCGTTTGCAAACGTTGAAATCGTAGTCTCTACTGTCGATGCGAAAGGGTTATGACCTGATATTACATAAGTGTTGACTTCCAGTAGGGCAAATTGTAAGTTTAGTTGACATTAAATGTACTTTGTGTTGTTTCTGTCAATGAAGACCATCATGGCCTGGAGACGATAGATTCCGCCTGTTGACGGCCGTTTCTTCCTCTTCGAGATACGATTTTATTTGGTATAAGAGACGTGGTTCATGTTGTTGACGCGAAAGGGCTAGCGACCTAAAAACGACGCGGTGTTGACCTGAACACGATCTCGAGAGATAGGTACTGGGATACCTAATGTTGTAATATGTAGAGTCCAACTGCTCGTCCGTCTCTCTATGCATTTTCTTGATGATGGGTGAGATTTGGTTTCGCTTGCTCTCATATGTGTTTCTGTTCGTTGTCCAAATAAATATGATAGGCTTGTCACCTTAGAATTTTGACCCAACATCTTATTGTGTATAACGTTCAGCGAAGTGATGAATAAAGTTGACTGACCCTGGTCAACCAGTGTAATTTCCCCATGTAAAATTTTGTTAATATACATGGATATATTAGGTGATGACATTCCTAATCCATTGTATTTATTTTGAAGAATTCTTCTACCTAAAAGACAGAGGGATGAAACGTGCATGTATTACATGTACAATTTTGCTAATATACATGGATATATTGGATAATAATAATCCCAGTTCATTGTATTATTTTGACAAGTTCTACTGCTTAAATGACAGCTGAACAGAAACTTCTTTTTATACCTAACATCCGTTTATTTACCGTTGAGAAGTTGTCGCCGTGGATGTTTGGAGTCTTTTCTGACATAGTATATAGAAAAACGGACTGTTCTGTACGTTATTCTCCCTTGTCTTAAGTTCGCCGAACCTATTCTCTGACGACCTTCTCTTATTTTAAAGTATCTTTGAAAGACATAAATTTTCCACTTTGAAAATTTTCCTTAGAATCTCCGGTAGTTTTTGACATGTGCTATCTTCATATATTTCCTGTAAGGAAACAAGTACGCAAAAAAAAAAATTTAGTGATAAAAAATTTCTCAATGTCAATATGATCCGTCGATGTTTGCGATTTTAACCCTTTCGGAGCACGGGCTGATTTGCACGTACTCTGTATAATCTCGTATTCATAGATGTTTTATTTTTCTAATTGTATAACGTTTTTTTTTTTTTTTAACATAGCCAGTATATTTCCTATAGTATCAATGAGAACGTGACATATTGCTGTCCCATGTTTTGCCGTTTCCAATTCTTATAAAAGAGAAACCGAATTGCCATGTCGTGTACGGTCTTGTATTGAAATACGTGTATTTGATTCAACCTCCAACTGCCTAATGGGAAATCTCTATCAACCATGAATTAACTATTGTAATAATAAAACCGATCGTCCGCCTGAAGGAATTAACTTTCTCATAACTAATTACAATATTTACTTCTTCTTCTTCCTTTGTGACACCGTTGACATACACCTACATAAAATCATTTTTTTTTTTTTTTTATTTTCATAACCGTAAGGGAAGTGTAACGTAAGGATACGTTACGTTTTGATTCATTCCCTACGTTTTTGATTTATTCCTGAATATATGCAAACGTTATAACGCCCGCCAAAATTTCTGTTCTGAGCGTGCCTTCTCTGATTGGTTTAGATTTTTTTTTCAACGTAGACATTCGAGTTCCCGGTTCGACTCGTCATGGAACGTCTCTCATTGGTTGGATTCCTTTGTTCCCAACGCGGCCGTTATTATTCGCGAAACCCTGCCGGCCGGAGATAACAATTAAAAATCACAGCCGGCACACTCATATTTTGACGTTTGACGAGCAGACTCTATGTCTGTGAGACATATGGGGCCGTAATTTTTCGAGATTTAAAAAATGGAATTGTGAGGTTTCTCTTTAGTGCATTGTTAAAATCACTTTTGCATACCACGCTCATATGGAATTACAGTCGTGTTGTTCTGTGTAAACATTGAATGCCAAGTTAGGATGGATTCTTACGTATAATCTTTTCAAGAAAGATCGTGTCTACCGCCATGAGGGTGGTCATTAAAAAGAACCTCTTATGAACTAATAATTAATGGTGTTATGTGTGAACAGTGATGATAGCTGTAACTGTCCTACTAAATATAAATATTGTGCGTGTACGTTCCGAAGGAATTATACGTTTTCTTTGTTCATCAAAATTGTTCGTTTTTCTTAAGATGGCGGGATGTCATCTACAATTCTACTTCGGCTCAGAATAAAATTAATAAAATTTTAACTTGACGTATTGATAATATTAACGAACAAACATAATTGTAAACAACTCAACTTATAAAAATAATTAATTGCTGAAGTGTATCAAATGTCTCGGAGAACTTTTTCTTACTCTCGTGTGATCAGATTGTGACGATTGAAAACTCTTATTGTCCTCAATTGTCATACCTACGGAAGACTACTACAGGGCCCTCCTTTTGACGTCTACATTTCTATGATGACCGATGTCCTGAAATCCTTTCGTGAATCTGCCCACCCGGATATGAACCCTAGATGTCCAGCTATCTGACACTCTTCGAGGTCCATGTGCACTGGCTCCTTCAGTCATCGTGCGTATAAGTTACCTACACAATACCTACCATAACTCACGATCTATGTAAGTTGTTTTTATCTTTTTGACTGATGCATTTTTCATCGAAAAACATTCACAAATTTATTATAACTTCCTTGAAAACAATAATTTTATCTGTCAAACTGCACATGGGTGTTAATATACCTTGTAATATAGCAAATATGTTTCTTAACTAATATATGATATTGTTCCGACTTGGCCAAGTTCGTAAGATGTTTCCTGTGTTTTGAAATGTATTACATGAGGCTGTGTAATTGATATACCTTCCCTAAGATAACTGTCATATGAAGGTGTAAATTAATTGTCATTTTGTTGCATTCATACAATGAATATTTGAAGTAACGTCGTAAATTATATGTTGAGTAAGCAGACCCGTTGTAACTGACGGTCCTCCGATTTTAAATATATTTTATAAAATTTACATTCTATATCGCGACTTCCTTGTAATTGATAAAACAAGTATATTATGCACCTGCTATATAATATTTAATTGCATTAAAGTAAAGTGACTCGTCTGTTATATACAAATTTAGCTTAATCTGAATGAAATACATTTAACTCTTTACTGGGAGACCTTGTGCACGAATTTACTTATTAAAGAAAAATTTCTGAATCTTAACTTCATTTTCAATGAATCTTAACTGCATTTTCATTAATCTTAACTGAGTCTTGGTTGAATATTAACTGAATTTATATTGTTACTACCAAGGAATTTGAATCTTAACTACATTTTCAATGAATCTTAACTGCATTTTCATTAATCTTAACTGAGTCTTGGTTGAATATTAACTGAATTTATATTGTTACTACCAAGGAATTTGAATCTTAACTACATTTTCAATGAATCTTAACTGCATTTTCATTAATCTTAACTAATCTTAACTACGTTTTCCATGAATCTTAACTGCATTTTCATTAATCTTAATTGAATCTTGGTTTAATATTAACTGAATTTATATTGTTACTACCAAGAAGATTGAATCTTAACTACATTTTCATTGAATCTTAACTACATTTTCATTGAATCTTAACTACGTTTTCATCGAATCTTAACTGAGTCTTGGTTGAATATTAACTGAATTTATATTGTTACTACCATAAAGTTTGAATCTTAACTACACTTTCATCGAATCTTAAATGGTAGAAGAGAAAGAAAAATAGAGTTTTTGCCTTTTTTTTTATTGTCCAAAAAGAAATTATAGTTACACTGTTGTATTACAGAATAGTGCTTCGACTTTTGTCAGACACTTCGTATTGTATGCCTTATCTTGCATTCGTCATATATATGTTTTTAATAAGGATTCTGTGTAAAACTTAATATTGTAAAATCATTTCGAACTTTTCGAAAATCTTAACTGCTAAAATCTGACTTTGAAATCCATCAAATAATATCAAATACCTAAATGTCATAATAGGCATGATGACTAATTTTGAAAAACTATCTCACGATGTTTTTACGCATTCACTGTTTTCAAATATATATACATTTCTACATAAAATAAAGGTTTAGTAGCAAAAATCGCCATTTTAAAATCAAATTTGACATTTACGCCAAAAAAAGCTTGTAGTATCATGGCGGCTGCCGACCCTGACGGTGACGTCATGGTATCGTAAACTGCATATCACTACTATATGTAATATATGTGTTCTAAGACGATTTGTGTATTTATAATCAATTCAAAAGTGCATAAGTGTTGTGCGGTCCCTAAATGTACAAACACGACGAAAAAAACACCTTCTGAGGTATTTGTTTTCGTCCCACGCGAAAAAAAAGAGAAATAAGTGATTAAATTTCGCACGGCGAGACACAAGTGAATTTTATTAAGTACGCGTTTACAATGAAGTACAGTATTTGTTCCCCCACTTTTAGCTCTCAATAATATAATATTTACCATTATTTAGGCAATAAGCATATAAAGAACTTCATTAATGTCCAAACGTCAAAATAGGCCATCATAAGTTTCCCGCGTATGTTTTTAGCTTATGAACACATAATGTAGAGAGAAGAAGGAGCATATTTTATCGATTTTCGAGATGTAAGTTGTATTTAAATTACAGATAAATAAAGTACTTATATGTACTTATTATTAAGTTTTTATGTTTCGAAATTCTGATGAACAAAAGTCTTTGTTCGACGCAAAGAAATATCCGACCATCAAAAGTTCCATTCTAGTTAAGAGTAGTTAAGACAGGCAGAAAAATAACTACTATGGCTGCTATTGCTAAAAATAACGATAGCAGATAAATATAGCTTGTAATGAACACAATACAAAAAACGAGCGCTATGTAATAATTCGTATGCTGCTAAAATTGTAACGATGTTTTAAAACGCATGCTTCGCGTAATCGCCGTCGTTTCGCAAATCGCTTCATTGCATGAAAAAAATATAGCTTGCTAGTTTAGTTTGGCAGTGACCAGCATCATAACATGTCGAACGTTCGTCAGCTCACCATCGCGTGACAAAATTGTAGAATACTAAAACTAAATTAGTTTACCATACGTTGCGAGCGTTCATTATTTATTTATTTATTCAATAAAAACTAAGTTACATACAAAATACAATTAACACAGGCCCGATATTACAGTCGGCCCTCAACTCATTGAGTTTGCCAAACTCAAGATTAATGTTAAGGGGAGATTGAATCCATTTCCGTATTACAGTGCAATATGACATGTCAGTTACTAAATCTTCAATTATAGACATATTTCACTTTTTCTGTGGTTATTATCTGTCAAATTTAAATAACCTCAAATAATACGAAATACAAAACGGGACGCTACGACTTTAAATACCATTGTTTTATTATCCAACATGGTAAATTTAATTTTTTTCACCAAAATAATGCTTTTAAATGCCCGTGTTCGTTTCAATACGGCTGTCAGTTTGTTTTGTTGTGTGGCGCCACCTTCGATACAACACTGAAACTACACACGTTACCTAACGCCTCTAGTGATAGAAACTGAAACTACACGAGTTGCCTAGCAAATGACAGTTGACTCACAGTTAAGTACTTAATCTGCCAGAAACGTTGAGTTAAATATTTGTCGTTTTAGTGACGTATTTGAGGGAAGATTAGGTCTAAACGGACACTGTAATACGCTATATTTTTGTAAAACTTGAGTTTAGCTCTTAAACTGACACTGTAATACCGGCCCATAGTGTCTCCCGATAGGTAGGCGAGTATCTAGGTAAATTGAAACTATTTGCTCTGATGAATACTTGTTCCATTTATATTTAATTTGTTTTAGTTTTAAGTATCTAATTAAAATATTAATATATATATAACACCAAAATAAACATAGTCCAGACCGACAATTAATGCGTATATTGTATTGAAGACTATCAGAAGAATTGACGCGACCATACTATGACGTCGTGCGCTCTGATTGTTTTTTCTCATAAAATGGCGGACTAACACATTTTGTATTTTTATATTTATAATATTATTATTATTCACTCCTATAAATTAAAAAAAAAACATTTTTTAAATCTTTATAACCTATTTTATTTTTTAAAATCATAATTTCAATGATTTTTTTCTTACAGTCATCACACCTATTACATATTTTAATATATTAATCATAATATGTATATGAATCATAACAGTTATCCCATATGTATATTAGATTCATCATAATAAATTGTGTATTTCCATTTCAACCTCATGTAACACTGTACAACTCCCACAAACAATATAATTACATCATTTTATTTTATAATCAAGCAATGAAAGCCACCAAGTTATTTATTTCTGAAACGTTAAATATTCTCCACCACGTTACAATACTCGGTGCGTGTTATAACAGATGCGTCAACGATTCAATAGAGCGGATAGCGATATTATTTGGTTTATTGTCCCAAATAAACCAAATAAATCAATAAATAAAAATAGCATGTTAAAAATAAGCAGCATATTCCATATAGCTTGTTATGAAAAAAATAGCCATTTCGAACAACACAACAGTTGACAGTAACAAACACAATTGACAGTGACAATATGGTGACGTCATGCGCTCTGATTGGTGTTTCACATAAAATGGCGGACAAACATATTTTGTATTTTTATTTTAATAATATTAATATTATTCGCTCTTTTAAAATGAAAATAAATATATTTTTTCAAATCTTTATAACATATTTTATCTAATAAAATCATAATTTCAATGATTTTTTCTTACTGTCATCACGCCTATTCTGTATGTTATAATAATTATAAGTAAATGAAAACTTGTATTCTTGATCTGGCTCTTCGATAATTTCAAATGTGTCTATAAGTGTACCAATTTCTGATTTAATATACTGGCTCCCGGTCTTTGGGACTTCAGCTGAACTGAATTCTTTCATTATCTTAAACCTAATGTCATAATGTTGTTGTCTATATATCACCCACATATCAACCCCCTGGGAAATTAAGAAAACTTGCTCTGAACTCCAAATACCAACATTGGAATACCTGCTGCTCTAGCCGGCAACAGTGTCTATCTATAGTAATATTGTGCGCTCTGTACCATCCTGGACTAAGTTCTGTGCAACCAGGAAAACATAAGGTATAAACTTGGATGCCGCTCAATGTGAGTATATCTAAGTCCCTTAGATGACATTCATTCTGGGGCATCTAAAAATAAATCAGTCCCTCCATGTAGCTATGTGTATGTATGTGTGTACATGTATTTATATATGTAGGCATATACATATATTGAGTAAATAAGTTAAAATTTTAAAGTCAATAATAATAACTGTTCCCCCTCCACCTACCACCTATGGATTACGCGACAAAAAGAGCGATACAAAATAGGTAACGCGACAGAGGCTATAGTAAGCTGTATTGTATATTTTGAAAATCTATTCCCCAGCACCATCAAAAGATACGTCTTTGAAATAACAATTTGTATGTACATTTTTGAGTTTTTTGAAATTTGAATCTGTTTAATACTATTTTTGTAAAATTTGCCCTTATAACAAAAAAAAAGAAAAAAAAAATAATGTGGTAATTAACAAAAAAAAGAGTCTTTATTGTACCTGAATACAATGAACATTGTCGCATGGCAGTTAATATTTTTTTCTTGTAACAAGTGAAAAATAATCAGTGTCTTTTTGAATAATGATATTGTTGTTATAATACTCTTCGATAATAAACAAAAAGTTTTCTAAATTCATGTTAAATCAATATAATTAAAAGGAAATGGTGTTTCAAAACAATTTGAGTTTTTTATTCTCTGTTGGGGACATGTGTTTTTTTTTCTCAATTTGATGTTAAAGTTCAGCTATGTTGTCTAAAATAATAACTGAAAATGTTCTTTTAAAATGAATTTCAAATCAATGTGTGCTTTAGGGAGTTTTGTTTATGATTGTAATGAACATGCAATAAAATATTTTCACTTTTACAGATGGAAAGAGCTGGTGAATGTTATAAATATGTATTTTGGGAATGCTGAATTTGAATCTGCTGTATAATCACAAATGAATCAAGCCCGGAGTTCATGTTTCTATATGGATGTTTGGTCTATTTCTTATTTAAGGTGTTCCATATTTATTAATTTGGTCTGGCATAAACTTCTTGGTGAATATTGTCATCTCGGAGAATGATTAGTTGGAATTAACCAAATGTAATGTTGCTTCTTAATGATAATGATTTCATTTTGTATGGAAATAAGTCTTGTGTCTATTATGAACAAATTGTTTAACATCTCATATTATATTTTTATATTAACCCTTTTTATTTTTTTACTGTACGTAACAAAAAGAACTATAAGGCCTATGAAAGTAGATTTTTATTTCAATCGAAAGAGTATATGATAATCTACCGGCTGAGTTTTTTGTTATTATAATATTTCAATTACTTGCTATTTAATCTATTTACTATTTTTATATGAACTATTTTTATTTTATTATTGCAATCTAAACTGATGTATGTAATTATTTTATTTTATTTTATTTTCATTTTATTTTACCAAGGACAGCACACAGTACATGCATACAATTATTGAAATTAAATAAATAAAAATACAAAAATAACATGTACCTCTTACGTACTATACCTAATATCAAAATAATACAACAAAAAAAGTGTGAATTAGTGGGGTGCGCGCATGAGAGAAGAGTAATACATGTGTGAGTGAAAGAGATATCTAGAAAGAGTGTGAGTGTGTGGGTGTGTATGTGTGTGTGTGAGAGAGGGTGTGCATGTGTGTGTAGACGAACATATATTGACAGATTCATGATTTGGGAAGAAAAAGAAAATATATTGCTGAGGGTGGTTGGGAAAAATAAAATTAATCAGTACCTAATTGTTATAATGTCACGATGTTAGATATAAGTTTATTTTTGAATGTTATATGTGAATCGAAAAATATGTCTAAGTCGGCATTTTTTTCGTAAGAGTTAAATAAGTTTATCATTCTGTTAATCGGAGCGTTTTTGGAAGCATTTGTTTTACAGATATTGGAGAAGAAAAGTGACGTATGTCTTGTCCGGCGAGTAGATGTATTAAATTTGATATTGGTAAGAATTTCATGACATTCTATGTTTCCATTTAGTATACTATGAAGGAACATAAGGTCTGAAATTGTGCGTCACGTGGTCAAAGAAGTTAGTATAGTAGGTTGGTTAGTATTGTTACAACGGTAGTTTGAATATTTAATGAATTTATTCTGAATTTGATCCAACGAGTGAATGTAAACCTTGTACTGGGGATTCCATATAGTTGATGCGTACTCAAGTTGACCTATGACAAGAGAGCAATATAATTGTTTTAATGTATTGGGATTTTTAAAGTATTTGCTGATTCTAAATATTAAGCCTAACATTTTATAAGATTTGTTTACTATGATTTCAATATGTTTGTCGAAGAGAAGTTTTGAATCAAGGTGTACGCCAAGATCTTTGCAGTCTGTTTTCGTCGGTAAAACTACATTGTTCAGTTTATAATTGTATTTTACAACTTTTGTCTTCCTAGTGAAGGATATAGAAAAACACTTGGATATATTTAAGGAAAGATAATTTTCATTGCAATAAACGGATAAACGTTCCAAATCCTTCTGTAGATCGGCACAATCAGAGCAATTTGAGATTGTTTTGAAAATTTTCATGTCATCGGCAAATAATAATACTTGACTACTGTAAAAGCATTTTCCGATGTCATTTATGTAAATATTAAAGAGAAGGGGACCTAAATGAGATCCCTGGGGGACTCCAGATGTCACGCTAATACATTTAGAAGAATGTCCGTTAACCAAGGTTATTTGGTGTCTATTATCAATATATGATTTAAGCCACCTAAATAGGTCACCATGTATACCTATCAATGACAATTTATGCAAGAGAGTTGGGTGATTTACGCGGTCAAATGCTTTGGCATAGTCAGTATATATAGCATCTATTTGCAGTCTCTGATCCATTTTATCATGAAGATAACTAGTAAATTGGGCTAAATTAGTGGTGGTAGAACGTTTTCTCATAAAACCGTGTTGATCAGTGGTGATATATGAAGATATTTTACTATAAACCTGATCATACACTATTTTTTCAAACACTTTGCTAATAATATTTCAATCGAATTATGAATGTGACCTAATTTGATGACCAAAATTGTTTCGAATTTCCCGTTTTCTATTGTTTTTTTATGTATATGTGTTTTTTTTGACTGTTGTATAACTATGTTTTTATTGCATTATCTAATATAAAATGATTCCCTCGTCAAGAACAAGGTTTTAATCTTTTATATGAGGTAATGCATCAATTTTACCATAGTATCAATTTTGTATTTTATGAATTTATTTGTAATATATTTATTTGTTTTTAATTATGTATTGTTAGCGCCACACTTCTCGAGTTGGTGTTAATGAATTCCCCCCCCCCCCCCACCCCACCCCAGTCCGCCCATCCATCAGTCTATCGTTGTCATTGCGATCGAGCCGAGCGATTTTATTGCGTTACGAAAAAGTGTGACATAGTTTGACCACGAGTGTCAAAGTATCGTTTATGTATATTGTATTCGTCCTGTTAATTACTTCTGTGTTCTGTGTACTAAAACTATAGTTAGTGCATCATTGTGGATCAGAGAGATCAAGGAGATGTCAACCGGTTGATCGCCATCAGTGAATTACGAGATCACAAGGTAGATCGCTTGACATCCCGTCACTGTTCCATCAATCCGATCATTAAATAATTATACAGTCCACTATTTCCATCAGCAAAACCCTCCCAACCGAGGTGGGGCCATTTGCCAAGGAATCTATATCGAAGCGTTAACATGTATAGAGTTTTATAATTGATATTATTATGTTTGTTTAAATTTGCTTTTATTTAAACAATAAACATGTTTTAATCGTTTAATTTTAATCTTTGTATACTTGTTGTTTTATTAAATAGGCTACTAAGCCGTAAATGTAAAATAAATGTAAAAAAAGGATATTAAATAAATGAAAAAAAAACGAATATTTTTATTATTGCATATGCGCAAACATTGGATTTTTTTCCCTGTCGGGAGTCAAAGATATTTTTTAACAGATTTTTAATTATCTCAATAGAGACGAAGTTGGAATATTTATTGTAGGAGAACTGGGAAATCAAGGCACCTACAGGGCTTACGACCTTCATCGGCTGGTTCACGTAAACCAGCCGATGACAGGTCGTAAGCCCTGTAGGTGCCTTGATTTCCCGGTTCTCCTACAATAAATATTCCAACTTCGTCTCTATTGAGATAATTAAAAATCTGTGAAAAAAAAAGCTAAATATTACTTTTTCATCGCGATAAAACATTGCATATCACAGATATTTTTTCGTGTTTCATACATAAGAAGGTGATTGACTGTGCATATTTGTGTATATCCGTATGCCCAGGGTATACAAGAGCCTTAACGTGAAAATCGTTAAACCGTCATTAAACCCCACTTTGAATAGTCGGTAGATATAAAAGATAATAACACAATTGACTTTATTTTATATTGAATAAATATAATCTTATGATCAATTATTTACAATGAACAAACAATAAACGCAACGGTAGAAATATAAAAGTGAAATGACTATCTACCTATATTTTTACTGTCTGCTTTAGGTTGATCCAATTTAAATGTCTACCTTTCTAAAAATAAACAATAAAAATAAAATCGACGGTCACGCTGGATGATTATGTTATGGAATATCTAGAGGGGTAATTTAAACAGTCACTTTCAAAGTTTTTGGAGATTTTTTTATTTAAGTATTAACTTTGACTCCAAGGCACCGGCTTGGAATAGTGCTTACATTCTTTTCTATTTTAATTGATTTTGAGTCCCGTAAGAGCAGGGTAATCTAAAACACGACAGGAAACGATAGCATAAAGTGTTGTACTTCAGTCATATTCTGAGAGGTGAAAAGTATGCTATCCTTCAGGTCGTCGTGAAGGGGAAGATTGAGGGTCGTAGAGGGGTCGGAAGAAGGCAGCTATCCTGGCTGCGAAACATCCGCGAATGGACCGGTATAAGAACTGTGGAGGAGCTGTTTCGCACTGCATAGGACAGGGAGGTTTTCTCTATGATGGTCGTCTACCTCGGGGAGACCCGATATGAAACAAGAAGAAGAAGAAGAATGATAACATAGTTCAGCAATGAGATTCACCACCCATTCCGAATGTTGCTTTTTCAGGTGAGACGAGATCGGTGTGTGGGTAATATGCACGCACACCGGACGCTGGTTACCCTACATTGTGGATTTAAAATCAATTATAAAACCAACCGCGTACTCTGCCTACCCCAATAACAGAGGCATGGTGTAGTTTGTGATTTATTTTATTTATTTGTACCGTCTTGTACATATTATCTATGTATATACTGACGGTTTTTTTGCCGAACAAAAAATCCTTCGAACCATCCATGATATGACAAAAATAAAGAAAATGGAAGAAACTTTTATTGACAAACTTTTAAACGTCTCAATAGACGAAGTTGGGATATTATAGAAGAACCAGGAACTCAAGGCACCTACAGCGCTTACGACCTGTCATCGGCTGGTTTACGTGAACACTTTATGCGCTTGCGCAACGTTCACCAATTATGCCTTCTTATTGACTTCCCTTATCAATGTAATTTTTGAGACTTCTATATATTTGAATTATGTGTAACAATTCACCTGAAAATAAGACATTATTACTATTGCCATCTATGAATTAACGAAGAAACATTTTTGTAAGGACATTTATTGAGAATTTGGTTCATTTCTAAACAATGAAAGCAACAGTCCTAATAAATGAGGTGACGGTGTCTCGCACATTATGTCACCCCTGAACTGATATCATTTGATTCCCGACAGGGAAAAAATCCAATATTTGCGTATATGCAATTAAAAAAAATATTCGATTTTAGTGGAATAAAATTAAAAAATGATTTTTTAAACAAAAATGAGTATGACCTTGTTAAACAAGTACTTACGTATATTATACATATTTTTACATTGCCTAAATTTAGCATAAATGCCTGTGCTTTAGGTGAACGAAATCGGTCGAGGCAGGATTCGAACTCGCGACCACTTGTTCACTAGTGCAGTGCGCTAACCGCTCTGCCATCGTATCGACCCATCTATATAATAAACAACAAAAATTGTTTGAGGAGCGTTGAAGAGAGACATTACAAAGCACAGCTGACGATGTTCATGAGGGTCAGGTAAGAAACAGGTGATTTGTGAAAGAACACAGGAGGTCTCTAAAATAACAGGTGTAGGGTAAAAACGTATAAAAACACTATATAGTGATGTCTTAATGTACCTACATATTAAGTGTGATACCTAGGGGAATAATCCTAATATATTATTAAATAAAATTAGTGAGAATAAGGAGATGAAGATTAGGGTAGATCCATTAAATGAATTTAATCCTCTTAATATTTTAAATTCTTTGTGTCCTCTCAACTCCCAATCCCCATCACTTTACCAATCTCTATCAAAATATAAGATCCCACTGCCAGTGAACATTCTGACCTTGCTGCATAGCAGTAATAAAAATATCATTTTTAATTTAATATCAAAATTTGTCAAAAGAAACGACATCAAGATTTGATTTAATATATCTATATTTGTAATACTTATTTTTTTCATTTTATTGTTTTTTTAAACAAAGAGAAGATATTAACTTGAAACTGGCCGTAAGACCCATTTGTTAGGAGTCATCTCGCCAAAAAAGAAAAAAAAAAAAAAAAAAAAAAGTGTGATACCTACCTACTCTAATTTTACTCACAACTAAGCCACTACATAAAGTATTCAAATTGTGTATGAAAATTTTTCAACAATTTAATGAAATGAGTTTTTGATATTTTTTTATTTAAATATTTTATTGTGAGAAAATGATGATTCATTATTATGTACTTGTGGATATTTTACATAGTAGAATACGATTTTATGTATGTATATATGTAGAATACGTATATGTATGTAGGTATGTATTTATGTAGAATACGATTTTAAATAATACTAGATGCATGTAACACATGAGATCAAACTGTCGATGGCGATAGTATGCATAATCAAAGAATACGTACCAAACTATTAACAACACAAATTAATAAATATTTGAAGATATTTTATTTTCTATATAAAACATGTAGGTATGTTTGTCAGGATAGGATAGTATGGAGGTCAGTCTGTTTTTCCTACACAGAATATGAAAACAGTATGATGGTATGTATGTATGTATGTTTGGAGATTTACATAAGTATCAAACTATTAAGTCTTGTGTATAGGCGACTACCATACAAATTGTATGAAGTGATGTCTCACTAAATTCTTTTTTTATATAAAATTGTTAAAAAAAATTTGAGATGTACTAATACAATGTTTGTATATTTTATATATTATTAAATTATCTAGTTGAGGTGTTTCGGCTTTTTTCGTTATTTAAAAAAAATGGAAATATAGGTTGTTAAACTCATAAATTTATCATAAAAAAAATATTTTTCTTAATAAAAAATGTTTGAGAAACCCTGGAATTAAAAAAAAAACCAATTTGGGATTTTGTATTTGTCTATGTTTATACCAATTTTCAGCGTTCTAGCTTTTATGGTTTCTGAGATATATGGATAAATAAACCAAAATTTCACAAGTTGATAACCCCTGACTAAAACAAAAATTCACAATTCTGAATAAAAAAGTTTTGTAGGCCTATAACTGTTTATATATTCTGAAAATTTGAGCTCTGTAAATTGAGCGGATCAAAAGTTATAAGGGGGGGGGGACACACCCACACACACACAAAACTCACATAAAATGTTCTACTCCGTATTCTGAGTAAATCCATGTATGGGAACATATATGCTGCGAGGCCTCTAGTTGGTGTTATTAGCATGCAAAAAGTCCACTACACCATACAAAATTTTCCTTCGTACATGCATCTTGGCTTAATAATGTCGATTCATTATAAGAATTGAATTCTCATGAATGAATCAACATTTGGATTAAAAATAAAACAGTATGTTTTAGATTCTACGTATATTTTTTACTTCGTCGATAGCTATTTCGCCTTGTTAGGGCATCTTGAAGAGTATGACGGCGTGGAGTATCTGTTGGGTAATATAGTTAGAGGGTTGAGCTTACAGTTTTTTTGATTGGTCAGTATCTACAAACAGAGTATTAAACAATGGTAGTGGGTGGAGACTATAGTTAAACTTAACAATTGACTGACCAATCCCTAAATATATGTTTGTATAGTCTTGTCATAGTCTTAAAGATGCCCTAACAAGGCGAAATAGCTATCGACTAATTAAAAAATATACGTAGAATCTAAAACATACTGTTTTAGTTTTAAGATAATTCATTAATTGAGATGTTAAAAAGTTTTTCAATAAAAATATCATTTGACTCCCGACAGGAAAATAAATCCAATGTTTTCGTATATGCAATTAAAAAAAATATTCGATTTACATACACATTGGTAGGCAAACAAGCCAAAAATTAAATAATATTTCTGGGTGAGATCAATATACCTCATTTTGAATAATCATGACGTCAAAGAATTGTATCAAAAGTCGAAACCGGGACTTATAACTGAGTCATATAGACTGATACCCAACTGAGTCGTGTTGAATGATATTTTGCGGACCCGACAGACGTTGTCCTCTCTCTCTCTTTCTCTCTCTCTCTCTCTCTCTCTCTCTCTCTCTCTCTCTCTCTCCCTCTCCCTCTCCCTCTCCCTCTCCCTCTCCCTCTCCCTCTCCCTCTCCCTCTCCCTCTCCCTCTCCCTCTCCCTCTCCCTCTCCCTCTCCCTCTCCCTCTCCCTCTCCCTCTCCCTCTCCCTCTCCCTCTCCCTCTCCCTCTCCCTCTCCCTCTCCCTCTCCCTCTCCCTCTCCCTCTCCCTCTCCCTCTCCCTCTCCCTCTCCCTCTCCCTCTCCCTCTCCCTCTCCCTCTCCCTCTCCCTCTCCCTCTCCCTCTCCCTCTCCCTCTCCCTCTCCCTCTCCCTCTCCCTCTCCCTCTCCCTTTTTATTATTCTTTTACTAAATTCCTTTTTGTGAATCTAATCCATTCAGGGACTCACATAAACACACACAAAAAGTTTCATCAAAATCTGTTTAGGAGTAGTTCAGTGACATACACACGTACGGAAGAATTATATATATAAAGATGTCCTTGACATGCCGTATGTAAAAAAATAAGTCATGAAATTGAAATTGATCATGAAAAAAAAAGGTATGCGCCTAGACCTGCGCAATCTTTATATTAAACAACATTTTGTGTTGTCAGTAAATAGCATATGTATATAAGAAAGTATTATACTTGATAGGTACAACCAATAATATTCAATGTCGAATACACCGGTTTAAACAGTTATTTCTACAGAATTCTAACTTGTCCCTATCTGATAAATTGATAAGCCGCCACAGGCAAACTTCGTGTTGTACCTAAATACAATTTATTTTTTATTATTACTTTTTACTAATAATCTACATAATGGTACACCGAAAAACATATAATGACAACCGAACTGGCACAAAAAAAATAGTTGCACAAAACCAAATGTTTTGTAGTCACTATAGTTCGGTTAATTTTATCATGAAAATTTGTTTACTATTAATAAAAAAAATAGTGTAGATGCTCTTTGAGCGATACGCTTCAGTAGTCATGTATATTAATAAGTGTAAAAAAGTTAAAAATTGAGTTTTTTTTACTTATTTTAAGTAATTTAATATAATTGATAACGGAATTCCACCGAAAAATTATAAATAATAGTTGCTATAGGCATTTAACATTAGAATAAGGTATCAGACCCGAGTAATGGACGTATTGGAAGCTCAAATGGTAGTGGGCAGGGCCCCAAAATTTCTTAAATGGTGACCGTGGGCAAGTAGAAGAGGCAGCGGGGAGAAAATGGATGCAGATGGCATCAAATAAACAAAGATTGAAGAAAATGGAAGAGGCCTATCTCCATCAGTGGAGGTAAGAAAGCTGATGAAGAAGAAGAAGAAGGAAAAGAAGGCATCACACACTCAGGTCTGTTGGATCACAGAGTAACGACTCCCTAAGAGAGTTGGAAAGAGCCAACAAGGCGGCTTACTACGATCGTTGTTTTTTTGTGTGGGCGGTTCTAAAAAGTGGATTAGATTGCCTCCAGATGTTCTCAGTGTTCAAAGAAAGATCACTTTCCTAAAAGGAATGAATATTGACTGGTCGGTCAGTATTGAGGTTATCTGTTAGTTTTTGGTGTGGATGGCTAATTACTCTTCTTAACTTTTTCTTTCGAATATTTAAAGTAGGTACTTACTTACTTTTTTTTTTTTTAATAAAAAAATGAATATGTCCTTGTTAAACAAGTACATATACATCTTCCTACGTTCCCTAAACTAAGCATTAATGCTTGTCCTATAGGTGAACGAGAACGAGATCGAGAACTTACTTACTTAGTTTAAATTAAATGATTTAAAAGAACCTTTAAAAGGTTTATAACTTGATTCATACATACAATAACATAGCTACTGTAAATTTATGATGTTAACTGTTGGTTCTGTAAATCAATAAAATAACAATAAAACAGCTTCGTTTTGTAGAGCAACATAAGACCGAAATATCAACGCCCTTGGAATGATCCAGAATCATTAAACGGCGATATAAAAAGTATTATTAAGTATACTTAGTTATTGATCTACTTACGTGCTACTGAGTGTATCGCTCAACAAACTAAATTAAGTATCATATAACTGTCGAGTGTATGATCAATGATCAATGATCGTGGAGTGATTGTACAACAAATGCTTTGTATGCATTCTATAAGTAGTGCCTTGTCCCTTATATTGATAGTAGTATACTGCAACAGCGCTTGCTTGGCAAGAATGTTATTCACTCCCTTCTTGATGTACTTGTCGCTGTAACTATCATTAAAATACCGTTTATATCATCCCAGTTATGGCAGTGTTACAGTCATAGATGCATAAAGGACACTGACGCATTTTTTAATAAAAAAAAATAATTATGTTAGTGAACATGAAAAAAAATATATTTTATATATTTCTCCAATTCACAGAAGATAGGCATCAATTTCGCAGTGACTAAAGTGATTTCAATACATATTTTTTCACAGTAAAGTTATTACGGTTATATATGTTTTTTTTTTTAATTTAAAAATAGATTGATTTCACAATTTTTAAGGGTATTTTTTTATTGTAGATTATCAACTAGTATCATGCTAAGATTGTATTCTGAAAGTTTCATCACAATGTACATATCTGTGTGTGTGCTATGTGCTATGTACGGCATGTTTATCTAATACTCGCTTAGACCCCATTAGATTTTGAAGGTTATCTATATTTTGAAGTGCTTCTCAATTTTTTTAACTGTCAAATATTTCAAAGTGACCCCGAGCTCAGGAAACTTAAAATTTGAAAAATTTATTTTCAAATTGGTAAAAAGGCACATCACATTCATCAAATGACATTGAAGAGTTATCAAGTTTTCGTAATAAAATATTTAAATAAAAATAATTTTATATAAGTACTCATTTCATGCAAATTTTCAATACAAAATTTGAATACGTTTTTGTAGCGACTTGTTAGTGAGGACTATAGCGTTGGCCATAACCCACTCGTTCTTATTGATCAGGTATGTACTATGTCACAATAACAAGTTGCCACATTCTGAAGACATGTAGTATTTATCGTCTCACAAATCCAGACTAACAAAACATTGAAAAACAGTGTCTCCACCGGGAATTGATCCCGCATTTAGATAATGCATTGTGAGTTAGAAGGGAAGACACCCCAATAGACGGGTGGATAATAGATAATCCAAATTTACGTGAGGAGTTTAGCTTTGGCCACAGCTCACTCGTTTAAAACCCTTTCTTAACCGAATTATGAAAGCATTATGAAAATAAATATGTTTCATAAAAAATGAGCAAAATATGTAATTATAATGACATTTTGATAATTTTTATATATTATTTCCTTTTTTTGGAAATTTTAACGATTCTAATTGTCATCATTCATATATAAAACTATATGATTTTCATAAAATTAAAAATCTTTAATTTTTGATTATTATTAGAGATTGAAGGAAATATAATTACCGAATAAAAATATATAGCATGCTAGAAAACAAACAAAAAACTCACATTTATTAAATTTTGAATAACCGTGTTTAGCAAGAAAAGAACATTTCGCAATAACCGAGTTTTCAACTGTCAAAATGCTGTCACTGTGGTCAAGTTTCCGTCATTCTCAGTGTTGTAAGCGATCAAAAATATTGTGATCAATAATTTAGAAGAGAAATAACACAGCTGATAGTAATTTTCATTGAGATATACGTAAAATACATTAATGATTCCAATCGGAATCATCGGTTAAGCTAGGGTTCAAATATCCGTCGTTTTTTAATCGGATTATACCATACATAATATTTTGTTGAGCACATCATTTGGGCGAGCGTTTTCTCCCTACAAACATAATATAATATTATACATAATATGTGTGTGGGCTAAATGAATGATGTTATTTGATCAAGTCCCATCCTGTCGAAAGCAGTCACCGTAACGAATCAACTACCACCATCTTGGTCACTGTGTCAGCCCGACTATGGATGTACATTGTACATAAAAGAAAGGTTTAGTTGTTCTCAGTTTGGTTAAGTCAGTCATGTTTTGTATCCAATTAAGTGGATCAAGGTTATAGCGTTGTTTGTATGGAATGGGTTCTGATGTTAATTTTTATGTAACAGGAAGTTGTCCGAGTATTTTTGTAAACTTTGGGCATTGCTTCTTGCCGCTATGCGACCCAAACACGGTATAAATTTACATAAATATCGTGACAGAGCAGGCAGAGAGAACCGAGAACCACACATGTCATGGCGCTACAGTCCATCATGAGCCTTGGCCTCCCAAAGAACTTACGCCATTGTATCCCGTCCATCTCCCGCACCTTACAATTAGTAACACTGGTTGCTTTCAAGTACCTTTCTACACAATTAATCCACATCCCATCCATGATGATAATCTTCGCAGTCTTAACAGTGTCCTCGTAGTATGAAATAGAAATCAATTAAATATTATTAAAAAATAATTAATCATTAATGTGCATTGTACGATTCGTGCTTTTGTCAACTGTAACGTGGAACAGCTTTTTATTTTTATTTGCAATGATATTAAAAAATGCATTCACGTTAAAACTGATCGTTTAAAATAGCTAGGTCATTTTTGGTTTGCAAAGTAAATTATAACAGCTAAGAAAATAACATCTTATCTTTGTTGATACTGTTAGTAAAGTATATAAAGTATCATTCATATTCTATTATTTTTATAAAAGTTTTACGTAGGTACATCATAATAATTGGGATCTCACTAGCTTACAGCCAATCAGTGAGTTTTCCATACAAAAAAATCAAGTACATATTACATTCTTTAAGTTACAGTATTAAAATTATAATACGGGATACATGTTTTTTATTTAAATAGTTGCATGTAACACATGAGATCCAACTGTCGATAGCGATAGTATGTATAGTTGAAGAATATGTACCAAACTATAAACCCATAAATACAAATTATTGAATATTTTCAGATATTTTGTTTTCTATACAACATATGTAGGTATGTATGTCAAGATAGGATAGTATGGAGGAAGTTCCTTTTTTCCTACCCAGAATATAAAAATAGCATGATGGTATGTATGTTTGGAGATGAAGTATCAAACTATTAAGTCTTCTTACATATTGTGTATAGGCGACTGCCATACAAAATGTATGAAGCGATGTCGTCACTAAATTCAATTTTTAAAAAAATTGTTAAAAAAAAATTGAGATCTTCTACTACAATGTTAATATTTTTTATAGAAAATTAAATTATCTAGTTGGGGTGTTTCGGCTTTTTTCGATAATTGTATAAGTTTTGGAAATATAGGCAGTTAAACTCATAAATTTATCATAAAAAAAATATTTTTCTTAATAAAAAATGTTTGAGAAACCCTGGAATTTTTTTGAATAAATTAATTTGAGATTTTGTATTTGTCTATATTGGTACCAATTTTCAGCGTTCTAGCTTTTATGGTTTCTGAGATATATGGAAAAATAAAGTAAAAATTCAAAAGTTGATAACCCCTGACTAAAAGAAAAATTCGAAATTCTGAGTATAAAAGTTTTGTAAGCCTATAACTGTTTATATATTCTGAAATTTTGGGCTCTGTAAATTGAGCGGATCAAAAGTTATAAGGGGGGGACGGACACACACACACACACACACACACACACACACACACACACACACACACACACACACACACACAGACATACACACACACAGACACACACACACACAGACACACACACACACAGACACACGAAATGTTCTACTCCGAATTCTGAGTAAATCCGTGTATGGAACATATACATATGCTGCGAAGCCTCTAAGTTGGTGTTTTTTGACTTCAAAGTTGGAAAAGCCGTGAAAAAAGTAGACCTCTCCATACAATTCTCGCGTATTCTGGCTTGATACATTGTCGATATGTTACTAGTTGCATGTAACACATGAGATCCAACTGTCGATAGCGATAGTATGTATAGTTGAAGAATATGTACCAAACTATAAACCCATAGATACAAATTATTGAATATTTTCAGATATTTTGTTTTCTATACAACATATGTAGGTATGTATGTCAAGATAGGATAGTATGGAGGAAGATCCTTTTTCCTACCCAGAATATGCAAATAGCATGATGGTATGTATGTATGTTTGGAGATGAAGTATCAAACTATTAAGACTTCTTACATATTGTGTATAGGCGACTGCTATACAAAATGTATGAAGCGATGTCGTCACTAAATTCAATTTTTAAAAAAATTGTTAAAAAAAAATTGAGATCTTCTGCTACAATGTTGATATTTTTTATAGAAAATTAAATTATCTAGTTGGGGTGTTTCGGCTTTTTTCGATAATTGTAAAAGTTTTGGAAATATAGGCAGTTAAACTCATAAATTTATCATAAAAAAAATATTTTTCTTAATAAAAAATGTTTGAGAAACCCTGGAATTTTTTTGAAAAAATTAATTTGAGATTTTGTATTTGTCTATGTTTGTACCAATTTTCAGCGTTCTACCGTTTATGGTTTCTGAGATATATGGAAAAATAAAATAAAAATTCAAAAGTTGATAACCCCTGACTGAAACAAAAATTCAAAATTCCGAGTATAAAAGTTTTGTAGGCCTGTAACTGTTTATATATTCTGAAATTTTAGGCTCTGTAAATTGAGCGGATCAAAAGTTATAAGGGGGGGACGGACACACACACACACAGACACACAGACACACACACAGACACACAGACACACGAAATGTTCTACTCCGAATTCTGAGTAAATCCGTGTATGGAACATATATGCTGCGAAGCCTCTAAGTTGGTGTTTTTTGACTTCAAAGTTGGAAAAGCCGTGAAAAAAGTAGACCTCTCCATACAATTCTCGCGTATTCTGGCTTGATACATTGTCGATATGTTAAGAGAACAAAGTTCTCCTGAACAAATCGACAGTTGGAATAGAACAAAGTTCTCCTGAACAAATCGACAGTTGGATCACTACTTATAAATGAGTCAAACGTGTTTAATTACTTTCTACAAAAAATAATTAAATATATGTAGTTTTAACTGAGGATATTTTATATTTTATCAAGTTAATCCATACCACTTGGAAAGGTTTTTTTTTAACAGATTTTTAATTATCTCAATAGAGACGAAGTTGGAATATATACTGTAGGAGAACCGGGAAATCAAGGCACCTACAGGGCATACGACGTGTCATCGGCTGGTTTACGTGATCACTTTATGCGCTTGCGCAACGTTCACCAATTATGCCTTTTTAATGAGATCCCTATCAATTCAATTTTGAAAGTTCTATATATTGTAATACTGAAATTCTTTTCGCTTGAAAATAAGGAATTTTTACTACAGCCATCTATGTTTGAAATTATGAACAACATTTTTATTATTTTTATTTATTTTGTTGTAACGCCATCTATTGAGAGAATTGTTTTTTTTGTAAATAATGAGAGCAACAATTCTTATACCTGAGGTGACAAATGCATTTTTCGCATAGAAGTAACCCCTGAATTGCGCCAGACTTATAAGGTCATTTTTGTCTTATTTACCTAATTGTACCAATGTGTAAGTAATCGAAAGACTTGGAAAGGTGTTAAATATTTTCGGTATACTAGGAACTCGAGGCACCTACAGGGCTTACGACCTGTCATCGGCTGGATTACGTGATCACTTTATGCGCTTGCGCAACGTTCACAAATTATGCCTTCTTATTGAGTTCCCATATCAATGTAATTTTTGAAAGTTCTATATATTTGAATAGTGTGAAACAATTTACCTGAAAATAAAGAACTATATGATTGCCATCTATGAAGCTTATATGCAATTAAAAAAATATTTGATAATCATTCATTTTCTCGTCATAAAAATGATGACTATACTAGACTTATTTAAATGTCTCTTGTGCTAGGAACATAGAACCCAGAACGCTGGTATAGTATTCTGATAACACAAACACGTTACAACGCTAGACTTTCGACTCTATTTTGATCCAATTCACGTACACATAATATTGTTATGAACGAAATACACGGAAACTAACCTCTTGTTAAATAAGTAGGCAGGTTCAATCAGAGTGGAAGATACCTGCATAATAATATATGTATGAAGCTAATGGGGACATAATACTTCTCAATAAATGATGATACGTTACTTTCTAAACTATGTACATACATACAGTACCTACTACACAATATATTTCAATCTTTAGTTAATATTACCTAATGCCTGATGACTTACGTCCTGAATAAATGCTTTATTTTTTTATACGTTATAACGTTATACCTACATAGAATTACTTACTGCAAAATATTTGTAACGAATTGACCCATTTTGAACACATTACGAAAGTTATAATGAAATTATAATAAATTAATCTTCATTAACCACAAAGCCCAAAAGTTTGTTACATTATGGTCTTCAAAAATAAAAATTATCGATCTTTTATATCGATATATGTATCTGTCAACTTATATGTAAAGCTGCAGTAGATCTATTGTCACAATCGATTTTTTCCCTATTATCATTATTTCCCTATTATAATTTTGGACTCCAAATTACTTTTTGATAAACATTTGAACACTATAATGGGTAAAGCACTTAAATCGCTGGGATACATCCTCCGACTGTGTCGACCATTCAAGAATATAAACACATTGCACAAACTTTATTCAGCATATATTCGACCACACTTAGAGTATTGCACCCCGGTGTGGACTCCAAATTATACCACTCATAAAAGCAGATTAGAATCTGTTCAAAAGAAATATCTCAGGCACATTAATTTCCGACTTCACTTACAATTTCCATCTTATCAGGAGTCGGTTATATTTCATAAATTTATCACTCTCGAAAACCGACGCATCTTATATGATCAATCATTACTATATAAAATATTGAACAACTACTTCGATTCTCCTGACATCGTGAAATTAGTTGAATTACGTGCCCCGGTAAGAATGACAAGAAGACCTGAATTGTTTCATGTCCCAGTATGTAGAACGAACTATCGAAAATTCTCCATTATTTTATTATTTTTTTTTTATTTATTTATTTATTATAATTTACAAAATCTTTTTTACATATTAAATATATATATATATCCACCTCACTAGGCTTAGCCTGTACCGAGGTGGAATATTTCACAATCACATTAATATACATATTTATACAATATTTTCGTATTTCATTCAGTTTTGTGACAGTATGCATTCTATATAACATGATTTATATAACTATAGGTAATCAAGAATAGTACATCAAGCAATAAAGCAGAAAATAAAACAAAACAATGGTTTATATATAAGTAAACAAAAATATATCAATCAATAAGGCGAGAGAAAAAAAAAAAAAAAAAAATAAATAATATACAGTCATTTTTACATTAAAACAGTCATTTTTACATTTTACAATAATATACACATAAACAAAACAAAACAAAACAAAAATATCAGATATAGTGTGGTCTGTTTTGCACCCACACACCAACACCCAAACACCCACACGCACACACCCTCACACACACACACACACACACACACACACACACACACACACACACACACACACACACACTCACACACGCACGCACACACACACACCACACACACACATATACACACGCGCTCACCCACATACGTACATACCCTGTTCATCTGTGCACTAGGCAGGGACATAGGTAAGTACCTTTTCAGTATCTTTTCTTCCCATTTTTAATAGCCAATCCGTCAACAATCCTTTAAGTGCAGGATTACCAATAAACTTCTTCAGGTTAAAGTTTTTATCATGAACCGAGTTAAACAGCCTGGGTGCCAAAAACGATTATACCGCGCATATGCCGTCAATACAATGAAAATTTTAATGATGTTGATATTTTCCAATTTCGTTTTAATAAATATCGACAAATGATACGAGGTAAACTGATGCCGGTTGATTGTGTGGTAAACCAGTGAAGTGCGGCAGACACCTTCATGACCTTCATTTCTTCCCTCTTCCCCTCCTCCCTACCCCTTCATCTCCTATCAAACAAAATCCTTTACACACTACCATGATATCTTGTTTGTTTTTTTTCACTTTGTTTTATTTAATAACATTTTTTTTCTGGTTTATTATTTATGTTTATTGATCATATTATTTTAATTTGTGGATAGATGTTTTGGCGCAAGATTTATTTTATTGTTCTGTACCTTCATTATTTTGCTGTCGCTGTTGTCTGTCCCAAATAAATAAATAAATAAATAAATAAATAAATAAATAAATAAATAAATAAATAAATAAATAAATAAATAAATAAATAAATAAATTATTATAAGAATATTTTGTAATAGAATGATGTATGACAGGGTCAGAAATGAGGGCATAAGGAAAGAATGTAAGATAAAGAAAGACGTTATTAATAGAATGAAAGTGAACACATTGAGATGGTTTGGCCACACGGGGATAATAAATGAGGAACGCCTGACGAAGAAAATATACATTGCGGACAGGAATGGAATGAGAGGTCGGAGCCGCCCAAGGAAGGGATGGCACGTCAATGTGAACGGTATTTTGAAAGACGGAAATATTAGAAGCGTGAGCAACAGACGTTCATGTATAAGACGATGTATGAATGTTGTCGAGGCGATGAATGTATGTCAAGATAGAAGTATGTGGCGTTCGGTTCTCTCTGCCTACTCCGTAAGGAACATGGCGTGTATGTATGATTTATCATTATTATTATTTTTTTTAATTCTCTGATTCTTTTTTGTCTATTTTTATCTTAATCTGTGTTTTTATCTAAATCTATATATTTATATTTTATCTGAATCTATATTTTATGTTTTTATATTTCATCTATGTCTATATTTTTATTTGTTTCTATATTTCATATTTGTGTGTAATTAATTATTGTAAGTGTATATTGTAACAAGTAAATGGCTTATGCCGTATATTTTGTAAATAAATAAATACATAAATAAATATATGCCAAAGCATCTATCTGAACAGTAGTTATTATGACGTATTTTAATTAATTTGATTATTAATTTATATAAAGTTATTAACATAGCTACTCAGTATAAAAATTTTGAAATTTAGGACAATATATGTAATATAGGACAAAAAACAACGTTGATACTTAACATTTTTATGCACACAAGAAAAATCCAACTTATTTTTATATATTTTTTAAAAGAATACATATGTCCTTGAAATAAATATCTATATATTCATCTTCATACAACATCATACAGTTGGTTGGAAGAAATTGACAATAAACCCACCAGCTTGCAATATATTTGTTTTTATTATCTACAAAGAGATAAATAAACAAATAAATAAAAACTAGGTATTTTTTAATCAAACAAAAATGATTATGGTTCTATATGTATATTTTCTTTATAATTTGTCGGCCATCGTGGTTCAGTTGGTAAGGTATGTGACTGCGGACCCAAGGGTCCCGGGTTCGATTCCTGGTGGAGACACAGCCTTTAATTGAAATGAAATGAGTTGTGTTTTCAGTCTGGATCTGTGAGGCGATTAATATCGTAAGTCTTCAGAAGGTGGCAACTTGTTATTGGGTGCGTGTTAAATAATTATTTGACATAGTACCTGTTAGTTGCCCGAGAAGGTACATTAAATAAATAAAATAAATAAATAAATAAATAATAGGACGACCGTTTCGGCTGACTAGGCCTTTATCAACTGATAAACATAGAGTAGTGTTTTTTTCGTATATACTAGAAATCGGTTTATTTTACAACTACAAATTACTTTACATTACAATTATGAAATATCCTAAACAATTATAGTGTACCTAATGTTGCGAAATTACTTCTATAAAGTTCTATATATTTGAATAATGTGTAACAATCCAACTGAAAATAATGAATTATACTATTGCCATCTATGAAGTAACGAAGAAACCTTTTTTGTAACACCATCTATTGAGAAATTAGTTTATTTGTAAATAATGAAAGCAACAGTATATATTGTGATGAATCTTTCAGAATACAATCTCAGCATGACAATAGTTCTGCAATTAAAAATAACCTTAAATGACGAATTCATAACTCCACATTATCTCCACCTTGGGGTAGTGAGGAGTATATAAATATATATTGTGTTCGTTTGTCGTTGTTTAGGCAAACGGCATGTTTGTATGGAAGTAGATAATATTTCAGCTGTCTATGCGTATATATGAGTCCAACTCTCAATGTCATATGAATCAGTAGAAATGGTGGTCATATCTACATATGTACCAACATACTTGTCGCTTAAGATAACTTTGTGCTTACGTTCATACAAACATACATAAAAAATTATCATTATCAAAGTTTCACCGTTACATACAACGATGACGTCCGGACGGACAAATGCGCTACTTTTGAAATATTCTTTCCTTCACATCATCACGGTAACCAGCGACGGACGTGGTGGTGTGCATTATCAAGATTTTTAAAATTTTGTGTCTTGATCCATCTCTCGATTTGATCAACAGAATTTATTTCTCTAAACAAATGATCAAAGTTTCAAGCCATGACCCGCGAGATTTTTTCAAAATATTTGTTCATGTTATGTAAAAATATGTGCTGAAATATTATGTGCTCTGCAGCACCGGCTTAGAATAGTGTGTCCTCTATTTTTTATTACCTTTTTTTAATTCTCGAGTGTCCCGTAAGAGCCGGGTAATAGAAAATACAACAGGCAACAATAACATCTCACATAGTTTAGCAATGAGGTTCACCATCACACATTCTGAATGTAGTGTTTCGGGTGTCCCGTAAGAGCCGGGTAATAGAAAATACAACAGGCAACAATAACATCTCACATAGTTTAGCAATGAGGTTCATCATCACACATTCTGAATGTAGTGTTTCGGGTGTCCCGTAAGAGCCGGGTAATAGAAAATACAACAGGCAACAATAACATCTCACATAGCTTAGCAATGAGGTTCACCGCCCATTCTGTATGTAGTGCCTTTTTGGTGTGCGGGTATACTACACGCATGTGTTGTGCTCCCTTGTATAAGGTAATGCAAACCCGCACACCCGTTGTTGAAAACCCCGCAATGTGGGATATGCCGTGATGGTATGAATGAATGAATTTACAAAAAAACAAATAGATTGAAACAACAAGGATTTGTTTGACCTTTGTATGTCTTTCGCTTCACGAAATTATTATTTGCTCATCTGATGATGCACATTTTTTTACAAGAATTAATTGACTGACTGAATAATTTTATTTTTGGCATTTGCTAATAATAATAAATACATCCGGATTCAAGTGTGATTAAAACATTAAATGAAAAAAAACACAGATTTCAATACACAATAAGTATGAAATTGACTAGCTTAAGGGCTTTCGTTAGTCACAACTAGTATCATCTCAGTCAAAATTTATACTCTATTGGAAATTTGGGTAGGATCCTATTTTATTTAAGTAAAACATACCCCCAAATGATTGCGTAGTCAGTTGTTTGCACTTTAATATATTTTTACATTTTTAGATATTTTGTACCTTTTATTTTTATTTTATTTCATTCAATAATTACGTACCTATACTTATTGTAGCTATAATAAATAAATTTGGAATGGTAAAATAAAACCAAAGTTTTCAGTTCTACTAATTTAATGACACTGACTAGTTTCGGTCATCCAGTGACCATTTTCAAAGTGTGAAAAAACAAGAGGTGGTTGGTGTTTATATAATATCTGGTTAAGGGGTTTGCAACATTTTTTTTTTTTTTTTTGTTTATTTATTTATTTATTTATTTATTTATTTTTTTTTTTTATTTATTTATTTATTTATTTTTTTTATTTTTTTTTTTTTCTCTTTTTCCGTCAGTTCAATTAGTGTTGCTAGAAAGAACTGACAAAGAAAACTAGCAAACAAAGTCTTTGTCAGTTCTTTCTAGCAACACTAATTGAACTGACGGAAAAAGAGAAAAAAAAAAAAATAAAAAAAAAAAATAAATAAATAAATAAAAAAAAAAATAATAAATAAATAAATAAATAAATAAACAAAAAAAAAAAAAATGTTGCAAACCCCTTAACCAGATATTATATAAACACCAACCACCTCTTGTTTTTTCACACTTTAAAAATGGTCACTGGATGACCGAAACTAGTCAGTGTCATTAAATTAGTAGAACTGAAAACTTTGGTTTTATTTTACCATTCCAAATTTATTTATTATTTGAAATGGAGTTCTACCAAGAATTGTCCGTAGAAAAGTTAAAAAAAGTATTGTAGCTATGTTAAATGTTGTGGATCTTTTGGGAATGGCTCATGATTTTTCATGTTTCGAAAACACAATTCTCATTTTTTACCCCTATCGAATACCACGGTGAATCTGAGTCTTGGTGGCTGACGCAACTGCGTATATAATAAAAAAAAACAAAAAAAATATGTATATACATACATACATACATACATACCATCACGCCATGTCCCTTGCGGGGTAGGCAGAGAGAACCGAACGCCACATCTTTCTATCCTGGCAAGCATCTCTCGCCTCGTCCACATTCATGCATCGTCTCATACATGTTCGTCTATTGCTCACACTTCTAACATTTCCGTCTTTCAAAATTTCGTTCACATGGTCGTGCCACCCCTTTCTTGGGCGTCCCCGACCTCTCATTCCATTCCATTAATTATGATATATAGGTTACATTATACTACATTATGGTATATAGGTATATAATATACATAGTATATAATATATAGGTATATATGTATATATACCTATATAGTATATAATATATAGTATATAATATATAGGTATATATGTATATATACCTATATATTATATAAATTTTACTGTATCCTATTCGAATATAATTCCCTCATACAGGCTTTGCCTTAGTGGGATCCTTACATATATTTTAAAATATTTAAGTTATATTTATATGCTATGTACCTAACTATGTAAGGATTTGAAATATAATAAAGAAATAAATAATGTAATATGTAATCACATCTGGCAGCATTCTCTGATTCAGTGAGGCTAAATATGTAGGTAGTTATTCACACCATTCATTTTTATATTATTCAGTCAGTAATATTCTTATGTTCATGCTATGTAGTATTTTTTATTTGAGTTTTTTTTTATTTTTATTATCTTTGGTTTTTAATGTATGTACTTTCGTGTTTAATTTACCTTTCTTATATGTTTTTATTTTTCTTTATATAGCCTCTGCTATCGTTGATATGTCTAGATGTTTATAAATTGTATTTCTTTGGTTAATGCTGTGTCATGTTATATTTTGTTTTGTAAAGGGCTTTGAGCCGTGAATCAATAAATAAATAAATAATTGTGAATCCAGTTCGTTTCCATTTTATCTCATAATGAATTTCAAAACATTTCTTTTTTGTATGTATGTATATTTTATTTTGATGTGAAAAATTAAAACATTTTCTTACATCTAGTATAAATAGAAAGAATATTAATAAGTTGAAAATGTAACAAATTTACACAGTGTGATTTATATAAAAACAACAAAAAAAAAACATGAAAATATTCCAATTTACACAAAAACCAAAGGAAGCACACAATATAACTTTTCCTTAATGAAATTCAACACCTAGGCGACGAAAAGCGGGAAGACCAGATGCTTCCTTCACAAATTCTGGCAAATCATTAAACAGTTGAAAACCTTTGATAAATAAATCTTGAAATGTATCAAAACACTTATAAACTAGAGTTATACTGACCATTAATCTCAACTACTACGAGAAACTGTGTATGTATATACATATACATATGTACAAAGCTACACTTTTCTTGTACCTAATTTTATGTACCTATGTAGGTACGTTACGCTAAAATATACATCGTGTGTTGAATATATGGATAAATATTTGAGATAAAATAGATTAAGTAAAAGTAAAGTCTGTTGAATTATCAATACGATCGGTTTCTTAATTCATAAATACAATCTGAAACGCATAAACTACACATGATAATAAATATTATTATGAAAACTACAAACGCAAGATCGATGGTAGATCAGCCATGATAGCAGAAGGATATTCTCGCTACTTTTTCTTAATATAAAATAATTTTAATAGAACAATTATTCTTTAATATGTTTACTTTCATTCAATTGATGACATTTTTATTATTTTACATTCTTCCCTAATGTCCACATTTCTTACAGTGTCATTCATCATCCTGTTTGTAATTCTGCCCTAGTGTCCTCATTTCTTACAGTATCATTCATCGTTTTGTTTGTTATTCTTCCCTAGTATCCTTATTTCTTACAGCGTCATTCATCGTCTTGTTTGTTATTCTTCCCTAATATCCTCATTTCTTACAGTGTCATTCATCGTCTTGTTTGTTATTTTTCTCAGCGTCTCATTCCAACTGCATTTATTCTGTTTTCATGCGTCTCCAACCACATTTATGGCCACAACATGGGGACAATGAACGAGGAACGCCCGACGTAGAAAATGCGGACCTATAATCTACAACGCGGGTAGGAAAAGGTCGGGGCCGTCCAAGAAAGGGATGGTTCGACCTTATTTGAACGACATCATTCTGAAAGAGAAATGTAAGAGGCTTGAACAACAGACGAACATGTATGAATGTTGATGAAGCGACGGATACGTGTCAGGAATGAAAAAAAATATGGCGTTCTTAAATTGCGAAAAATTAATAAATTTTGGGTTATCAATCATTTTAATTCTATGAAGACCACGGCTGAGGTGGGAGGATGGTGTGAGGAAATATGCCGAACAGCTTCTCCAGGTGTCCAACTGGAGGACGGCAACTGGTGACAAGGGACGTTGGAGGCACTTGCTGAGGGAGGCCATGGCTCGATTTGGGCTGTAGCGCCATCGAAGAAGAAGAAGATACCCGTACTAACATGGTGTAACTTGATAGTGTAAAAGGTCACTAGATTAAGCGTTATATGCCTTCTAAAACTCCCAATCAGCAAGTTTCTATCTTTGATACGATGGAGACAATCATGGCGTTCAATGAGCGCATCGTCAGACCGCTGAAAAAAAGGATAATCGTGGTCCATGAATTGGAGTAATCGCTGTTAATGTAATCACGATTGTGACGTACATTAATGCGACCAAGAAAAAGTGAGAACGGGCTTTTAAAACGTCATTAGTAGTAATTTTATATTGCGTTACATATCGTTATGCTAATTTGTTTTTATGCACGTTGTTTTTTTTTTCCTTTTAAATTTGCCAACGATTTCTCGAGCTCGTATGTCACGATGTTATATAAAACGTGTTGATGAAAATTATTTTGATCCGCTTTACATAAATATGATATAAACTATAATATGTACATATTATACCATAGTGTAAAGCAGGGGCGAGCCTAAAACATTTGAACTAGGCAAACCCTGAAAGAAAATTTTATGTCTTTTCGAGTTGTTGTTCATTCCAGTGGCCATAAAAAATATTGTTAAAAAGACATGCCAAAATAATATTTTCATTTGTGGCCATTTTTAATCTTGTAGTATGCTTGCTATAAACAAATTACTATTATTTATTTATAATATCAGAAATAGGTACAATGTTACTTTATACATTCGTAAATAAAATGTATTGGTTATACTATAATTAAGTTAAAAGTTTAAGTTTAAGTCATAAGTGTATACAAATAAATATTATAATTTGTGGATTAGGCTACTCTACTAGGCTATGCCTGTCTCAGAGTAGCGTTATATAAATCAGTTATATTATTTTTGTTAGTCGTAGTGTAAGTTAATTTTTATAAGGTTTAGTGGTAGGTTGAAGTGATACAGAAGTGCAAGTATGCGTTTTAGTGTAGTATGATAATATTTCTTGATGTAAAAAGGGTTAATGCTAATATAATTTAGATTTTTTTAAATCAATTAAGTAGTAATATTAAATTAATTTCCTGTTTCTTTTCGTCCTTTGGTAAGTAACCAGTTGTTTGCTATAGCTTTCAATTTGAATTAGTTCTTGAATTTCTTAACATAATATTCAAGGCAAGGCAAGCCAAGATTTTCAGCTTCTATAGGCAATTCCTGTACTGGTGTAAAAGTCCGTTTACATCGAAATCGAGACCGTAGAAAGACACATAACTATCAATAGTTTTAGGAAGTTAGGTTTGTTGAAAATTTGAATAATTATTTCGATTATACCACGAATGAGCTATTTTATATGATCGCTTCGTTTTGGTTGTTCTGTATGAGCCGAGTAATGGAAAATAATAAAGGCAAAATAACATCTCACAATTATTCGAGTATTCAATTTTGTTCAAGAATTATTCGATCGGGTACCTACCTATTAGTCACAGTGTCGTTATTTTGTTCAAGAATAAATTATTTGATGGAGTAGGTACCTACATATAAGGCACTGATTTTTTATTTTGTTCAAGAATTATTCGATCGAGTAGGTACCCACATATAAGGCACTGAATTTTTATTTTGTTCAAGAATTATTCGATCGGGTACCTACCTATTAAGCATAGTATCATTATTTTGTTCAATAATTATTCGATCGAGTAGGTACCTACATATAAGGCACTGATTTTTTATTTTGTTCAAGAATTATTCGATCGAGTAGGTACCCACATATAAGGCACTGAATTTTTATTTTGTTCAAGAATTATTCGATCGGGTACCTACCTATTAAGCATAGTATCATTATTTTGTTCAATAATTATTCGATCGAGTAGGTACCTACATATAAGGCACTGATTTTTTATTTTGTTCAAGAATTATTCGATCGGGTACCTACCTATTAAGCATACTATCATTATTTTGTTCAATAATTATTCGATCGAGTAGGTACCTACATATAAGGCTCTGATTTTTTATTTTGTTCAAGAATTATTCGATAGAGTACCTACCTATTAAGCATACTATCATTATTTTGTTCAAGAATTATTCGATGGAGTTGGTACCTATATATAAGGCACTGATTTTTTATTTTGCTCAAGAATTATTCGATCGGGTACCTACCTATTAAGCATAGTATCATTATTTTGTTCAAGAATTATTCGATGGAGTAGGTACCTACATATAAGGCACTGATTTTTTATTTTGCTCAAGATTTATTCGATCGGGTACCTACCTATTAAGCATAGTATCATTATTTTGTTCAATAATTATTCGATCGAGTAGGTACCTACATATAAGGCACTGATTTTTTATTTTGTTCAAGAATTATTCGATCGGGTACCTACCTATTAAGCATAGTATCATTATTTTGTTCAATAATTATTCAATCGAGTGGGTACCTACATATAAGGCACTGATTTTTTATTTTGTTCAAGAATTATTCGATCGGGTACCTACCTATTAAGCATAGTATCATTATTTTGTTCAAGAATTATTCGATGGAGTAGGTACCTACACATAAGGCACTGATTTTTTATTTTGCTCAATAATTATTCGATCGAGTAGGTACCTACATATAAGGCACTGAATTTTTATTTTGTTCAAGAATTATTCGATCGGGTACCTACCTATTAAGCATAGTATCATTATTTTGTACAATAATTATTCGATCGAGTAGGTACCTACATATAAGGCACTGATTTTTTATTTTGTTCAAGGATTATTCGATCGAGTAGGTACCTACATATAAGGCACTGAATTTTTATTTTGTTCAAGAATTATTCGATCGGGTACCTACCTATTAAGCATAGTATCATTATTTTGTTCAATAATTATTCGATCGAGTAGGTACCTACATATAAGGCACTGATTTTTTATTTTGTTCAAGAATTATTCGATCGGGTACCTACCTTTTAAGCATACTATCATTATTTTGTTCAATAATTATTCGATCGAGTAGGTACCTACATATAAGGCACTGATTTTTTATTTTGTTCAAGAATTATTCGATCGGGTACCTACCTATTAAGCATACTATCATTATTTTGTTCAAGAATTATTCGATGGAGTAGGTACCTATATATAAGGCACTGATTTTTTATTTTGCTCAAGAATTATTCGATCGGGTACCTACCTATTAAGCATAGTATCATTATTTTGTTCAAGAATTATTCGATGGAGTAGGTACCTACATATAAGGCACTGATTTTTTATTTTGCTCAAGAATTATTCGATCGGGTACCTACCTATTAAGCATAGTATCATTATTTTGTTCAATAATTATTCGATCGAGTAGGTACCTACATATAAGGCACTGATTTTTTATTTTGTTCAAGAATTATTCGATCGGGTACCTACCTATTAAGCATAGTATCATTATTTTGTTCAATAATTATTCAATCGAGTGGGTACCTACATATAAGGCACTGATTTTTTATTTTGTTCAAGAATTATTCGATCGGGTACCTACCTATTTAGCATAGTATCATTATTTTGTTCAAAAATTATTCGATGGAGTAGGTACCTACACATAAGGCACTGATTTTTTATTTTGCTCAATAATTATTCGATCGAGTAGGTACCTACATATAAGGCACTGAATTTTTTATTTTGTTCAAGAATTATTCGATCGGGTACCTACCTATTAAGCATAGTATCATTATTTTGTACAATAATTATTCGATCGAGTAGGTACCTACATATAAGGCACTGATTTTTTATTTTGCTCAATAATTATTCGATCGAGTAGGTACCTACATATAAGGCACTGATTTTTTATTTTGTTCGAGAAATATTCGATCGAGTAGGTACCTACATATAAGGCCAACCGTCGTGGCACAGTTGGTAAACCGTTCGGTTTTTGTGCGGGCGTCCTGGGTTCGATTCCCAGCAGAGGAAAAATGTATTTAAATTTATTTCTCACGCAAATATTGCTTCTCTGGGTTTGAATCACTGGCTGGTTGGAAGAAATTGCCATACGGCAATAAACTCGCCACTTGCATGGGGTGTAAGGAAGTTTTTATTATTATTGTTCATTATTAAGGAACTGAATTTTTATTTTGTTCAAGAATTATTCGATCGAGTACCTACATAATATAAGGCACTGATTTTTTATTTTGTTCAAGAATTATTCGATCGAGTACCTACATTTTTTTTAAATAAAATAAAAAAAATAATAAACAAGAGACACGACACATATTGCCATGTCAATGACTTGATTCTAACAATACATTGATTTGGCATTGCAAATCACAAAAAAACACTTATTTCATTTAAATATTTTAGTCAGGTACGGTAATGTGTGAAATCAGTCAATGTGAAAAAAATATGATTTCGTTTAATTTAATGTGAGAAAATATCGTAAGACAATACGAGTAAACAATAATAGTAAAAGAATTATTTAAACGTGTGTGAAATGCGAATGAATATCTTGTTTTTTTTGGGTAGCTAGCACCTGCAGCAGGAAACTGTTTGAGGAAGGTAACCATTTATAGCAAGAGGTGACTGGAATTCACAACAGACGAGGCAATTCATACTTCAAGGCACAGATTCAAAACCAATGTGTATTTATTACATGTTACGAGAAGCCTTAACCAAATATACAAACTAAATTCTAAATACTAACCATGTTTTCATTGCACAGTCGCTCACTTAAGTTAGGAGATCACGTGGCTTCCTAACTGGAGGATGCTATGAAGTTTTTGTATGAAAATCGCATTGTAGAGACATATCTTACTAGTTGCATGTAACACATGAGATCCAACTGTCGATGGCGATAGTATGCATAGTCAAAGAATACGTACCAAACTATAAACAACACAAATTAATAAATATTTGAAGATATTTTATTTTCTATATAAAACATGTAGGTATGTTTGTCAGGATAGGATAGTATGGAGGTCAGTCTGTTTTTCGTACACAGAATATGTAAACAGTATGATGGTATGTATGTATGTTTGGAGATTTAAGTATCAAACTATTAAGTCTTCTTACATATTGTGTATAGGCGCTACCATACAAATTGTACGAAGTGATGTCGTCACTAAATTCAATTTTTATAAAAATTGTAAAAAAAAATTTGGGATGTGCTAATACAATGTTTATATTTTTTATAGAAAATTTAACTATCTAGTTGGGGTGTTTCGGCTATTTTCGATATTTTTAAAAAATTTGGAAATATAGACAGTTGAACTCATAAATTTATCATAAAAAAAATATTTTTCGTAATAAAAAATGTTTGAGAAACTCTGGAATTTTTTTGAAAAAACTAATTTGAGATTTTATATTTGTCTATATTTGTACCAATTTTCAGTGTTCTAGCTTTTATGGTTTCTGAGATAGGTATATGGAAAAATAAAGTAAAAATTCAAAAGTTGATAACCCTTGACTGAAACAAAAATTCAAAATTCTGAGTATAAAAGTTTTGTAGGCCTATAATTATATTCTGAAATTTTGGGCTCTGTAAATTGAGCGGATCAAAAGTAATAAGAGGGGGACGGACACACACACACACACGCACACACACACACACACACACATACACACACACACACACACACACACACAGACACACGTTCTACTCCGAATTCTGAGTAAATCCGTGTATGGAACATATATGCTGCGAAGCCTCTAAGTTGGTGTTTTTTGACTTCAAAGTTGGAAAAGCCGTGAAAAAAGTAGACCTCTGCATACAATTCTCGCGTATCCTGGCTTGAAACATTGTCGATATGTTAAGAGAACAAAGTTCTCCCGAACAAATCGACAGTTGGATTAGCATGCAAAAAGTCCACTACACCATACAAAATTTTCCTTCGTAGACGAATCTTGGCTTAATAATGTCGATTCATTAAGAGAATTGAATTCTCATGAACGAATCGACAGTTGGAATACTTAGCGCATGCGCGTTGGCGTGAACAAACATTTGCGAACTGTCAATAAGTAAGGTTCATCGCGAAGAACAATACGAGTAGTTTAATACGAAAATACGAGATATTTTCGGTGGACCATGATTTAATCGGCTTCGTTGAATATGTATTTGGTAATTACTGTGATGAAACTTTCAGAATATACTCGTAATCTCAGCATCATACTAGTTGATAATCTACAATAAAAAAATATCCTTAAAAATTGTGAATTCATATTTCCCCACTACATCCCCTTGGGGTTGTGAGGTGTAAAAATAAACATACATACATACCATTACGCTATGTCCTTCACGGGGTAGGCAGAGAGAACCGAATGCCACTTACTTCTATCTTGACATACATTCGTCGCCTCGTCAACATTCATACATCGTCTTATACCTACATGTTCATCTGTTGTTCACGCTTCTAACATTTCAGAGTATAAATAATATTGTTTGTCAAAATTTCATCGAAGAAAACAACGTCGAAAAATAACTCAAAAAAGTTTACTTTACAAACACATTAAGATTAATTTCGTGTCAGAAGACAATATTTGTATTCTGGCGTTAATTGGAAGGTGACCTCACGTCTCTGTCAACATCTTAACTGTGAGGAATTCACAAATAATGAAGACTCTCACATCACCTGAGTAAACTGATAGATATTTCAAAGGCGAAACAGCTGTAGCCGGCGACAAGGTGTGTTTGAAATTATAGTTTGATAATGTGTGTTTGATCCAAATAAACTTTGAACGCAAAATCTATTATTATACTGAGAAAATATAAAGAAATAGAGACACAAACACTAGAATTCAGTTAAAGAAGTCGAGAGTTTTTTTTTTTTAAAGAATGTATATTTATTTATCGATTTAGAGGACAATAAACAGCGTTTAATAAATTATATAAAATAAAGATGATTTCAGTAAATATTAAAGCCAATTTCAAGTTGTCACTGGAGTTATTGTAGTAGGTATATTAAGATTAATTAGGAATAGTTACGGTGAGATATTGTGAATGATGAATGAAATTGTATATATATATATATAAATGTGTGTTGAGTTTGATTATGAGGATGAAATTTTAAGTCTGATATATTTGTTTAAATGTGGGAGCTAGTAAGAATATGTCGAACTCTTGGAAATGCCTATTGTATGTATGTATTACAGATTCTGTAGATTGTTGCATGCTGAGCTTAGTTATTGTGCTGAGTGCTTAGGCGGAAAAGAGCATTTATATTCTCATATTGAACAGCAAAAGATATTAAGGAAAAGGGTATTTATATTCGTATATGGAACAGTAATAGATATTGAGGAAAAGGTTATTTATATTCGTATAATTAACAGCAAAATATATTAAGGAACAGGGTATTTATATTCGTATATTGAACAGCAAAATATATTAAGGAAAAGGATAGGTATTTATATTCGTATATTGAACAGCAAAAGATACTAAGGAAAAGGGTATTTATATTCGTATATTGAACAGCAAAAGATATTAAGGAAAAGGATATTTATATTCGTATATTGAACAGCAAAAGATATTAAGGAAAAGGGTATTTATATTCGTATATTGAACAGCAAAAGATATTAATATAGCCAAACTCATAACCAAGTGTATGTAATCTTTGAGTAGGTGAGTGAATTTAATATTATGTTTATTTATTCGCAATCACACAATTTACATATGCGTCCTTCAAAAAATAGATGTCGTGAGCGTGACTCGAGTCATACTGGACTGCGATCGCAATGAACGCCGAGTGCATTTAGTGACGCTCTAAGCCGTTCATTATGACTGGAAACAGATGCTCGAAAGACACTCTGTGGCGTTCAGATTCAAAATCGAGTGTACGCACCAAAATTTTCACCTTCATCCAAAATTTTACTGCCGCATTCGCGTGATTGAGAAACAAACATCTAGATACATCCAAACCTTTTAAGTAATTTATGATATATTATTTAGATACGTCCTACGTTAAAATGATGAAAACTACGTCAAAATGATGAAAATGTCTGCCTGATATCTATTGACGAGGTTCTTAGCGAATTGGATCGTACAGGGATGGAAGTTGCAGCGGGGAGTAAGGCCGCTGGTGGTAGCTGACGAAGATTGAAGCAATTTTGTTTTTATAATATTAGGCAACCCACCCTTAGAAGTGTGATTTGTGCCAAATGGAAGAAAATATAAAAAATATATCAGTGAATATTACGACTTACAGATTGATACCATAAATTTAGATATTGCGGAATAAACAGGAAGAGAGTAAAGTGATAATATATGCGACATTTTTACTGGTAGAGGGACTTTTAAGTTAGGATATATGTCATATTCGTAGTGCATCGGACATTCAAAGAACACGTGAGTGTTTCCAAATCTGCCCCGCATGCACAAGAAGGGTTTTCTCTTATATTTATTTTATATATGTAGGTGAGAAGCAATTGAGCAATGACCCAATGTCATTCTCGAGATATTAGAGATCTCTCTTTGAGACTTTTTTTTTGTGAAACCAAGGAAAAGATGGATTGTTTATTTGGATAGTATAGCAGTATGTTCCTTTGGTTTCAAAAGAGATTTTCCACAGGTCTTGCCATTTATTTTTGGCAATGTTACAATGAGAACGAATTATGTCTTGGATGGAAAGGGAGATGTTGAAATAAGAGGCATCAGAACTGGAGGATTGTTTTGCTTATTTATCCGCGATTTCGTTCCCATGTATACCTACCTATTTGGGACGGGTTCCATGCTAATATAATTTCATAGTAATTTTCTATTAGCTTACATAGGAGACATCTAATTGAACAAAGTAGTTCATTGTCAGGAAATTTAAATAGATCGTTGGAGTCTTACACGACCAGTCGCTGCTGCATAGAATTCTGTACGGTGCTATCGACTCGCCTGTGCTTGTTAACCTAGTAGGTATCCATGTTCCAGGTAGAACAGTTCACCGAACTGAACTTTTGCATGTACCAGTGTGCAGAACTAATGTCAGGAAGAATGCCACTGTTCCACGAATATGTGATTCTCACAACACGTTGTTCTCAGCTGGGGTGGACATCTTCAGTGCAAAATATGAATGGTTTCGTGAATAAATACTGAAGGTGATGCGCTCTTAATTCCCCCCCCCCATCCCTCCTTATCTCTTATCAGTCCCATACCTAATTTCAATTTTGTTAGTTATTATTTTTTTCTCTTCGTTTGTTGATTTCTTTGTTTGAACTGTCTTTTGTTATTGTTGTTAACTTATTATTGATGAAATGCTTTTATTGGCTCTGACTATGTCATGTAAATTGTATAATCAAAACTGTATATGAGCTGTTTGCTTCCCAAATATAAAATAAATAAATAAAGATTTGAGGGAACTTAAACAATCAGGAATGATCAGAATTTTTGAGTGAGTTTTGAGAGTCTAGATAGATTGAAGCAATATTGTTATAAAATAACACTGTGAATGGGTTGGACAGCATTGGTTTCAAGGAGCGATGCTGCAAGTGTACAAATTTTCAGAGAAAATCTCACACAATGATCTCACAAACGCAATCAATACAATGCTCTTCGTATTTTGACACAGTTTCACATCTTCAACGGTTCATAATAAAGTATTTTGTTTTTTTTTTGTTTTTAACGTGTTTTGAAATCATTTCGGTTGGGAAACGCTTGTGTCGAATAAAGAATTTCATTTTGTTAAAGAACTGCGCAACATGTGATACTTCTTACAGATGATGACACACAAACTATACGAAAACAAAATTATACGCAAGAAATGGTGATCTAATGATCATAATTTGTTTGTAGATATATACTAATTGAATAGTTCAATAAGCGGATTGTGCGAGAGTGTTTTAATATTTTTAACATAAATAGTACATTATGTGTAAAGTTTTTGAATTAAATTATACATTAAATAGTTATTGAGAAAAAAATGTGATAATACATATATTAATCAAATAATTCTATTTGGTTTCGTCAGATTTTATTGCATTTCGTATAATTTTCGGTTAGGTTAAAATTTAAAAATTGTAAATGGAATTCAATCAAGTAAGCCCTGTAGGTGCTTTAAATTCCTGGTTCTTCTATAATATCCCAACTTTGTCTCTATTGAGATGTTAAAAAGTTTGTAAATAAAATTATCATTTGACTCCCGATAGGGAAAAACTCCAATGTTTGCGTATATACAATTAAAACATATTCGATTCAAATCAATAAATGCTTAATCGTTTGTTTCATATGCCAGTGTCCCGGGTTTGATTACCGGCACAGGAGAAATTTATTGATAATTATTTCTCTAAACTGGAAACACTGCTTATTTTGAATAAATTTCTAACTAGCAATAAATTAGCCACAAAAGCAGGGTGCAAAGAATATTAATATTAATTATCGACGAAGTTTTTATTTGGTAGAATTCCATTATAAGTTATATCTATAATTAAAAGTAAAGACTTTTTGATTCTATAATTCTGCGCGATAGGCCTATTTCGCCTTGTTAGGGCATTAACTAGCTTAAACTAGTTAATGCCCTAACAAGGCGAAATAGGCCTATCGCGCAGAATAAAAAATTGATATAGAATCAAAAAGACTTTACTTTTAATTATAGATATAAAATATTAATATTAAATAAATTTGGAATGGTAAAATAAAACCAAAGTTTTCAGTTCTACTAATTTAATGACACTGACTAGTTTCGGTCATCCAGTGACCATTTTCAAAGTGTGAAAAAACAAGAGGTGGTTGGTGTTTATATAATATCTGATTAAGGGGTTTGCAACAATTTTTTTTTTTGTTTATTTTTTTTCCCATTTTTCCGTCAGTGACGGAAACTGACGAACTGACGGAAAAAGGGAAAAAATTATAAATAAATAAACAAAAAAAAAATGTTGCAAACCCCTTAACCAGATATTATATAAACACCAACCACCTCTTGTTTTTTCACACTTTGAAAATGGTCACTGGATGACCGAAACTAGTCAGTGTCATTAAATTAGTAGAACTGAAAACTTTGGTTTTATTTTACCATTCCAAATTTATTTATTATTTGAAATGGAGTTCTACCAAGAATTGTCCGTAGAAAAGTTAAAAAAATATTAATATTATTATTATTAAATTCCATCTGAAAATGCCACCATAACACAATGAGAGAATAAATTATCAATCAATGAATTTAATTGCTGGACCATTCTAATCGAGCCGTTTTAAAATGTGTGATAACGAGAAAAAGTTAGGTACAATTTAAAACAATTCTAATGACCATGAAAACGGAGTTTTGCATACAGCTGTGTACATGTTAAATATACCTTATAATGAGTACTCACATATTTACTGTTTGACTATAAATGGGTAATTATTGATAATTACGAATGAAAATAGTTATTATTACTAGTAGAGAATACATTCATCCTAAACACGTTTTATCCCAATGAGTTAAAAGTAGATATTATAATATAATGAGTAGGTACTAGATTTTTTTTTGTTTGATAAATTCTTCTTCTTCTTCTTCAGCCAGTTTTCATCCATTCTTGGACATAGGCCTCCCCTTTGATCCTCCACAACTCCCTGTCTTGGGCACACTGCATCCATCTCCCTCCGGCACATTTCTTGATGTCATCAGACCACCTTGCCTGGGGTCTGCCAACACCTTTTCGGCTTGTTCTCGGTCGCCATTCTAAGATCTTTTTGGTCCATCGTGAATCCTGACATCTGGCAATATGCCCAGCCCAGCTCCACTTAAGGCCAGCGACCCTTTCCGCTACATCGGCTACTTTGGTTCTTTGTCTTATCATGACATTCTGAATTCTGTCCCTTATTGAAATACCCAGCAACTTTCTCTCCATAGCTCTCTGTGTCACTAACAGCTTGTGCATTATTCTTTTTGCTAGGACCGATGTTTCCATTACATAAGTAAGCACTGGGAGAATACATGCATCAAATAGCTTCTTTTTCAAATAATGGGAGTATTTAGGGGATTTCAGAATGTATGATAATTTTCCAAAAGCTGCCCAGGCCGGGCCACGTCTTCTCTCTATTTCTGCCTCTTGATTTTCTTTGGCAAGCATCACGGTATGGCCTAGATATATGTATCTGTCTACTCTTTCAATTTTGATAAATTAATGTATTTAAATGTCGATATTTACATTTTTTTTAGAAAATAACGAATAACGCTGATATACCCCAGCTACATAAAATATTTCGAAAATTGCATTGATAAGAGAAGTCAATATGAAGGCATAATTGGAGAACGATGCGCAAGCTCATAAAGTGAACACGTATGTCAGCCGATGACAGGTCGTGAGCCCTGTAGGTGCCTTGAGTTTCTGGTTCTTCTATAATATTCCAACTTCGTCTCTATTATGATGTTGAAAAATTGTTAAAAATATCATTGTCTCCCGAAAGGGCAAAAAATCCAATCCAATGTATATCCAACTTTAAAAATATTTGAAAAATATTTTGTAATTAATTATCTTCTTATTTGTCTTTTTAAAGAACTTCTGTTATATTTTTTTATTTAAACATATTTAATTATTTATTTAAACACTTTATTGTACATTACTTAATAGCTAGTACAAATGGCGGACTTATTGCCTAATGGCAATTTCTTCCAGACAACCATCTGTGACAGTTATGAGACAAAATGGTACATGTACAAAAAAGAAAATATATATAAAACCATAAACATATTACATTTAAACACAATAAAGTAAGAAGAATATAAATATGTACATCAATGAAAATTAAACAAATCATAGATAAGACCTGTTACAACACTATGGGAGGGAAGGGAAAAAAAGGAGAGGAGATATGACTAACTACAAGAATAGGGAAATAAATGGGAAGTATGTAGGTTAAGAAATGGAAAGTATGAGCGCGCGTTTTAATCTAGTTTTGAAGGTACCTAACGTTGGTGCAGTTCTAATGTCAAGGGCCAAGTTGTTCCATAACCGGGCAGCATGGACAGTAAATGATGATGAATAGAAAGCCGTGGCATGTGATGGGATGGCGAGGGTTCTCTCTTCTCTAGATCGAAGCGGGAGTCCATGAGAGGCCAGAGGTTGAAATCGTTCGGTAAGATATGATGGAGCATTAGGGTTGTTCAAAATGTTAAACAGAAGACAAAGAGTGTGTTGATCTCGGCGCAGACGGATAGGAAGCCATTTGAGTTCCTTGCGAAAAAATGATATGTGATCGTATTTGCGAAGATTATATATGAAACGTATGCAGACGTTTTGTAATCGATCTAATTTGTTTAGAAGTTCCTGAGTAAGATCCAAATAGCAAATATCTGCATAATCGAGAATGGGAGAAGGAGAGTTTGTGCGAGCTTTATTTTGATGATGGTTGGAAGAAATTTTTGAAGTTTTTTGATAGAATGAATACTATAGAAAAGTTTTCTGCTGACTTCACTGACTTGTTTAGTCCAGGAAAGATGTTGATTGAAGAGAACTCCTAGATTTTTCACCGTTTTGGATATGGGTATTGCTGTGCCATTGAGTACAGGAAGGGGAATAGTGTTTGAAGTAAGTTTTGTACTCCCTATGATAATGGCGTGAGATTTGATAGGGTTAAGAAGAATACCATTTTCAGTGGCCCATTTGCTTATGTAGTCGAGATCAGAATTCACAGTTTGTATGGCATTATTTATGTCATTAGCTAAAAAATCTGTGTAAAGTTGAAGATCATCAGCATAGATATGATATCAGCATAGATATGAAACATAACATTCAATATATGTTGTAAAAACGACTAATTAATGTTTTCTTTCCTAATTTGAGCTAGAAGCTTGTGTTTAGGAAAGCTACAATAAAAATAATTAATTAAAATAGTTAATTAACAATTCTAAAAAAAAGTTAATTAACAATTACAAAGGGTGGCCAATTTATTTATTTATTTATTTATACATCTTCTTGTACATAATATAAACAAATATAATGTACACTGGCGGGCTTATTGCCATTAGGCAATATAATGTACTCAGACCTAATTAATGCTATTGTATCTTTTTTAAAGCAGATTTTTACAATTATTTGAGTGTACCATTATATTTTTAATATTCAGGAAGGGGCTTATCAGGATTTATTAAAATAATGTTGATATTTTCGCTTTTTTCTTAGTGTTAGGTCACATCCCCTTGCCATTCTATAAAAAAATAAAAAATAATATAACCATACCATACCATACCATCACGCCATTTCCCTATTTGGGGTAGGCAGAGAGAACCGAACGCCAGACTCCTCTCTCTTGACATACATTCCTCGCTTCATTCACGTCCATACATCGTCTCATACACGCTCTTCTATTATTCTTACTTCTAACATCTCCATCTTTCAAAATCCCATTTATGTGATCGTGCCAACTCTTTCTTGGCCGACCTCTACTTTTCATTCCTCTTTTATCAGCCTTGTATACTTTTTTTGTCAGACGGTCATCACTCATTCTTTCTATGTGGCCGAACCACCTTAGGGCATTTATTTTCATCTTACTTACGATATTTCTTTCAATCATACATTCTCGTCTAATATCCTCATTTCTGTCTCTCGTCTAATATCCCAAAAATAATATAATATGAGTATAATCTGATGTATGTCCTTAAATAAGGAATTAAGTGACTAAAATTACCACACAATACACAAATATAATGTAGTTATGTGATTGAAAACAATATTTATCCAGAAAGAAAAAAAATAAATAAATGAATTGACATAACAAAACATTTACAAAAACACGTTTTCATACAAAAATAGCATGAATTGAACTAAGCAACTAAGATCTGTAGCCAACATCACTATCCAAGTGTTATAACGTTGGTATCACTGAAAAATAAGGATAATGTTACTACTAATGAAAAATTGAATAAAGTATTTCGATATTATCTCAATGACCATAGTTATAGTAAGATATATGCAACGATTTGTGTACTTTTTGAGTGAGTACATTAAATTGGCCACCCTCTGTATAGTTTATTATAAAAAAACAAACGATACAAAACCAAAAGCAACACAAAAAGAATTTACATTTCAAATCAAGAAAAATAAAAATAAATAAAAACATCAACAAAACCATAACACAAAATAAAAAACACATAAAAAAATGAAAATGAACTACAAACTGAAGATGAATGTAATTTAGAGAGAGTGTTTCAATTTGTTTTTAGTTTCTTTTAGAATTCTTCGTTATTCTTTACTGTTCTCATATTCCTTTTTGTTATAATTTTATGCCTTTATATATGTACATAATGATTGTGTGCTGTAGTAATTCGAAATAGAGATGTCGTGAGTGTTCCTATGGTGTGATTTCTAGTACTATTTTTTGTATTTATGTGAATATTGTTGCCGATATCCCTGTGTATTTGTGTCCCACGCATGGATATTTTATATAACAAACTCTACATACAATTCCTTTAATCATTTATATTTGTGGGTTCAAAGTATATAACTTTGTTTTGTATACAAATTGATCCAACAATTGATTTCACTTTTGGGATGGGTCGAATATAGTTACGCTTGACAAAAGTGCATCATTGAATAATTACATATTTAAAGAGAATGCTGTTGGTATAATAAGACCAACATTCATTTTATATGTGCTATCTGGAAATCACTTTTTGTAACGTTTTTATGTTTGCAATGCATTCATTGTTTTACAGATTAAGCCGAAAAATACGGCAAAAAACACGATGAAATTACAGAATAGAGTGTTCATCAGAAAACAAAAGTGTAACTAAGACAAAATATAAACAGGTCGACTCCCTAATTGATAGCACCTTTTGATGATTATGCGAATTAAATAAAAGTATAAGCGTTCATTAGATATTTATTATCAAAAAAATGTATGATAATTTTGCAAGATTGCATAGGTACGCAAACTCTCTGCCGGGTTTCGATGATTTTTCGAGACAAATATAAATCAATAGATGACCCAGTTCCGAACCTCATATGAAATTAAATTTTTCAAAAATAGTCATACTTATAATAGGTAAAATTAGTTACTATTTTTAAAATTTACAATCTTTAAGACACCCAAAAGGGTTAATGGAATCACATAATTAACAGATCAGAATAAAACCTTCCAAAAAAGTTTGAGCGTAAAATATTAACATATATTTTGCAAATTTTCAAAGATAATGTTTCACTAAAATTTGAAAAAAATAAGTCTCTGCGATTCCAAAATGATTTTAAAATACCCAAATGCAAAACAGGACAATTACAAAACAACTTCATTTATTTGGGAATAAAATGTTTCAATTACCTCCCAAATGAATTAAAGCAGATAAAGGAATATAAAAAATTTAAACAAAAATTAAAATTGCACCTGACATTCTAAATTGGTTGCTTTCGATTTGTTGTTTGATTTGTTTCTATTGCCAGTATTTTCTTTTTTAATTTGAATATGTGTTTTGATATGTTTGAATCGTCTGTATTCCTCATTTTCAATTATTTTCATGTATTTCATTTTTTTATTTGAATATGTATTTTGATATGTTTCATTCATTCATTCATTCATACCATCACGGCATATCCCACAATGTGGGGTAACCAGCGAAAGGTGTGCGGGTGTGCATTGCCCAATAAAAGGGAGAACAACACACCAAAAAAGCACTACATTCAGAATGGGTGGTGAACCTCATTGCTGAACTATGTAAGATGTTATTGTTGCCTGTTGTATTTTCGATTACCCGGCTATTACGAGACACTCGAAAACAATGATTTAAAAGAATGGAAGCACTATTCTAAGCCGGTGCCTCACAGCACATATGTTTCAGTTTTCTGTATTCCTCATTTTCATTTATTTTAAAACTATTTTAATGTTATTTGATTTTTGGTTCATGTATGATTTGATTTAATTACTTTATGTATGACTTTATTTATGTAATTGCTTTGTTTTTGATATGTGATTCCCTCATCAAGCACAAGATTGTAATCTTTTTGATGAGAAATTATATGAGTATTATAAAATTATATGATAAATAAAAAAAAAAAAAATTATTATAAAAGCAGATTGCTAAATTAATATTTTCAAAAGAAGTATTCATTTCAAATAATAAATAAATTTGGAATGGTAAAATAAAACCAAAGTTTTCAGTTCTACTAATTTAATGACACTGACTAGTTTCGGTCATCCAGTGACCATTTTCAAAGTGTGAAAAAACAAAAAGTTAAAAAAAGTTAAAAAAAGTATTCATTTATTAATAAAACGAAGTCTTTGGTATTTGAGAGGTGAATGTATCAGGAGAATATGTTATGAGGAAGATTCAACGATGGAACAATTATATAATATCAATAGATGTGTAAAATAAACCTATGTACTAGCTCAATCAATAGGTTATCACGTACCTACTTGTATTTGAGTAGATAATACATACATCGTTGAAGTCAGTGTAACCTTTCGAGAATACCTACTGTACTGTTGTGAATAATTTAAAACAATTAGGTAAGTATACTTATTTTCCAAGGATCTCTCTGATCTTATGATGTCTTGGTAATTACAATCACGTTGAGGGTATAAAACATTATTTGTTCAAATGTTTTTGTAACAAATTGGTTTAGATTTTTCGTGTCCTATGTATGCATCCATTATAAGTGATATTTTCTTGTAGACGTAACACATAATTTAATACTGAATATCAAAAGGTAGTTTCCATCAGGCAAACCGACACCTCACAAATTCAGAAATAACGTTCACCACGAATTCTGAATGAAATGTCTTTTAGATGAGATTAGACTAGGCATAGACGAATTTGTAGGCATAGACGAATACATATGTCGTGCTTCCAATAATAAGGAAATGCACACCCGCACACATGTCGCTGGTTACCTCACATTGTGGGATATGCCGTATGTATGTTAGTTGTAGTTTCAATTAATAAAAAAGAGGGTTTATTTTACCTATTTATATAATTAGTTTTACTAAGGCGTATACTTAGGTAGCGAAAACAGCCTTTCGCAATTCGCAAAAAAGCAATTGGACTTGGAGCCTAGAGATAAAGTAGATTACATAAAAATAGACGTGCATGTATGAGACAATGTATAAATGTGAATGAGGTGATGGATGTATGCAAATACAGTAGAATATGACTTTTTCTGCCTACCCCAATATTAAGGAAACAGTAACATTAAGAGGCTATAGTATAGGCTATATAGTATATTTTGAAAATAATTTCCCCAGTACCCTCAAAAGATTCGTCTTTGAAATAAAGAAAAATTTGTATGTAAATCTTTATTCTATTGCATGAGATTTTTTAAATATGAATTCGTTTAATACTTTTATTATAAAATAAGTTTTAGTAAAACCCTTTTTTATTTTTTTATTGTAAGTAACTATAAAACTACAAGGCCTATGAAGTATATTTTTACTTCAATCGAAAGAGAATATGAAAATCTACCGACTGAGTATTTATTATCATAATATACCTAATATTATCTTGCTATTTAAAAAAACCTTTAAATTATATGTTTTCTTCACGAAAAAATGTTAGGTATTATATGTTTTCTTCACGAAAAAATGTTAGGTACATATCACATATAAGGTGGTATACAATATTGTTTCGTATTTCATACATTGTAATGTAATTTAGGCCCTTGTATACCCTATACACAGGGTATACAAGGGCCTTAAAAATAGATCGTTAAATCTGAAACTAAAAGTATGCACTGCAGAAGTGATGATGTTGTTTTAAAAGTATGCACTGCAGAAGTGATGACGTTGTTTTAAAAGTATGCACTGCATAAGTGATGACGTTGTTTTAAAAGTATGCACTGCAGAAGTGATGACGTTGTTTTAAAAGTATGCACTGCAGAAGTGATGACGTTGTTTTAAAAGTATGCACTGCAGAAGTGATGACGTTGGTTTCAAAGTATGCACTGCAGAATTGATGACATTGGTTTAAAAGTATGTATGCACTGCAGAAGTGATGACATTGGTTTCAAAGTATGCACTGCAGAAGTGATGACATTGGTTTCAAAGTATGCACTGCAGAATTGATGACATTGGTTTAAAAGTATGTATGCACTGAAAGAGTGATGACATAGGTTTCAAAGTATGCACTGCAGAGGTGACGACATTGTTTTAAAAGTATGCACTGCAGAAGTGATGACATTGGTTAAAAAGTATGCACTGTAGAGGTGATGACATTGGTTAAAAAGTGCGATAATCTTTTGCTAGATTTAAGTGAAGTGATGCTGCGCGCGGTGAAAGTGACTGTTGATACAGCACCATCACAATTGCTATTAATATTGGTAGTTTTTGTTGCCGACATCACCATCACTTATCCAGTACACTGACCTCTGACAAGACTACCAACATTACGAAAGTGTTTGAACGGCATTTCTTTTAGTCATTTGATACCGTCGTCGTCGATTCATCGCGGTGAATTTCGGCGAAACAGGGTCTGGGAATTTCTCTCGCGGAAGAGAGTTTCGTAATTCACACCTCGGTAGAAATATTGGCAAATTCAATTATTTGATAAGTGGTTATTCATCAGAGGAAATGATATTGTTAAGAAGAATTTGTAATAGGACAATCTAATAATGGCCATTGCGAAGAATTTAACAAAAGATTTTGTTCCATTTGAATTATAAATTCTGATTCCTTATAGTCCGCGTTCCACACAGGGCGACATTGTGAAGGGTGTAACCACACCATCTGTTAAAGGGTGGTCTGTATAGAGGTACTCCCTAAGTTGGACAGCAGCACTGTAAAGGGTAGTTTGAAGAAACAATAAATTATAGAAATTTAAGTCAGTGTGCAGGGGAGTTTAGAAATCTAGAAAGAAGTTATTGAAAAAAATATACTTTAGAGCTCACCCTTCCACCGTCTAACTACAGCAGTCAAACGAAGAGACTCTAAATATTGAAAAAAGTAGTTTTATTAAAATGTCACAAATTGTAAAATGAATGTAACAGGACAGGATAAGAAACGAGGACACAGTGAAATAATGTACGATAAGCACAAAAATATATTATAAAAGTCAAATCAAATGCAAAATGTTAGCTTACATATTATGGTCACCCTAACCTTCTTTACCCCTCTACTTCTCCTCTCCTCTCACTGCTTTTACATATAGGTATTTACTATTTTTAAGATTTGTTAACTAGTTCACTAAGTGTCCTGAGGAAGAGAACATTCCGGATTATGTGATCTCGAAGAACAATCTTCAATATTCAGCCTTCAAGAAGTCATTGTTATGGTGCCTTACTATTGTTTGATTAAGTTTATTTATTTAAAGAGATCATAGTCACATTTTTAATGTTTTTTTATTAAAATAGATCTATAGTCAATGACAGTCCACGAGTTCTTCTATTTACATTCGTCGATTGTTCTTTTTGCACATAATATGGTGCCGAGATTGCTAATCTAGAGGGGGCTCCGTCAGCTACTTTTCGTGGTACGCATTTTTTGTCGCTCATTTAGCGTTCTGAGAAGGGGCCGTTTACAGTCCCCAGATTCAGAGCGGGTCGTGGTGGAAGTAGCCGGGCTGCCGTGTTTAAAAAAAAGAGTTCGAGGAGCGAGTGGTTAATGTATGTTGAAGGTTAACTATGAACGGGTGTTGATATTGAATAAAACGAATGACTCTATTGTGAATGGATGGAAGAGGGACCAGCCCCCCTAGACAATGTGTCATGTAGCTCAAGAAAAGATAACTCCCTATTCTACACAGACCGAGTGCGTACCACTACAGGGCAGAACGCATTCATTGTGCGGGCTTGCAATAGTTACGACAATAACTTTGCAGGCCTGGACATGTTTGATAGTAGCCAACTGCGATACAAAATTGAACTATATAAAAGGTTGCATTCGCCTACAACGATAATTGAATAAATATTAATAAATATGTTTACTTCACTCCTTACAACCCATCCTATAACCATGCACATCCTTCTTATACTTATAACAATATATGAAATGCTTTTTTTTTATTCAATTTTTTGTAACTGTCATTATTCTGTACTTTCTGGGATTGGTATGTAATTGGTCTCATTTCTGTAAATCGTTTGTGTATTGTAAGTGTTAACATGACTGTTTACTAATCCAAATAAATTAATAAATAAATAAATAAATAAACTCAATGTATGACTGGCAACTGTCACTTCCATACATTGAGTTATCTTTCCTTGTTTCTTTTCTCGAGCTAAATAGATTGTAGCTACTATAGAATGTAGATGGAGATTACCTAGCTAAAAAAACTCTTAAAATTTTAAACATATGTATATATCATAAGCATTCAACATTTTTTGATCATTAGTTATCTTTGGATCCAGATGTACTCATTACTCATACTTACCGAATGCTGGTTGTTTGTACTTGTTTTTTGGTCCACTTATTATTATAATTTATTGTTCTTTATATATATTTTTATTACTTTTTTAATTTTATACTATAAAAAAATATAAAGCAAAAATGTATTTCATAATTATTGTTAGTATTGCCTCATAACAAGCTTTGTCTAGTTAGGTAAAACATTCCATTGTAATATGAATTTATTGTACTTTATTAAGAAATTAATAAAAAAAAAATGACACGTTGTCTAGGGGGGAAGAGACCCAAGTTCTTTTGAGCATGGTAGTATCTATAGAACAAAATATATTTTCTTATTTATTTTAGTACACATTGTAATATTATGATAGTCTTTTATGTACAATAACAATTATTTTCAATTCTTGATACAAAGTCTAGTTTTTAATTCCCGTTTAAATAACATTCAAACGGAAATATACTATTAATACTCTCCGAAACCGCACCACCGATTTCAATGAAATTTTGTAAATTTGTGTGATTGTTTCGCATGCGGTCTGTATAGAAGGCGATCTATGGCAGAACATCGTCTGCCCCAATAATATTATAATATAGTATTAGTTTTGCGTGTAGCTAGATGAGCTGAATTGAGCGAGCAATTTGTTTATTTAATTGAAGTCCACTATAGCTTCTTATCGAAATGAAAAATGAGTTTTCTTCCCCGCGTTAAAGACATGGCGTGATTGTACAAATTTTTGTTTTTATATGACCAAATGAATTTCGATGGTAATTTTGAACAGCCTGACGTCATAAATTATAAGTGGCTCTTTCGCACCGTCCGATGACACAGAAGAAGCAATTCTCGGCATGCAAATTTTCCCATTTGTAATATTAAAAGAAAAAACAACAACACGAAGTGGTAATCCATTAGTCAAGATTTTGTGTCTGGTCCAATGGAGGTCGGTATAACCGGTTTCAGCAGCGGCAGGTAACCGCGGAGCAGGTTTGCAGAATCCGGGATGAGGACGACGATATCTCTGGATACATATTGATGCGTTCCAAGGTGATCGAAATTGACTCAACAAAATGTTTGTTTTTATCATATTTGTTATTGTTCCTGAGACTCTTCTCCTCTCAAATTCTTATTTTTCTTATTTTGAAAAATAAATAATAAAAGAATAGACTTAATGTACTTTTATGACATAATAAACTTCAATATTGACTGTACAGACCTTATGAAAATTATTAACTTCAACATACCAAACAGACGAACAAGACACACCTCAACGTTCTTTTTAGAAAAAAAAAAACACTCATGCCGCTCAGAATTCGCCATTATACCGATGCCTTACTTGATATTATATCCTAAGTGAAAACTATATTTAAAAAAATATTGTAGAAATTAATTAAAAAACATTTGACTCATTTATAAGTAGTAATTAAATAAAAAATATTATAATTTCATATTATAATTTTAATACTGTAACATAAGGAATGTAATATGTACTTGACCTTTTTGTATGGGAAACTCACTGATAGTCTGTAGGTTAGTGAGATCACAATTATTATGATGTAAAACTTTCATAAAAATTAAATAAAAAAATAAATAAATAGTACATTAATTAAGACGAAAAATATAGTCTACATACAAATACAAGATAGATAGAAATAAAATAATTATCCTGATGTATTTTCAATAACCGATTATGGGACGCGCGAATAAGATGAAAATCGAAAAGTGTTCAAGCACTATGTGCTCCGGTGCCTGAAAAGCAAATCTATTGATCTCCTGAATAATTTACAATTTTGTCTCTTGAGGAAGTCGGTGAACTCCGTACAAAATATTATATAAAGTCCCTTGTAAAAATAGTCTTTATAATCAACAAAAAAATGATTCACGGAACAAATGATTCAGATATACATATTTAAATGAAAAATATGAATATGTTTTCTTTATTTAATCAGATGTTTTTTTATGGGTGATATCGATATATACTCATGTTTACAACTATTGTAAAAACACAATTTGTGTAAACATAGAATCATCAGTTTTATTAGGTACATACATACCAACATAACAATATAAAATAGATACCATTTAGTATTGTTTGATTCATATCCGTTGTATATATATTTATTTATCTATTTTATTTTATTTTATTTATTTAAGGTTACATACATTTTTTTTTTAAATTAACATAAAGACTCAAAATGAATTAACAAATACAAAACCAAGATTGTAACACCAATTACTTATGTACATACGTTCTTACAATAAACAATCATAGGTACTGAAGACGCGAATATGAATTATGATCTAAAAAAAGTAGAAGTGGACTGTATTTTGCAGGTGTGATAAGTTGCAACCACTTGGTAGGCAAAGGAAGGATATATATAAGGAACACTCACTTGATCCTTGGTCCTCTCCCTTGAAGGATGATCACAACTTGTCACTATTCACTTTGATCTCACAGTGATAAACAATTTTATGGCGAATTTCGGCGAGTTATGAGGAGCGGAAAAACGGGTGAGATGTGGGTGGTGTCGACAGGACGCGGTATGACAGGAGACTGGTAAGGGCAGGCAGCAGTTGCAACAATATTATATGTCACTTGATATAAAATAAAAAAATACGACAATAATGATAATGACACATTGGCGTCAACAGGTATAGGTACAAATGAAAAAAGAGAAAAACCAGCAAATAAATAGATGCATTACAAGCTATGTGATCGCAACATATCAAAGGATGCCAAAGTTGCCATTCATAACGCCATCGTAGTGCTCATTCTGACGTATGCAAGTGAAACCTGGACATGGCAGAAGACGCATGAAAGTAGAATAAATGCAGTTGAAATGAGATCGTTAAGAAGGATTTGTAATAGAACGATGTATGACCGGGTAAGAAACGAGGATATAAGGAAAGAATGTAAGATGAAGAAAGATGTCATAACTAGAATGAAAGTGAACACATTGAGATGGTTTGGTCACATGGGGAGAATGAATGAGGAGCGCCTGACGAAGAAAATATACAATGAGGAAAGAATGGAATGAGAGGTCGGGGACGCCCAAGAAAGGGATGGCACGACCATTTGAACGAAATTTTGAAAGACGGAAATGTTAGAAGTGTGAGCAATAGACGAACATGTATGAGACGATGCATGAATGTGGACGAGGCGAGGGATGCGTGCCAGGATAGAAAAATGTGGCGTTCGGTTCTCTCTGCCTACCCCGCAAGGGACATGGCGTGATGGTATGTATGTATGTATGCATTACAAGCTAGGATGTTTGGAAAGAACAATGGATAGGAATAGAATATCAATCATCGAGAAAGCCTCAACATACTCTTAAAAATGCCCGGTGAGCCAAACATGTCAAAACCTGCGAACTTTGCATCAAACTGTTTACATGATCCATGAACAAAAACATTCCCGGAATAGTTAGTACGAAGAAAAGGCACATTGAATAAATTGTCACTCCTTGTTAATCGCGCAGGGACTCTAAGGTTAATTTTCCCTAATTTAATTTCCCTAAATTTGGAGTATCAACCCGATTATTCAGAATATACCTAATCGAGTTGTGATATTTTAATGTATACTTATCAAACAAAGCACGTAACGTTATAAAAAATGAAAATGTTTCGGTTTATAGTTGATTTGTAAGATTAACTTTACCTTCAAAGACCCTTAATCCTGTGGCGGCTAGCATTGTTGAATTTTTGGCCTTATGAAACAAAGCGAATGACGCGATTAGCATGTATGTTAAGAATAATAAAAATGCTTGTGCTAAATTTCGGAGTAGAACAAGTAACTGTCACAATAAAGATGAATTCAGGTAATCGAAGATATTTAAAACAGTATTACCTATTTATTGTCCTGTATTGCCAATATAACATATATCAAGTCGATGTAATGGATGCAATGACATTCCTAAGGAACATTCAAACGGTAAATTCATGTAATACGGACTTAGATGTAAATACCGGTTATAATTTGCATACACCGGTATATCTAAGATGACATCAAATTGTAGGTATGATCTACTTAACAAGGCCACTGTGAATATTTAGATTTTAATTAAGATATTTGTTTAGATTAACAACATCTATATACTAATACGTGTAGTAAAACTTTAGATCCATTTTAAGCAAATTGCGCGCACGGAGGAGTGGGAGATTTGGCCTAGTCAAAGTTTAAATATAGTTAATAATAAATTTTATTTAGACGTAAAAGCATATAAATATAATACATCTAGTACTAACTAAACGTATGTAGGTAATTTTTTTAAACAATAAGTATGGTACAAAGTATGACAATCAATTATAAAAACATGTAAAACTAGGGAGAACATTAATATTTTTTAACTATGTGTACAGCACCTAGCCTACGAAAGATGACAAGACTTGTGGTTTCTTTTATGTATGTTTGGTGGCAAACTATTATATATTTTGAGACCTTTATGGTATAAGTTATTTTGTGTAGGTACTTGTTAATATCGTTTTTGGAAGTCTAAAATCCTGACATCCTCTAGTAGGGTAAGTGTGAACATTGGCATTGAATAATATATTTTTCTGCATATATTTTGGAAGCAAATTATTTTTTACTTTGTAAATCAAAGTTAATGTGTTGTATATTTAATGTATTCCATTACTGTCATTAATTTTAATTTCTTTAGATGGAAATGCAGCATAAAACAGACCCTGAGCTTATGAAAGAACAAGAGGAAGAAGAAGAAAATCAGATTAATGTTAAAACATTGAATGTGCTCGGGATACCCCCGTTCCACATCACTTTATGTACCAATTCCCTTGACTAATATCATAGTTTATGTCTGCTCTGTATATTTCCTTACTCTATATGTACTTACTTTTGTTTTTAAATATGTATGTAGGTTCGCTTAATTTAAATATGTAGATTCGCTTAATCAAAATATCTAGGTTCGCTTAATTAAGATGTGTAGGTTCGTTTAATTTAAATGCGTAGGTTCGCTTAATTAAAATATCAAGTTTCGCTTAATTGAAATATGTAGGTTCGTTTGATTAAAATATATAGGTTCACTTAATTTATGTAGGTTCGCTTAGTTCAAATATCTAGGTTCGCTTAATTCAGATATGTAGTTTCGTTTAATTGAAATGTGCAGGTTCTCTTACTTAAAATATCTAGTTTCGCTTAATTGAAATATGAAGGTTCGTTTAATTAAAATATATAGGTTCACTTAATTTATGTAGGTTCGCTTTGTTAAAATATCTAGGTTTGCTTAATTAAGATATGTAGGTTCGCTAAATTTAAATGTGTAGGTTCGCTTAATTAAAATATCTAGGTTCGCTTAAATAAGATATGTAGGTTCGTTTAATATAAATGGTTCAATTGCCTCTGCGGTTTGGATATTCTTCGTCGAATAATAAAAATATTGATTGGTTCAGTTTGTAGTATGTTGTTATTGGAATCATTATACAAATGAAAACGGCATACCAATAATAATTATTATTACAAAAATGTAGGTACGATGGAGAATGAATGCTAAATTATAATCGAGGAAGTGAAAGCAAACGTTCATAAGCGGGCGATCGAAAGAAATGAAATAAAACCAGCCGGATGATTGTTATCAAAATGGCCGATATTATTTACCTGACAATATTATTATCATTATATTTAAATGTTGTTATTTTAACGGCTGATTATAATACAGGGACCTGCCGAATTATTACACCCAACGAAAATTTCGTAATTCGTAATCTTATTAAAGGGGGAACTGCTGCCAACGTACCTATTTTTCAATTTGATATACCATCATTATTTCTTATCAAATCGTTTGGGTATTAGTAAAGAAAAATATATCTTTACTTTTATATAATGTTCTGTATAAATTCATGTAGAAAAATAATGGCATACCCCGATTTTCAACGTTTATCTTATATTTTTAATAAAATATATGGCGTTGTTCAACATATTTATTTTTAAATTAAACAAGACAAAAATATCTAGAAAAATATGATGTGACGTTGTATTAATGCTTCAGGTTTAGTAAATAAACCTTAAAAACATTTATTTTCCATTCAGCGCCATTTGAAATAAAAGTTTTTTTAGTTTATTTACTTAACCTGATGCATTAATGCAACGTTATATCGTATTTTTCCAGATATTTTGATCTTCTTTGATTTATAAAATGATGTAAAGCTCTAACCTGATAGTTTTTTTAGAAATGTAAGATAAATGTCAAAAATCGGGTAATGCTTAATATTTTCCTACAGTAACATATAGAGAACATAATTAAAAAGTTAAGGTATATTTTTCTTTATTAATATCCAAACTAACTAGGTTGTTTTTTTTTAAAATGATTCGTTTTGTTGCAATGATGCAAATTCAAATTGAAAAAATAGGTACGTTGGCAGCAGTAAGATAATAAAAGAGTAATTTTAACAAAACGAGTTCTTTTTACATTTCTTAACACACCCTCTTAATTGATGTTTCTCAAAGATTTGTTCTACTTTTGCAGTGAGTCTAACAATATGACCAGCCTCTATATTACGATATATATTCAAATGTAGTTTGGTTGGTTGATTGCTAGCTGATTATTACATTAAATTTTGGAAAAGAATTGAACCATAATTAGGTTTTTTTTAATCACTTTCATTCCAAACGGTTAATGATTGATATATCTTTCAACAAAAACGAATATATTATCTTCAAAGTACGATAATTTCTTTAAAAAATGCTATAATTATGAGGTCACTAGTTTATACCAGTGTTTCACGACTATAGTTTTCGCCAAATATCTTTGTGTCTTTTTGCTTCGTTGGTATACGTGCAAATCGCCCACCTTCTCGGCGAAATAACTCAAGAAATTTGGCGACAGCTATACCTACCGTTTTTATCGGTTAGGTTAGAATGTGATCAACATGACAGGCTAGAGCAAGTTATTTAATCGGAAAATTACACATTACAAAATAAATATAAACATTTGGTTTTATATTATAAACGGTTTAATAATGTTATATAGAATATATCACCTCACTAGACTTAGGTCTGTTCTGAGGTGATACTATTTTTTTATTAATCTTTGTCATAATGTATGTATCATGTATGTAGTGAATATAATAAGTAATAGTATGCAATTGAATGTGAATATCAAGTGTGTAGTGTAAGTTGTCTCATGTATATCGTTTAAAGCATGATCATTTTCTTAATGCGCCTACAAGCATCGGTTAGGGAAACTGTCCTTTCCCTCTCTTCCTTCTCCCATTTCATTCCTCAATTCCCAGTTTCCTAATCATACCCCATTTCTAAACCCGTCATGATCAATATTCTCATAAATTAGACGTAAATGTATTTGTAACTCTGTGAAACATTATAATAGGCTTCTTATTAATTAATTTTTAACTGTATTATATTTTATATACAAAAGCTGTTATGTTTCCAAATAAAATAAAATAAAATAAAATAAAATAAAATAAAATAAAATAAAATAAAATAAAATAAAATAAAATAAAATAAAATAAAATAAAATAAAGTAAAATAAAATAAAATAAAATAAAATAAAATAAAATAAAATAAAATAAAATAAAATAAAATAAAATAAAATAAAATAAAATAAAATAAAATAAAATAAAATAAAATAAAATAAAATAAAATAAAATAAAATAAAATAAAATAAAATAAAATAAAATAAAATAAAATAAAATAAAATAAAATAAAATAAAATAAAATAAAATAAAATAAAATAAAATAAAATAAAATAAAATAAAATAAAATAAAATAAAATAAAATAAAATAAAATAAAATAAAATAAAATAAAATAAAATAAAATAAAATAAAATAAAATAAAATAAAATAAAATAAAATAAAATAAAATAAAATAAAATAAAATAAAATAAAATAAAATAAAATAAAATAAAATAAAATAAAATAAAATAAAATTAAATTAAATTAAATTAAATTAAATGATGTAGGTAGGTCAAGTCTTTTTCTGAGGCCGATGATATTGTCCCTGTCGCTGGAAGCAGATGGTTTCAAAAAGCCCAAAAAAAAGACGAGTGGAAGCTTTTAGAAGAGGCCTACATCCAGCAGTGGAGAGATGGCTGGGAAAGAAGAAAAAGAACGCACGCGATAGTAATGTATCCATATTGTAAATCGTCATGTCATTGAGGGCATCGTCAGCTGGTTATTTAACAAATAATACAAAGTTTACAATGGGATAATATATATACAATGAAATTAAGAATATTATTACGAAGTAGATAACGATGCACATACCGTTTTATCTGCAATTAACGTTTTATAGTTCATAAAGTATTCGCATGTTATCATTACTTTGCATTTTCTGCTATTAAAATATATTATTATTCTAATGTTTTGTCATATAAACAGTTTTATTGCTATTCATACAGAATTTTGCATTGAGCCTATTAAGAAAATGAGTTTTTTGTATCTATGGATTGAGAAATTGAGCCGTACAGCACACTAGGCTTAGTTTTAAGATAATGGATCAATGTAGGTACCTAATATTATTTTTATTGACAAACTTTTTAACATCTAAATAGAGACGAAGTTGGGATTTTATAGAAGTACCAGGAACTCAAGGAACCTACAGAGCTTACGACCTGTCATCGGCTATTTTACGTGATCACTTTATGTTCACCAATTTGCCTTTTTATTGAGTTCACTTACCAATGTAATTTTTGAAAGTTTTATACATTTGAATACAAATGTGTAACAATTCACATGAAAATAGGGAATTATACTATTGCCATATATGAAGTAACGAAGACACCTTTTTTGTAACACCATCTATTGAGAAATTAGTTTATATGTAAACAATGAAAGCAGCAGTCCTTATAAATGAGATGACGGCGTCTCGCACAGATTTCACCCCTGAACTGCGCCAGAAATACCTATTATATCATTTTTGGCTTGTTAACGTACTTTTTTTTTTTTATTTATTTTATTAATAAAGAATATAATTACAATTATCATGTTATTTTGCCTAATCCCTTAAGGGGATTTTTGGCTGTGATCTTAATTGTAACAATGTTATAATATGCAAAAAATATAAAAATATGTATATACGTATATATACACATACATACATATATACATATAAACTTCAATTAAAAACTAATATTGTACATACATATATTTATATACTACATTTTTCCTACAAAGTCCGGAACAACCCGCGCTCACCCCTTAGATCAACCATCGAGGATTTTTGTGTAATATATATCCTTTGGATTTCTTTTTGAATTCCTCGATGGATCCACACTGCTTCAAGCTGGCAGGCATGGGGTTCCAGACCTTGGGCAGCAGCACATCTTCGGTCCTACGTCCATAGTCATTGTTGAATTTGTTTGTACGTAAAAGTTTGTTGGTCACTGATCTAGTTTGTCTGTCGTGTGTTATTAGTAGTCTGTCTTTAGGTCTCAAAAAATGCTCAACCAGAATGCTATACTCCACTCTCCTCTGAAGAGACAATACTTTAGATCGGTCGAAAAGGCATTTATTTTTCCTTTTTAACTTTTTAGCTATATTTTTAGTAATAATAATTTTTAGTAGTCTTCTTTGTATCTTTTCAATCTTATTTAGATTCGATTTATATGCCAATCCATATGACGATATTCCATATGATATTACTGAATCACAGAGGGCCATATAGGTACAGCAATCTGGCCGAGCAGAAGGTTAATCTAGGTCTTATTATGTTGAAAATTGCTGTCATAGTTCTTAGTTTACTGCAAACATAGTCAACGTGTTCTTTGTAGTTTAAGTGTTTGTCAATGATAAGTCCTAAATACCTATATGATGTGACTTCTGTCAATGATGGGCAGTTACAATTATTCTGAGAGTTACTATGCAAACATTGATGATCATGTGATAGAATTTGTAATTTGTGCGTGGTCTTGTTGTTACAGGAATGGATATGCAGAAGTTGTGTTTTGTTTTCACTTATTGCTAACCCTTTATCATGAGCCCATGCGCAAAGTCGAGTGTAACATAACTGCATTTCATGTTCGGCTTCGATAATATTTTTGGAGGATGTAACTATTGCTGTATCATCGGCAAATTGATATATTTTACAATTATTATTTTTAACTATATCAGTCATGTCGTTGACGTAGATAAGGTATAATAATGGTGCGACCAATGTGTACTTGTACCAATGTGTATGTAAATCTAATATTTTTTCAATTGCGTGTACGCAAACATTGGATTTTTTTTCCTGTCGGTAGTCAAATGATATTTTACTGACAAACTTTTCAACATATCAATAGAGACGAAGTTGTAATATTATAGAAGAACCAGGAACTCAAGGCACCTTCAGGGCTTCGACCTGTCATCGACTGGTTTACGTGCCGTAAACCAGGGAAAAAAATCCAACGTTTGTGTATATGCAATTTAAAAATATTCGATTTAGCTAATATTATTTTACACATTATTAAATGTTGTATTAGCTACGTGGAGATGAAGAGACTGACAGAGGACAGGCCGGAGTGGGGTAGAACAAACTCATTTCATGAAAATGCTGAAATTTTTTCATACAAATAATTTTGAATGGAGTGACTTGTTTGTGAGGAGTTAGCCACAACCCACTCATGTTAAATATAATTTTATATTACGTCCACATAATATATTTTTTTCATACTAAATTGTTAAAACAGCATGTCAGTATGATTTTACCCAATGCATAGGTACTATAAAATTTTGTCATGATACCCGTTCAGCAATGATATGTATTATCTAAAAAATATTATTCAAATTATAATTAAGATCAAAAATCACACAAAGAACTAAATTCAATGAAACCAGTGCAGTTTTTTATATCTTAAATCTTGAAATTATTTTTTTATCTAATCTTTTTATTATATTTCAATATATCTTGTTTTTATCTCAATAACAAAAAAAAAATCAATTTCAGATATGAGCATTATTAATATACATAGGTACGCACGTTTTCTATTTAATCTTGTGATTGTAATATTGTATATTTTTGTAAATAAGGAATGTGATCTTGATAAGCAAAAATGGTTACGATATCGAAAGAAGATTTATCTATGGAAGGAAACAGAGGGAATGGAGCAATAAGACTAGTTATAAATGATTGCAACATATCAAAGGAAGCCAAAGTTGCCATTCATAACGCTATCATAGTGCCAAATTTGACGTATGCAAGTGAAACCTGGATATGCCAGAAGTCGCACGAATGCAGAATCAATGCAGTTGAATTGAAATCGTTAAGAATTTATAATACTAGTAATAGAACGATGTATGACAGGGTACGAAACGAGGACACAAGGAAAGATGTAAATTGTAGAATGAAAGATATTGAGATGGTTTGGCCACTTGGGAAGAATGAACGAGGAACGCCTGACGAAGAAAATAAACAAATCTGACAGGAACGGAATAAGAGGTCGGGGGCGCTCAAAAAAAAGATGGTACGACCATGTGAACGATATTCTGAAAGACGGAAATGTATGAAGAGTGAACAACACGAACACGAACGTATATAAGGACGAGGTTAAAAAATATAGCATTCGGTTCTCTCTGCCTACCCCGTGAGGAACATGGTGTGATGGTATGCATGTATGAATGATTGTGTTTTAGGAAAATGAGGATTTAATATCGGATTCTACTGGATTTTATTTTTCAACACATCTACCCATCTATCTTTAAAATTTTATATTATTTTCGACATTTTAATATTACATCTAAAATGTGATTGAAGTAAGTATCGTCATTGACGTAGTTGTATTTTTTAGATTTTCGGCAAATTACTCGAGAGTGCAAATTTGTGTTTTTTCGTTGGTTGGTATATAGTGCAAAACGCCCCCTACACGACTATAATGGTCATGGCAGTATTTGAACTCATATGATCACTGGATTATTGACCCAAAGCGCTAATCGTTCTGCTAACAACTATCTAATTTGCTAAATAGAATAAAATATGAAACAAAATCATTTTTTTTGAAAACATGTTCAAATTTTTTTTGTACTATGCAAAAAATGTATTTAAATATTCTTTAATATTTTGAAAAAGAGAGATATTATACCATTAACATCATTGACACAGAGGATGAACATAATTAAATGAATAAGTTTTTTTAACTAGTTGCATGTAACACATGAGAACCAACTGTCGATAGTGATAGTATGTACAGTTGAAGAATAAGTACCAAACTATAAACCCATAAATACAAATTATTTAATATTTTAAGATATTTGGTTTTCTATACAACACATGTACCTAGGTATGTATGTAAAGATAGGATAGTATGGAGGTCAGTCCTTTGATCCTACCCAGAATATGAAAACAGCATGATGGTATGTATGTATGTTTGGAGATTAGCATCAAACTATTAAGTCTTCTAAGATTATTGTGTGTAGCTATTGCCATACAAATTGTATGAAGCAATGTCGTCACTAAATTCAATTTTTATAAAAAAATTTTGAGATGTGCTAATACAATGTTAATATTTTTTATTGAAAATTAAATTGTCTAGTTGGGGTGTTTCGGCTTTTTTCGATATTTAAAAAAAATGGAAATATAGGCAGTAAAACTCATAAATTTATCATAAAAAACATATTTTTCTTAATAAAAACGTTTGAGAAACCCTGGAATTAAAAAAAAAAATTTGATATTTTGTATTTGTCTATGTTTATACCAATTTTCAGCGTTCTAGCTTTTATGGTTTCTGAGATATATGGAAAAATGAACCAAAATTTCAAAAGTTGATAACCCCTGATTGAAACAAAAATTTACACTTCTGAGTATAAAAGTTTTGTAGACCTATAACTGTTATATATTCTGAAAATTTGGGCTCTGTAAATTGAGCGGATCAAAAGTTATAAGGGACACACATACGCACACACACACACACACACACACACACACACACATACACACACACACACAGACACACACACAAAACTCACATAAAATGTTCTACTCCGAATTCTGAGTAAATCCATGTATGGGAACATATATGCTGCGAGGCCTCAAGTTGGTGTTATTAGCATGCAAAAAGTCCACTACACCATACAAAATTTTCCTTCGTACACGCATCTTGGCTTAATAATGTCGATTCATTAAGAGAATTGAATTCTCATGAACGAATCGACAGTTGGATAAAGAATGCATTTGTTTAAATTAACAGTGCAAGTACAATAATTTTCTTGACTTGAAATAATTGTTAAAAATAGGTTAAATTGGTGGAATTGTTTTATTACCTATGATTTATATATTATAGCTTCATATATCAACTTCGCAAGTTATTTGGCGGAAAGTATACTTTAAATGTGTTGTGGCTAACACTCGACTCTCCAGAAAATAATATCTTTATTAATTATAAAAAAATGAAGTTCCAATCTTTTAGATTTAACTTTTAGATTCTTTTAACATCCAATAGCTTCTTTACATAATCTTTTATGAATGTATAAAATAGAAATTCACAGAATTCAGAACAGTATAGAACTTTGAATGTTTTGACATAGTAGACCGTTTCAAATGCTAATTTAAACACACAACATCGTTAAGACAGTTCTTGCCGTAATATAGTTATCGGCAAATAACTTGAGAAATCACTGCGCAAATTTGAGTTATTTGTTTGGTAGGTATACCCATAAAAACTCCCCCCTCTATGACGAAATTTTCAAATGTCTTGCCGGAAACTATACTCGTTGAGAATTCGACGAAAATAAATATAATCAAAAATAATTCTTGTGAATTATAGTTACAGGTATATAGAGTTGGTAAAAACTTTAAATAAAAAAAAAATTAATAACTTACCGTTATTATATTGTGTCGAAAATATCCAAATTGAGAAAATTATAAACAGTTTAACGAACACAGAATAATATCTTTCATTTAAGTACGATTATATTTATAATTTTAATGCTTCAATAATTATTTTTTGTTCACAAACCACATAATTTCACTCGATTACATTCATGTTATAAAGATCTCTTTAACTCGATATTTTTCCTCGGCAGTCTGAGTTGATACTAATTATTAACAAAAATAAAAGAACTAGCGGCCTTGTATCACATACGTATAAATCCACATCACAATATCATCTTCATAAACTGTTAAAAAAACGAAATATTAATTACTCGATGACACCAAATGCAGATTTGTGACCTTAAACCGAAGACTATAGCGCGAAGAAGAAGAAATTCACCGCGCACTGACATGCGACAATGGGCGCTCCGCCCCACGTGCACAGGGCGCACTTTTGCTCGCGCACGGCTCAAGCATCCGTTTAGAAATTCAACGCGGCGCTCGTAGGAATTTGATACTTATTAACAGGTGTACTGAGGTCGACTGTCGGGTGAAATTTCGTACGGGAGACATCAACGCGCGCATCCGACTCGCTTCGAATCGCGTACCGGACTGAACTAACTCATACGACCACCTTTGAAAATAGCGCCTTCCTGTTCTATACCTAGACGAGCATCAAACGCCACTCAAAACTTACCGACTAATCAAAAAGTACTAACCAAACGCTTTCACACGATCCAACAAAAAATAACTGATAACACTTTTTTGTTGAGTCACGCTTTAGCTGTTTTTTGTGTTTATTTCGGACAAAATTTGCGAAACATTCTCTACATGGTGACTTTACCAAAAAAGGTTTTTCATTTGTAGGGAAAGGGGATATACGTCGATCGTATAATTTGAGCATTTTTGTGCAGTCATCTACTTATGATAAAAGTTAATAATTATACTACAAGATTGATTTGTGGACATTCGATTGCCACAGTAAAAAAGGCAAAAAATGTTTCATAATAATAATATATGGAAAAATTATGCGTTGCTATTTATGTGTGGTAGCTTTGATGTCGATAAAAAATAGTGAACGGATAAATTGGTCAAATTATTACTTATGTAGGTATTTAACACCTGCTCCCTAACCAGAGTCACAACAGTGGGAGAGCATTTATGACGTCTTGTATGATTGTGAATGAAGCAAATATAATAGTGTTGTGACGATGTAACCAACTTTAAATGGCCAAGACAATCAATGAATCGTCATTCTGTTTACTTTCGTGGTCTTGGAGTATTCTCAGTGAATCTTTAAAATTATTACTTAATTTCTCTCAGTGACACTTTTAAATTATAATTATTGAAGTAATACATACATATCATCACGCCATATCCCTTACGGGGTAAGCAGAGAGAACAGAGCGCCATACTCCTCTATTTGTGCACACATTCCTAGCTTCCTTTACATCCATGCATCGTCTCATACATGCTCGTCGATTATTCAAGCTTCTTATATTTGAATGAATAAATAAATAACTTTGTATTTTTCCACAAATATTTTTTATATTATATTAACGACTGAACGTTTTCGCCAAGGTGACTTGGTATTTTCAATGTCCAATTTCAAGGTCCTTCTTATATTTCCTTCTTTCAAAATATCATTCACATGGTCATGCCATCCCTTTCTGGGGCGGCCCCTGCTATTCACTCCATCTCTTACACCCATGTATATTTTTTTGGTCAGTCGTTCATCATTCATTCTTTCAATATGACCAAACCACCTCAAGGAATTCACTTTCATTTTACTTGTAATACTCTTCTTCATCTTGCATTCTCTCCTTATGTCCTTGTTACGGACGGCAGTGGTTAGCCGAACGCAGCACTTTATTTTATTTAAGGCGGTGGCTCGCCTCTTCACCGTGGATCGCCTCGTCGTCTCCACGTAGCTCCAGCAGCTCGCTACACAGTATACGACTCGTATACTATGTAGAAGAGATATTCGGGATGAATGCTTCCGTCGGTGGTTGATTCCAGTTCAAAATGGTAGTCCAGGTTCAGGCAGGGTCGTCGAGTGTTCCGTATTCCAAGCAGGTTCAGGCAGCGTCGAGTCAAGAGATAAATTATAAACGCAGGTAGTGGTATGAAAGAACATATATTTTGCACAATGTGCCGTATATTTATATATTGCCGCCGGTCAATGAGCGGCCGGCGGTACAACGATTTTCGGGCGCGGTGAGGCATGCTAGTCGGTCTGCGCGGGGGTGTGCAGTCGTGTACCGCGGCGGGTATCCGCCGGCGGCCGAACGACTTTCACCATTTCCCGGCTAGGCCCTACACATGTATCCTCGCCGCTACCCAGTTACATTACAATATAATACAATATAATCAGAGTCAGGCACATTGGCTTTATTTTTCCGCGATACATTTCATAACTTAAACCTAATCCAATCTCGTCCGTTACATCCTCCCCCCGTGTCGCTCCGCGGCACTAGTCTCTTAGCGGGCGGTGATTGGAAGGACTGCTACCTTGACGGCTGGCTTGAGGTATGTACCGGTGGCTGTCTGTACGCGGACGGTGCGTACTTGTCCATCTGCTGCGGTGATCGCCTCGATCACCCGGCCTCGCGGCCAGTGATTGCGTGGCTGGGAAGCGTCGACCACAATGACTATGTCGCCGGTCTTGATGGGTTCAACCGGTTCCCTCCATTTTCTTCTCTGGGCTAACGTAGGTAGGTACTCTCGTACCCACCGCCGCCAGAACATGTCGGCTATCTGCTGCGCCAGCCTCCATTGTTTACGAAGGCACACTTCCTCCTGTGCTGACGTGTAGATTGACAGGTTCGGCCTTTGTCCGGCCGATCCCAGCAAGAAGTGATTAGGCGTTAGGGGCTCCTCATCTCTTGGGTCGGCCGATACGTGTGTCAGGGGTCGATTATTGATGGTGTATTCCGCTTCCGCGATCGCTGTTAATAGCGTTTCTTCACGCGGTGCTCGCTCCTTCAAAGCGGCTGTTAGTGCGATCTTCACAGACCTCACTAAACGCTCCCAGGCGCCTCCAGTGTGCGGCGCCGAAGGCGTATTGAAACGCCACTCTATGCGGCGGTTTGCCAACTCAGCGGCCATCCGCTTGTCTGATTGCATATCTGCGAGGGCGTCCCGAATTTCATTGTCGGCGCCTTTGAAGTTGGTTCCGTTGTCGGTGTAGAAAACTTTCGGTTGACCGCGTCTCGCAGTCATTCGTCTGATTGCCATTATCGTGGCGTCGGTGCTGAGCGATGAGGTGACTTCTATGTGAATGGCTCGAGTCACCATACACGTGAACAGAGCGCCGTAGCGCTTTTCTCTGCGCCGCCCGACGGCGACCATCATCGGCCCAAATATGTCGAGGCCGCAGTGGGTGAAGGGCCTCTCGTGGTGGGCCAGCCGTCCCGGCGGTAGTTGGCTCATCATTGGTGGTGACGGTCTCGCTCGCGCTTGTCGGCAGCGTAAGCATTCGTGTAGCACCTTTCGCACCGTCGTTCTCATACGAATGATCATGAACGAGGCTCTCAGGTCGGCCATCGTTCTTTTGACTCCTGCGTGTTGGGCGCGTTCATGATGCTGCCTTATTAAGAGTCGAGTATATGGGTGTGTCCCGTCCAGGATGATCGGCGCTTGTACGCCGCGCGCTATCTCACTGAGCGCGTTGAGTCGCGTGCCCATTCGCAGTATTCCTTCTTCGTCGACGTAGGGCTTCAGCATATTCAATCGGCTGCTGGCCTTTATCGGCTCCCCCCGTCGTAACGGGCCCACGTCTTCGAAAAAGTTATCGTCTTGACATTGCGCAACCCATCTTCGTTCTGCTTGTGCAATCTCGGCTGATGTGAGTTCGGGCCCGCCAGGCCCCCTCTGCCGGCATCGTTCGGTGAATCTCACTGCCCAGGCCGTTGTTCTGATTAGGCGAATCCACGATGAGAATCTCGCTATGTCGGGAAGGCTCTTGTCGCGACCGCGCAGCTGTGACGTCACCAAGACGGTCTGCGGCCGCACCTCCATCTCGACTTCGTTGTGTCGTACGTGGGTCCTCCTTTCTACGGGCCATTGAGTGGGTGGTTTCTTCAGGAACCCGGGGCCTCCGAACCACATGCCATCAGGTCGGAGGTCGGGCATCTCTTGGCATCTGGTGCCAAGGTCGGCAGGGTTGAGTGCGGTCGGCACCCACCGCCAGCTTTTGATGTCTGTCAGCTCGTCTATTTCGCCCAGTCTATTGGCGACAAATGTTGAGTATGACCGCGGGTCGGTCCTCAGCCATTGCAACACTGTCGTTGAGTCGGTCCAGTGCACCGTCTCCTCGATCGGCTTCTCGCACTCCCTCCTCACGGTGGCGGCTAGTCTGGCCGCTATGAGAGCCCCTTGTAGCTCGAGGCGCGGTATCGATAGCGGCCGTAGCGGTGTCACTTTGCATTTGCTCGTGAGGAAGGTTACTCGAGTGTCGGTTGGCGTACCTTCTACCATATAGGCGACGGCGCAATACGCCGTTTCGGATGCGTCGCTGAAGACGTGTAGGGTCCTCCGTGCGTTGGGATACCATCGGCAACACCTGGGAATCACGCAATGGGCGGTGCTCAGCGCTGCTCGCAGGGCCTGCCACTCGTACAGGTGTTCCGGCCATAGAGTATCGTCCCAGTCTATGCTAGACCTCCATATTCTTTGTAGGAGGACCTTGGCTCGCACGGTGAGGCATGAGGCAATGCCGAGCGGATCAAATATTTTCATGGTCTCCGCCAGGACTTTCCTCTTTGTCGGGTGTTCGTCGCAATCCCCCAGTAGATGATCGAACGTACATGATATTTCGTCTCGTTTCGGGTCCCAGCGGACTCCGAGGATGCGCTCTGTGGACTCGCCGCAAGTGATGATATCTACGGCGGCCGGCGCTCTCTTGTGTCTAGGTATGTCTCCTAGGACGGATTCGCAGTTTGACGCCCAGTTGGCGAGTTCGAATCCGCCGCTTTTGAGGAGGGCGCTTACGCTCTTTGCCAAGGTTTCGGCTTCGCCTGGCGTGTCGGCTGCGTCCAGATAATCGTCCATGTAAAATTTCTTCCGGATCGCCATTGCAGCTTTCGGGTGCGTCGCTTGGTACATTTCGGCGATCTGTTCGCGAACATATTGCGCGCTGCTCGGCGAACATTTCGCCCCGAACATCATGGATGTCAGGACGAAGGTGCTGGGCTGTTTTCCGGGGGTGTCTCTCCACAGGAATAGCTGAGCCGCCTGGTCTTCCCTCTTGATTTTAATTCGCAGAAACATCTCCTTGATGTCTGCGGCGACGGCGATCTTTCCTTCGCGAAAACGTAGAACATTGCCGAGCAGCGATGATAAGAGGTCCGGTCCAGCGAGCAGGGTGTCGTTCAGTGACGTTCCTTTGTACTTGCTGGCGGCGTCGAAGACAATGCGCAGCTTCCCGGGTTTCTTCGGGTTGATGACCGCGAAGTGAGGCAGATACCATTTCCGATTTGCCGTGACAGCTTCATCGGCAGCCAATGGGCGTGCATACCCCTTGGCGAGAAGGTCTTTCATTTTCTCGCGGTATGCGTTCGCCATTTTATCATCGGCTTTTAATTTTTTCTCTAATTGCGCAAGCCGATTTATTGCGCAATTCTTGTTGTCGGGCAGGTGTGAGTTTTCGTTTCGCCACAGAAGGCCGGTCTCCCACCGTCCCTCTGGTAATCGTCTCGTCGTTTCTCGCATGATTGTCACAGCCTTTTTGTCTTCTTCCCGTTCACGGGCGGCGGCGGTGACTCCCAGTGCGTCCACCGAGAAGCTCCATTTCACCAACTCGTTCAGTTCCCGATATTGGGCGGCGATTGTGCAAGCGACGGTATGTTGTGCAACTTCTTCGTGCGCTGGTCCGCCGCCGCCGTGCACCGTCCATCCAAGGGCAGTGCGTGACGCAATCCGTGCGCCTCCGTTTTCCCGTACTTCGCGGGATACAATTAGGTGGGCATTGTCTTGCCCTAGCAGCATCTGCGGCAGTGTGGTGCGTCTCGACGCTCCCGAGCGGCCATTGCACGCGTTGGCGTTCATCATCAGCGAGTGTGGTAGCCGTAGATCCTTGACGGTGTAGGCAGCGACTGTGTATTGATGGCTGTCGCCCGTTACTTTCAGTCGCACCCGGCGTGATTGAACGTCGGTATGCATTCCGCCTGCCCCGCGTAATCTCAGCTGTCGTGCCGGTCCGTCGGCGCCGACTTCGCGTGCCACTGCTGCGTCTACCAAGGTGATTGTTGACCCTTCGTCGAGAAGTGCGTGTATTTTCACTTCTCCGGTTGGCCCGTTCACTGTCACCGGGAGTATTTTCAGGAGCGTCTCTGTTTCCAAGCCGTCTCGTGCAATATTATTGCACACACTCTCTGTCGGCGCAGCGTTGTTGTTGCGAGGGTTGTGGAGTAGGTGGTGGTGCGGCATGTCGCATCCTTCGATACCACATTTCCTCTTCTTCTTGCAGAACTTCGCTCTGTGGCCGGCAAGTAGACATACGGCACATAATCGCTTGCTTTTCGTGTATGTCCAACGTTCGTTTACACTTTTTTCCCGGAATATTGCACAATCGTACAGCGGGTGTAACTCATTGCACAAGTCACAGGCCGGTGTATTTTTCTTTTCCTCTACTACGTGGTGGACAGTGGCGTTTCCGTCTCGACGTTGCGCATCTCGTTTTGCCGGTTTACCTGAGCGTAGACTGCCCATGTTCGGCGCCGCATTGCACAATCCGTCTAGCCACTGTGACAGCTCTTGGGTGGTCGCTTTGGTGGTTCTATTTCTTCCTGTATCGAACCACATCAGCTGCACGTAGATCGGTAGCTTCGCTACTATCTCTTCCAGTAGTTGAGGTGCTATCAAGTACGTCTTGTCGACCCCTCTGATTGTCGAAACCACGTTGCTCACGGCCAATGCGAAGTCCCGCAACGTGTCCATGGATGCTGGCTCTGCGACGCGCGGTATTCTGCGCAGCCTGTCCACCATCGCACCCACTATCATCTGGGGGTGACCGAAGTTTTTTTCTAGCCTGTCCATTATTTCGGGTATGTTTTTTGCGTCGGTCAACAGTGCTGAGACGACTTCGTGCGCTTTTCCGGTCAACGCTTGTCGCAGCCGGAGGATGTTCTCTGCGTCGGTCAGGTTGCACAGTTGAGTCGACTGATCCCACTGACTTTTGAAGTTACGCCAGTCCATGGCGTCTCCGGAGAACAGCGGCAGGGCTACCGCCGTACTGTCTCTCGCCATACACGTATTGTGCCTTGGCGTATTGTTACTGCGGGTCTCTTGCTCGGGTGACGGGCAGCTGTCGGGTGCTGACGCTACCCGCCAGGCTTCGTTGAAGGCGACTGTGAAGAACGCCATCCGATCCGATTCTTTTGTCGCCCATTCTCGCGTTCGCCTGGAGGCCTCGGTCTCAGCGGTTGGCTCCGGCGTGACGTGGTCTGCATTGGATGTTCCTGGTGCTGCATGGTCGGGTCCGGCCGTGCGTGCTTTCAGGATCTCGTTCATCTGCTTCTGCTGTCGCTCCAGTTGAACTTTTTGTTCACGGATAACCTTCCGTAGCTGTACGATGGTGTCCTCGCTCGTTGTCTCGACTGTGTGCGTCGAGTCGTTGTCGGAGACATCTTCTTCCAGCTCCTTGGCAGCATTTTTCCCGCTTCTCAACGATGGAGTCATCTTGGCGATTATACACACTGGATGAAGATCGATCCGGCTCGAAGGACCAAAAATGTTACGGACGGCAGTGGTTAGCCGAACGCAGCACTTTATTTTATTTAAGGCGGTGGCTCGCCTCTTCACCGTGGATCGCCTCGTCGTCTCCACGTAGCTCCAGCAGCTCGCTACACAGTATACGACTCGTATACTATGTAGAAGAGATATTCGGGATGAATGCTTCCGTCGGTGGTTGATTCCAGTTCAAAATGGTAGTCCAGGTTCAGGCAGGGTCGTCGAGTGTTCCGTATTCCAAGCAGGTTCAGGCAGCGTCGAGTCAAGAGATAAATTATAAACGCAGGTAGTGGTATGAAAGAACATATATTTTGCACAATGTGCCGTATATTTATATATTGCCGCCGGTCAATGAGCGGCCGGCGGTACAACGATTTTCGGGCGCGGTGAGGCATGCTAGTCGGTCTGCGCGGGGGTGTGCAGTCGTGTACCGCGGCGGGTATCCGCCGGCGGCCGAACGACTTTCACCATTTCCCGGCTAGGCCCTACACATGTATCCTCGCCGCTACCCAGTTACATTACAATATAATACAATATAATCAGAGTCAGGCACATTGGCTTTATTTTTCCGCGATACATTTCATAACTTAAACCTAATCCAATCTCGTCCGTTACAGTCCTCATTTTTTATTCTATCATATATCGTTCTATTACATACTCTTCTTAGTGATCTCATTTCCACAGCATTTATTCTACTTTCATGCGTCTTTTGCCACGTCCATGTTTCACTGGCATACATCAATGTGGGCACTACAATTGCATTATGTAGGTACAGCAATTTTGGCTTCATTTGAGATGCTTGAATCGGACATTTCTGGTCTGAGAGCTCCGTTTATTCTATTAGGTAACTCTTCTTTCAATATCTTTATCTCCCATTCCGTTCAAACATACTCCTCAAGTATAAATATTCCTCTACTTGTTCTAGACATTTGTTCTCTACTTTCATTCTACACGGAGTTCTCTACTTTTAAGTAATATCAGTGAAATTTTTAAATTGTTCAAGTATTCGAATATTTTTATTATTGCATATGCGCAAACATTGGATTTTTTTCCCTGTCGGGAGTCAAAGGTATTTTTTAACAGATTTTTAATTATCTCAATAGAGACGAAGTTGGAATATTTACTGTAGGAGAACCGGGAAATCAAGGCACCTACAGGGCTTACGACCTGTTATCGGCTGGTTTACGTGATCACTTTATGCGCTTGCGCAACGTTCACCAATTATGCCTTTTTAATGAGATCCCTATCAATTCAATTTTGAAAGTTCTATATATTGTAATACTGAAATTCTTTTCGCTTGAAAATAAGGAATTTTTACTACAGCCATCTATGGGTGAAATTATGAACAACAATCTTATTATTTTTTATTTATTTTGTTGTAACGCCATCTATTGAGAGAATTGGTTTTTTTGTAAATAATGAAAGCAACAATTCTTATATCTGAGGTGACAATGCATTTTTCGCATAGAAGTCACCCCTGAATTGCGCCAGACTTATAAGGTCATTTTTGTCTTATTTACCTACTTGTACCAATGTGTTCTTTGTTCAAGTATTCTTTCTCTATAAAATTTTTATAAATAAAATAAAAAAATATATATTTTTAACTTATTCTTCATATATCCGTCTATTATATTCACATGAAAGGTACGATACACGTTAACATGCAAATACATAGTGTTATTTAAAATATATAAATTATTGGGTATAAAAATAATAATATGATATTCTGTGGTAATTCGTGCAAGACACAAAAATTTCTCCAATGCATGCAAAATACTATAAACAAGAATAATTTTATGTCGGTATAATATTGTTTGATTATTAATTTTATTATTGTATGGTTTTCCTACTTGGAATGTTGTACTTCACTGATTGATTATACCTTTTAATGATTAATAGATATAGTCCAACTGTCGATTTGTTCAGGAGAACTTTGTTCTATTCCAACTGTCGATTTGTTCAGGAGAACTTTGTTCTCTTAACATATCGACAATGTTTCAAGCCAGAATACGCGAGAATTGTATGAAGAGGTCTACTTTTTTCACGGCATTTCCAACTTTGAGATCAAAAAACACCAACTTAGAGGCTTCGCAGCATATATGTTCCATACACAGATTTACTCAGAATTCGGAGTAGAACATTTCGTGTGTGTGTCTGTGTGTGTGTGTGTGTCTGTGTGTGTGTCCGTCCGTCCCTTATAACTTTTGATCCGCTCAATTTACAGAGCCCAAAATTTCAGAATATATAAACAGTTATAGGCCTACAAAACTTTTATACTCAGAATTTTGAATTTTTGTTTCAGTCAGGGGTTATCAACTTTTGAATTTTTATTTATTTATTTATTTATACATCTTCTTGTACATAATATAAACAAATATAATTTGTACACTGGCGGGCTTATTGCCATTAGGCAATTTCTTCCAACCAATCAGATTACAAAGTATGACAACATTGTATATGTACAACAGCAAATAAAAAAGAGTAAAAGAAATCAAAGAAAATACGTATAATACTTAAATACTATTAAAACAACAAAAAAAAAATATAATTCATAGCAAGAAAAGGGATATGGTAAGGACAGGAGAGGAAATCGGGATCAATTTTTACTTTATTATTCCATATATCTCAGAAACCATAAAAGCTAGAACGCTGAAAATTGGTATAAACACAGAAAAATACAAAATCTCAAATCAATTTTTTAAAAAAAATTCCAGGGTTTCTCAAACGTTTTTTATTAAGAAAAATATTTTTTTTATGATAAATTTATGAGTTTAACTGCCTATATTTCCAAATATTTTTAAAATATCGAAAAAAGCCGAAACACCCCAACTAGATAATTTAATTTTCTATAAAAAATATTAACATTGTATTAGCACATCTCAAACTTTTTTTAACAATTTTTATAAAAATTGAATTTAGTGACGACATTTCTTCATACAATTTGTATGGCAATCGCCTACACACAATATCTAAGAAAACTTAATTATTTGATACTAATCTCCAAACATACATACATACCATCATGCTGTTTTCATATTCTGCGTAGGATCAAAGGTCTGACCTCCATACTATCCTATCTTGACATACAAACATAGGTACAAGTGTTGTATAGAAAATCAAATATCTTAAAATATTAAATAATTTGTGTTTATGGGATTATAGTTTGGTACTTATTCTTCAACTATACATACAATCGCTATCGACAGTTGGATCTCATGTGTTACATGCAACTAGTTATATTTTTAAATTTATTTATCAAATGGTTCAAAGGCTTTTAAATGAATAAAAAATTATGTGGTTGCACAGCACATTTATCTGTCTATATTAATTTTTTTTTACTTTATGGTTTTTGAGATATATGGAAAAATGAAAAAAAAATCAAATGTTGATAACACCCTGACTGCAACAAAAAAAATCAGAGTATAACAGTTTTGTAGACCTAAACCTTTCTATATTTTCTGACATTTTGACTGAAAACAATTTTAAATACTGTGTCTTTACCGGGAATCGAACCCGGGACCCTTGGATTAGCAGTTAGATGCCTAACCAATTGAGCCACGAAGGCCGTCGAATATAATATATCGATAATCATAATTCATCAAATTATGACAAATTGACGTCATAAAGATATGAAAAATTACTGTCGATACATCTTATCTGATTAAATTATATTAACTGATAAAAATATTTTTTGTATTTATAGTAGAAAATTCAAAGTGATCAATATTGACGGTGTTGCCGAGCAGAAGTGGAGTTTGGCGGAGCATGTCGTCCGAACCACAAACAGATGGCCGAATAAAATCTGGAATGGGGACCTAGAATGGCAGAAGAAATAAATGTTGAAGGACCTCAAGCAAGGGACTCCTATAAGACGAGTGGCTGGAGGCGGTTGGATGCGGTCTCCTCATGATGAGCTGTCGAGGTTTGATGAGGGGATGGCCTACGTCCATTACTGGAGAGACAATGATGATAATTATGATGAATATGTGGAAATCGAATAGCTGAAAGTATTGTCAATGCGTAGTGAAGGTTCCCTGTTGAGTCTCGTGTTACCGTGGCATTGTTGGTTGGGAAACCCTCGCCATGATTGACGGACCTCCACGTTTTTTTTTTTTTTTTAACATGTCTACGTAGGGGACACCAGCTATTAGGATTTGGGTCCATTTTGCTCTTCCGAAGAAGCGCACTACGTAGCGTTGGGAGGGGTTTGCAGTCTAGAAAAGAGTTTATTGATTCGGATTTTAAAAAGACCCGGGTTGTACGAAGGTGAAAACACAGAATTCGGAAGATCGTTCCACAGTCGGGCTGCTGTAATAATAAAGGAGTTCGAGAAGCGACTTGTTCGTATATGTTGAAGGTCCACTGTGAATGGGTGCTGCGATTGAGTAAAGCGAGTGACTCTGTTGCGAGTGGGTGCAGGAGGGACCAAAGATGCAAGTTCTTCTGAGCAATTCCCGTGGTAGTATCTATAAAATAAACTTAAAATACCGACTTTACGTCTGTGTTCTAGTGATTGCAATCCATCAGTCTGTGATGGATCATCAATCAGACGTATAGCACGCCTTTGGACAGCATCGAGGGTATTCAGTAGGTATTGGGGGGCGCCACTCCAGAGGTGACTACCATATTCAATAATAGGACGTATTTGCGTTTTGTAGAGTATAACAATCTGGGACTTAGTAAAATATCTACGTTTGTGGTTGGACTCTTAGTGGCAGTGGTATGAAATATGCTTGATTGTTGTCCTTGTTTTGTGCGACGAGCAGCCGCTTCGGGGATAAAAAGAACTATTCTATTCTAAAACTTTCCCTATGGAGTGGGGTAGGAGACTGTTCTTCAGCCACCACCACCCGTTCTGCTTATGGGGACTAAAAACGGCCCCTTGCAAAACTCTGAAAGAACACATAAGAACGTAAGAAGAGTCCGGAGAACTCTAAAACCTTGCAGACACTGCACTTAGAGTGCCAAAGAGAGCAGATTATAAGGGAGCAGTAGGTTCGTCGTGCACTGAAAGTGAAGATATTAGTTAACCGTATTTTTGACAAAAAGTCTTGAATGCTCTGAAGTTGCTCTTCGTGGCTACAAGGTCAAGGGGTAGGTGACTGCGAAACACTCTCAAATCCAGTGGTCGTGAGTTCGAATCCTGCCACGACCGATTTCGTATACGTATAGGACAAGCATTTATGCTTTATTAATGAAGATGAATATATTATTGTTACAAGGACATATTCATTCAAGAAAGTTTTATTTGAATAATGATATTAAAAAAACATAATATATCTGAATAAATTAAAAAAAATATATACTCAAAGCGATGTGCGTCGCTGCATACTGGAGTGGCAAGGCCTAACAAGTCCGGGCCCTAAAACTAATTAGCACAAACACGAACAGCCCTAATCGTGCTATATCGTTTTTTATCACTTTTGCTTCTAATATTACAAAAATATTTGTATGAATTTACACTTAAGTTAAATACTTTGTATATAAACGTTGGATCATGTCCAGGAAATTCCACACTCTACATTGTTAATATATCTTACCCACATACCTACTCGGTTGTTGAAACTAACGGAAAAATTTTCTTATTCAAGATGTACGATAAGATACACACATACATGGGTGGTGTTGGTTCTTTATATATATTATGTATGTGCAGACGTTTAATATGGACATACCGGGTTATACCGTCCTCGATAACTGAATGAGGAAAAAATACATCTTTACTCTCGAATTAATTTTGTTGTAACGTCTCAAGTAAATTAAATACAAGGTTTGTAGTATACATTCATTCATTCATACCATCATTATCATCATTATATTGTTGTGCGTTTTTGAACTCCAGATAGTGCGAGAGTCTAATGGAGAATCTGTACCATTGCTTGGTGCCATTCATCATTTCCAATACAGTTTCATGCAAAGACACATTACACTGTTAGGTACATTACAATGCTGAAACACTATCTTGACTAGCAAATACCACTTGAGCAGACTGAATTTTTTAGTGGAAGGGGAAGAAGAGAACAGATCCCAGTCTTGAAGGGTATCCACCAGGGATGTATATGTCCCCTGCTCTCTTTAACATATACGGAGAGTATATAATGAGGAAAGCTCAGGATGGTTGGGAGGTCGGTTTAAGTATTGGTGGCAAGAAAATCACCAATTTACGCTTTGTAGACGACACAACTCTGATAGCCACAAACGAGAATGATATGAAACAATTCTTGGGTCGTGTTGAGAAGGAAAGTCTATCACTCGGTCTGAGCATAAACCAATGCAAAACCAAACTGATAGTGATTGATAAAGCATGTTAACTTCCCCCAACAAACTCTCCAAACTATCTTGAAATAGTACATGACTTCACATATCTGGGATCCAACATATGTGACACCGGTGGTTGTGAAGTGGGAGTGAAAAGACGAATCACTATGGCAAAGGGAGCACTGGGAAAGCTCACAAGAATGTGGAAAGACAGGACCGTCACAAAATACACGAAGGTAAGACTTATCAGGGCTCTGATATTCTCAATGTTCTTGTATGATGTAGAAACATGGACACTGAGGGAGTCAGAGCGAAAGAGGATCGATGCCTTCGAAATGTGGTACTGGAGGAGAATGTTGCACGTCCCATGGACAGCCATAAGAACGAATGTGTCAATTCTAGACGAGTTGAAGATTGAGGATCGTCTGTCGACGATATGTTACAGAAGTATCCTTAAATTCTTTGGGCACATTACCAGAAGGGAACCGGACTGCCTCGAGAAGCTTGTTGTGATGGGTAGCGTGGAGGGACGGATATCTCTTGGTCGCTCACCGACCAGATGGAGTGATCTGGTTAAGTCCACAATGGGGCCTTCGGTGACTGGTGCTCTGCGTTCAGCCCAAAACAGATTGGCATGGAGGCGGGCCATACGTGTGGCGACGGACTACAGCCGCTATCCTCAGTCATGAGGAAAAGGACGAATATAACATTACACTGTTAAATATCCTAATATAATCACTACTCTGTGCCTTCATCACCTGAGAATCTCTACCATAGCTTGGTGCCATTCATCATTTCCATTATAATTTTATGTATAGGTACATTACACTGTTAAATATCCTTATATAATTCACTAAGTATGTATTTTGTTTTCTTTTATAGACATTACTGACTGTGAGGACTTACAACTTGACCTTGATAGACTAACTTCTTATTGTGTCTCGAATAAGCTGTTACTAAATGTAAAAAAATGTCACTCCATTACATTCTCTAGGAAAAAGAGTATAATACAATACACATACAAAATCAATAGGGAGGCGATTGATAAGAAATCAGACTGTAGAGACTTAGGTATACAACTGGACAGTAAACTTTTATTTGACAAACACATTGACACAATTACACTGAAAGCTTATAAAATGTTGGGATTCCTGATGAGAGTATGCAAACCATTCACACAAGTGAAAACATTTATCTTACTATATAACACAATTGTTAGAAGTCAATTGGAGCATGCATCAGTCATCTGGAATCCACAATATAATATTTACATTAACAGTATAGAACGAATACAACAAATATTTTTGAAACATATGAAGTACAAATTTGGTAATAACTACAAACATGAATTGCAGACTTTACAGACAAGACGAAGGACCTCAGACTTAATGTACCTTTATGACATAATAAACTTCAATATTGACTGTACAGACCTTCTGAAAATTATTAACTTCAACATACCAAACAGACGAACAAGACACACCTCAACGTTCTTTTTAGACAAAAAAAACACTAATGCCGCTCAAAATTCGCCATTGTACCGATGCCTTACCACGTATAATAATTTGGAAAAGATCAGGTCCGTGGACATATTCTGTATGTTCAGTACTCTTTTCAGGAACCACGTTAGACAGGAATAATATTTTTTTTTTGTTACCAATAGTGAGTACAATGCACCATGAAATCAAAGGTGGGCTGATTAAGTTACAGTTGCTATTCTTATCTTTTATATTTGTTTAAAAAAATATTATTGTACGTTGCCCATTTTTTCAAATAAATTAAAAAAAAAAAAAATGTATTTTGATTTTTATATGATCCATACTAGGATTGTACATGAAATTATCTCAATTCTGTATATATGTGGATTGTACATGAAATTATCTCAATTCTGTATATATGTGGATTGTACATGAAATTATCTCAATTCTGTATATATGTGGATTGTACATGAAATTATCTCAATTCTGTATATATGTGGATTGTACATGAAATTATCTCAATTCTGTATATATGTGGATTGTACATGAAATTATCTCAATTCTGTATATATGTGGATTGTACTTGAAATTATCTCAATTCTGGATATATGTGGATTGTACATGAAATTATCTCAATTCTGTATATATGTGGATTGTACATGAAATTATCTCAATTCTGTATATATGTGGATTGTACATGAAATTATCTCAATTCTGTATATATGTGGATTGTACATGAAATTATCTCAATTCTGTATATATGTGGATTGTACATGAAATTATCTCAATTCTGTATATATGTGGATTGTATATGAAATTATCTCAATTCTGTATATATGTGGATTGTACATGAAATTATCTCAATTCTGTATATATGTGGATTGTACATGAAATTATCTCAATTCTGTATATATGTGGATTGTACATGAAATTATCTCAATTCTGTATATATGTGGATTGTACATGAAATTATCTCAATTCTGTATACATATATGTGGATTGTACATGAAATTATCTCAATTCTGTCTATATGTGGAACGATAAGTTTGACGGCAGTTTAAGGACATGTATTATTTACATATATATATTGCCTTACTTTGAATCAACTTTACATATGAATGGGATCAATAACATTTTGAGATGCGAGCCAAATAATTTTATATCGAATATTTTATGATTGCATACCTAAATAGGATTTTTATCCCTGCTAGGAGCCATGTTTTTTTTGTGAACGTTGCGCAATCGCTCAAAGTAATACGTTAACCAGCCGATGATAAGTCGTAAGCCCTGTGTCAAAAAAGTAGGTAAAAATGTGCCGACCGCCGTGGCACAGTTGGTAAGCCGTTTGACTACTGTGCGGGCGTCCTGGGTTCGATCCCCAGCAGAGGAGAAATATATTTAAATTAATTTCTCACGCTAATATTGTTTATATGGGTGTGAAACACTGTTTAGTTGGAATAAATTGCCATATGGCAATAAACTCCCCACTTGCGCAAGGTGCAAGGAAGTGTTTATTATTATTATTAATATAAACCATGTTTGAGTATTTGACGTATTCGCAGCTAACCGCTTCTTCCTCTGGATTCAATAAGGTTAGTTTTTAAAACGTTTGACTGTTAATAGGTACTCAGACGTGGTTTCTACAAAGATACTGTACAAATATATTTTAAAACATGTTAAGAAATGAGAAAATTAGGAAATAATGTAAAGTAAAGTAAAATATTATCGATTTTATAAAAATAAATATATTGAGATGGTTTGGCCACATGGGTAGAATGTATGAGGAACGCCTGATGAAGAAAATATACAGTTTGGACAGGAATGGAAAGAAAGGACATTCTGAAAGAGGGAAATGTAAGTATGATACGATGTATGATACAATGTATGATACGATGTATGATACAATGTATGATACGATGTATGATACTATGTATGATACGATGTATGATACGAATTACGAATGTTGATGAGGCGATGTTTGCGTGACAGGATAAGAAAAATTGGCGTTCAATATTCTCTGATTACCGCGATAGGGACATAGCGTGATGGTATGTATTATTTATTTATAATTTATGAAAATGTGCCACAAAGTAATAGCGAAATATGGCTATTCTCTCAAAACGTCATGTTTCCAACATTTTTATGGTTAGTTATACCAGAGAAAACCTTTTAAAAACCGAATAAAAAATGCATAACATGATCAGGGGTAAACAAATTTACTGATCAAAACCTAGATATTTGGTCAAGAATGATTTATATGCTCGTAAGAGTCGATGTGTTTTGTAATTTGTAATGGCCTGATGGTGTTTAAGGCTCTAAACCACATGGCTCCACACTAAATCCAGGAGCTGTGCCAAAAAAATGTTCCATCAGGAAGACAGCTTATACTGATATCATTTGGATCACAAGAGTACCAACTCTTTAAAAGAATTGGACAAAGTCAATAAAGCGGCTTACTATGATCGCGGTTTAAGTGTAAACGGGCCTTTAAAATGGAATAAATTGCCTCTTAACATACACGGAGATCAGAGCATTGACACCTTCAGTAGACTTCTTAAGACTGCCAACAAATAATCTACAGCGCTCTTGGAGTGATCTTGTATCACTAAACGGCGCTTTATAAATTTTATTTATTATAATTCAGAACTTACTTACTTTCCGTGTCCGGAACACCATCATATTCGTAGCCCCCAATATTCAGCCACTCGGATTCCACTAGTGTTCGCTATCACTGTGTCTTGGTGCGTGCATGTCGCTCCTGTCATGGGACATGGCAGTAGGTGCACGTTGTCCTGTCTGGCGTCACACTCGCAGATGTCTTCCTCTCTGTAACCCCATTTCTTGAGGTCACTGTAACAGCAGGAGACACCCGTTCTGAGCCTATTGAGCGCTCTCCATGTTGGATAAGGCAGGTTGTGTCCCACTGACACGTCCTCCGCGGGTTGTAGCTGCGTGCGTTCGACACTATCACGCCACAGTGACAGCCTTCGGGCCTCGGGGAGGCCAACTATAGGGGCGGTCATCTCCAGGAAGCTTCTTCTGGACTTGACTCTGCACTGATGCGGCTGTGAGCCATACATTGGATGTCTAGGGTCAGTTTTCTGCTTGCTCCGTTCGACTTCTGCTGCAACACGCCGTCTGATCGTAGGGGGGGCAATACCCACAATTGGATAGAGTTCTTTAGTGGGGGTCGGTTTTAGGCAACCAGATATTAATCTGACTGTTTCATTAATTGCCACATCTACCTTTTTGCGTGTGATGAGTTGTACCATACTGGTGCAGCATATTCAGCAGCGGAGAAACACAGTGCCAGTGCCGAGGTTCTTAGGACATGGGGTTGGGCTCCCCACTTTGTGCTGGTAAGCTTTCTTATGATGTTGTTTCTGGCACATACCTTCTTCTCGACCTCTTCACAACTGACTCATTCAGAACTGTGGGGCAGATATTACAGGAAGCAGAGGACAGAGAGTGATCGCCAACTTTGGGGGTTCCTGACAGGGCACCAGAAGAAGAAGAAGATATGTTTACAAATTTATACTATTGCAAGAGTTAAAACAAACGAGTAGAACTATTCATGTTTAATAAGTTTTAATAAAACACTTTTCTTATTTTTTTTACTGTAAGTGACTAAAAAAATAATTTACTGGCTGATTTTAATGTTATTTTATAACTATTGTAAAATTTCAATTACTATTCTTGCTTTTCAAAAAAAACTTAAATTTAGGTAACCATTTCTTCACGTAAAATATTGTGTATCTTAGATTTGGTGATAGGTATATAAATATTTTTTCGTATTTTTTTTTTATATAAAAAATGAATACGTCCTTGTTAAACAACTACATATACATCTTCCTATGTTCCCTAAAATAATCATATAAATGCTTGTAATCGGTCGAGGCAGTATTCGAACTCGCGACCACTGGATTACTAGCCCAGCGCGCTAACCGCTCTGCCATCGACCCATATAAGACCCATCTATTTCATTCATGAGAAGGTAATATAGTGTGCATATTTGTGTACATCTGTATGCCTTGTATACAAGGGCATTAACGAAATTCATATGAAACTAACCTAAAATAAATCCTTTGCAAAAATTATCTAAATCGGTTGACATGGTCATAAATAATTGTTCCCCCATAATATGTCGTGCAAAGGTCTTTTGCATATTAAAGAATTTGAAGATTATCTCGTAGATTTCATCAGATGCTGACCAAATTTATATGGGAACAATCATGAGATGACTGCATTTTTTTAAACGACGCACTCGTACCAAATGTTTAGTATACCTGTTGTCAATAACGGCAAAGTTAATAAACTTAAAATATTATTTTATTATATCTCTACTGGACATGTATTCAGATTTTGACACACATTTTAATTTCGTTTTAATTGACCGATCGGTGTAATCGATTTCATTTGAGACGGCAATTCTTTTACAGATATTTTGTGAATTGCTCATTAAAATCATATATTATAAAAAAAAATCATACTTTTAACTGCGCACTACATGTGGGGAGTTGTAAATTCGCAATTTTTAGGGTTATTTTTATCATTACAGAATATCAACTAGAATCGTGCTGAGTTTGTATTTTGAAAGTTTCATCACAGTATTCTGTGTGTGTGCGTGTACTATGTGCGGTGTGTTTATTCTACTTTATCGATTATAGACTAATATTATAGATCTATTACTCCCCTAGACCGCATAAGATTTTGAAGGATATCTGATCAGTGCTTCTCAATTTTTTTAACTGTCAAATATTTAAAAATGACACCGAGTTCAGGAAACTTAAAATTTGATACTTTTAATTTCAAATTGCTAAAAAGGTACACCATAATATAAAATGGCCGTGAAGAGTTGTAAAATTTTCATAATAAATTGTTTGAATCAAAAATTATTTGACACCAATAGAAATCACCATTTAGATGTTTCATAGCATATACATATGTCATGTATGAACTCAGAATCCGAAGTAGAAAAATTAATGTGTGTGTCTTTGCGTCTCCCCCCCACCCCTTATAACTTTTGATCCTCTTAATACACAGTCAAAAATTTTAGAATATATCTTCTTCTTCTTGTGTCATATCAGGTCTCCCCGATGTTGACGAACACTATAGAGAAAGCCTCCCTGTCCTGTGCAGTGCGAAACAGCTCCTCCACAGTTCTTATACCAGTCCATTCGCGGATGTTTCGCAGCCAGGAAAGCTGCCTTCTTTCGACCCCTCTACGACTCTCAATCTTCCCCTTCATAACGAGATGAAGGATGGCATACTTTTCACCTCTTTGCTGACTGATTTTCACATTTTTTTAAAAATATATAGAAAATTTTAAGCCTGTAAATCTTTTACAATTTTTGAGTTCATTTTCCAGTCAGGGGGTATTTATTGATTTACTACTTCTCGGGCAACTAACAGGTACTATCTCAAATATTTATTTAACACGCACCCAATAACAAGTTGCCACATTCTGGAGACTTACGATATTGATCGTTTCACAGATCCAGACCAAAAAACACAATTACTTAAAAACTGCGTTTCCACCGGGAACCGAATCCGGGACCTTTTGATCAGCAGTCAGATCAGTTATCAAAATTATAAGTTTTAAATTAGGTATATTTCCACATACCTACTCTCAATAGTTTGATACTTTGAAAACATACATGCCATAAGCTTTTTACATTATTGGGGTAGGAAAAATGGACTCCACACAATCCTGTCCTGACATACATGTTTTATGTAGGAAAACAAAATATTTTAATTTAATCAATAATTTGAATTTAAGGTTTTATAGGTACATTTATTTATTATAATTTATTAACATGCCTACATGGATTTTGACGTATTCTTACACTATATACATACTATCGCATTCGGCAGTTGGATCTCATGTGTAACATGCAACTAGTTTATATTTTTCAATTGATATAATTTGTCTCACAGCGTCATAGAATCAGTAAATGATGAAGGTGTTTATATAATATTATAGGTGAAACTTCTAATGATGGATTTCATCAGACAGTTCGTTGGTTTGTTTAATCAAGTGTAAACATATTTGACGGCTGAGCGTTTGGACGGCTTCAAAAAAACGAGAGGTTATGGGTTCGTTCCCTGACCCGGGCATCCAAAATGGAATCACTTGTGCGGAACCGACATTGCGATATGAAGTCAAGAACCTTGTTAGTTAAAGGGGCGCCGAATTTTGAATGATAATCGTTGGGTATTTATTTATATTTAGAAAACAAACAGCTTAATACAGTATAAGGTAATTGTTAAATTTCGTAGTAGCCAGACGCCTCTATGGTTTTTTATCTTTGATTTGTCTATGATTTTGTTGTTGCTTCTGTATCCGATTTTACGTTGTTGAGAACTGTCACTTTTTTCTAATAAGAATAAAAAGGAAGTGTCCGACACGCCAACCTGTTTTTTTATTAATCATCACCAAAATCCAGTCATAAAATTTAACATTTGGTCCATCGATCCGGATTTATTGTGATTTTGAAGGCGTGTCAGATTGTGTTACACTCCTTTTTACATTAGTGGACGCGTGTTTTCATATTTGTATCATCATGGCCGATGAGAAAAAAATATTGAAAGTCAGACGCTACGGCGTCTGACGTATATGGATAGGCAAATGGAGGATTGTCAGGAGGTTTTTGACTTCCAACTCTTTCACGAGTGAGTGCAGGACTTGTTTAAAAAACTACATTACGTAAATGTCGATCTACAAGAAAACGAAACACATATATTCGAAGGGATACAATTCGAAACGAGGTGCGAGCTTCTGATAAGAAACTTGAGATGCAGAATGCATGAATCTAAAAATATGAAAGCCAATATTGTATGCTGCCCAAAATAAAGCTACCTACATTCTACAACCATTTAAGGATTTGTTTGTATCCATGATACATTCGAACACTAAATTGAACGAGGAGAAGCTTTATTATTTAAAATTATGTCTACGCGGGGAAGTTGCGTCAGTCATATCATCTTTAGAAGTGATTGACAAAAATTACAGAGCTGCTTGGGCAGCCTTAGTGAAGAGATTCGATAGTAAAACTCTGATTGCACAAAATTAATTGCAGAAGATAATAGGATTGGAAAAGGTGTCAAAAACATATGGATTAAGAAGTCTCTTATCATAATATATTCATCTCAACTACAACGCACTATTGTCGCTGAATGTTGGCAATATGGCCGATTCATTGCTAATACATTTGTTGTCTGCTAAGTTAGATTTTCTTTCTTTCAGGGACTTTGAATTTCAGAGATCAACAACAGATTTCCCAACACTGGAATAATTTATAAATTTTGTGCCACAGAGATGACAGGCTCTGGAAGTGATTTCTCTTGAAGATCACAAATATTTAAAATCATCGAACAAAAGTACCACACATATGGCTATGAACTCTGGTAAGGCTTATGGTGTCTCCGTTAAAGGTAAAAAGTGTTTATTTTGTAACACAGATAATCATTTAACCTCAAATTGCTTCAAATTCAAAAAATGTCAACCCGTTGAAAGACGTGGTCTGTGAAAAGATTGAGGTTATGTTTTTTTATGTTTGTCTTCAAACCATAGTGCATCTGAATATAAGAAAACTGATTTAACGTGCAGTATTTGTCAGCAAAGAAATAATTTGTTGTTACATTTGGATGTTTCTAATCAATCGGTAACTTACTAATAATAACAATGACGTGACGGAGGGCTCTGTTAGTCCAGTGCCTTCAGTCTTATTGTCAGTTAAAAAGAAAAATTATGTGTTATGTCATACATATATCATTGCTACCTACTGTTTTGGGCTTGACGGAGCAGTAAACAACCATCAGTGTAGGATACAGATGGATATTGGGAGTCAAAAAAATTATGTAACATCTGAATTTGTCAATCGATTGGAAGGTTGTTAGTTTAGTCCTGTCCATTTTTTGGTTAAAGGGGTTGGAGGTCACGCTACTTCTGTTTCCCATACGATTAATTTCACCATTATGTCTAGAAATTCTGATTTTCAGCGAACTCAGATTTTGAAGTGTTGGATACAATAACAGATTATCTTCCTACTAGTAAATTCTCTAAGAGGTTAGTAAGATGGCCATCTTATGTCGAACTGGCGGACATTTTATTTTTCGCTTGTTACGCGTTTCGTTCAACAGTGTTTTATCTTTCTCTCGTTGTCTTCGTTGACTTTGTATTTTGATTACCCGGAATTTGACTTGAATTGGACACGATTTGATTTTTTTGTACCCTCACTTTTTTGTTTTTGTTTTAAAACATTGTTCTCTGGTCGATAGATGCCAAATAAACAAAGGATACCGAGGGTGTCAAAGTCAACACAACACAAACGGCAGCCATGTTGACTCGTTGGCAACTAATAATATTACAGATAAATATGATACAAAACGCGTTGAAAAATAGAACACGAGTGAACGGCATTATATGGTGACCAAACAGGAGTATCGTATTCAAGCTGACTGCTAAAAAATGAAAGGTATAACGTCTTAAATGATGACGCAAGATCGAAAGGTCTGACGATTGCGTACCAGAAGGGCCAACCCCAGATGAACTGGGAAGAGGCAAGGAAGAAGTATGTAGTGTAGGTATGTGTGCGTGTTACTGGTAACTGTGTAATTGCGATAAAATAATGAACATCTTACTGAAGTCCCGTGCCGAAGTTCCTTTATAACTTTAGTTGTATCCACCAATTCAGTAGTTGTATCCTCGATTATTTTCATGTTGAATTTTTTATCCTCATGCAATCCCTAAATTAAGTATTGTTTATTGTATTTTATCCCCCCTAGGTTCTTTACAGAACACTTGGGTTCATCGTTACATGCAGTGGCGACTGGTCGATTGTATTTTTGATCATTTTTGGTAGTGCAATTTTTTACTGAATTAATAATAAATTAATAGGTATTTAAACCATAAATACAATATAGGATATTTAAAAAAATGTATTAAAGTCACAGTATTTGTTTTTAAATAATTTTAAAACCGCGCCAGCGTTCTCTTTTATAAGTGATTTTGTTATTTTACAATATTGTTTCACTGATTAATCAACAGATGTCGTGAAGACAAATGTATGGGAGTATTATTCATACAATTTTCCTCTCAATCAAGTATTAATATACTAAGTAATTAGGTCTAAAGTTGTGTCAATATGTGACACTCGTATTTTAGTCGCGGAATCGGCTGTATGTCATGTATACGTGGCACTCATCTCTTTCAATACGAATGGCTAATGAATTAGAGAGCGAGATAGAGGCATACATACTAATTACATCTAAGATATGATAAACTCAGTGCAGCGCACGAGCCTGCACGAGTCTGCCTTATGAATTCAGTACAAGTATCGCTATTTCATCTGCCAGGGGACTATCTCTTTCTCTTCATACATACGCTGTATTAAAAAGAAATCAATTTTGGTGCAATATGGATATCGCACGCCATACATTACATAATGATAATATTTGTATTGCGGTAGATTTCATTATAATATGATGTCGATTGCGAGGGTAGGTATATATATAATAATCAATTGGTTTAGAAAAATAACAGTAATAAATTAAAACGTAAAATATATTAAAAACATATTTTAATATTAATTTTTAGAATATACCATTTAAAAATTGGTAGTGCAATTGATCCAAGGCACTTCATATAGAGTCGCCGCTGGTTACATGGTTCACAATAGTATGGTCACAATAATTGATATAATACATTGAGATAACATGACATCATGGTTAAACAGAGTACAGATATAGCATATTAAAGATTAAATAAAAAAAATAAAGAATATAGAAAAACAAAAAATACGTATACAAAATAAGCAATTCGGGAAAAAAGAAAAGAAAAATTCAGTGCTAGAAAAATGTAAAGGGTCTTAATACCACCATGTCCAATAAACAGTTATTTAAGATAATAGTAAGGTATATAGCATTGAAAAAGCAGAAAAAATACAAAAAGTCAAGGACGACAAACCAAACAAATACACATATATACCTAATAGTTAATTAATTAGTATGTTAGTATTCACAAATATCACAGATGAGTTGGATTGATGTTTAGTATTTCTTTAGTAGAGTAAAATCATTGTTAACAAGATACTTTTAAGTCTCTCTCTAGAAACCCAAAGCATCCAGTGATTTCATATTTGCTGGAAGATTGTTGTATAGTCGTACGCTCATACAAATAAAACTCTTTGACAGTAAAAATGCTTGTACAAATTCGGTCGAGGCAAATTTGCCAAATCAAAATTTTATATCTTTTATATTAGACATTTCTACTTCAGTGATTTGCAGTTCTATTCATTGTGCGGTATTTTTTAGTATCTTTGAAAACAAAATGACCTTAACTGTAATTGTTATTTTTTTTGCATTTTTTTTCTTTACATTTTGTTCATTGATACGTGAACTATTACGAGCCAGAACACTTCCTTCTTACGAAAGCCCTTCTCCAAACAGCAATTCTTTGTAGATGCTTATTAGTTCCTACTTACATAGTTGTTATTCATACATAAGTACGCCTCACACGCTCTAAATAATTCACAACTACTGGCCGTACGCCACTCATTCGTATCTTATATTACGTATTTCTTCATCATATCTGTTGATTTATAATAATATATAACTATTTGTACAATACAAGAAAATTATGTACACATGTACATACATGATTTTGAAACTACCATATATTATACATAATAAATAAATATTTCCTGAATTTCCCGAATATAAATAAATAAATAATAATATGTACATACAATGAAAAATGCCTGATTATTTAATGAGGGGTAGATTCACAAAAAAATCCTACGCATATGAAGATGTTTTTGTTCAGAAAACAATTTATTCCGTTCAATAGTTCCGTTTACACTGAAACCACGATCAAAATAAGTCGCTTTACTGGCTCTATTCAATACCTTTAGGGGGCATATAAACCTAAGCACCCCGATTTCAAATCAATTTCCTCAAATATACTAAACAGTGTTTCTAGAAAAAAATAGTATAAAGGTAGGCGCGCATGGAAGCTAATTTCATCGGCCGATTAATTATCGGTGAGTTACAACATACGAATTACATGTAAGAGCGCGCATGAAAGCTAACAGAATCGGCCGATTTTAAAATCTGTGACGAGACACAAAAAAATCTTGTTGTATGAGAGGGCGCGCATGGCGCATGCTCACCGATAATTTAATCGTCCGAGCGCAGTAGATCGAGAAGTACGTTGTCAGTGCTGCCAAACGAAATGTCAGATGAAATAAATTTTGATTCGGAAAAATTAATTATATTAGTTGAAGTACGTCCTTCATTATATGATAAAAAATTATAGTAACCGCCAAATTAAGCAAAAATTATTGTTGGAGATAAGCGAAATATTAATAACTGGCTGGGAACAGCTAAATCATAATAAAAGAACTGAATTGGGTAAGTTATTACTTAATTGATTTAATAGTAACATAGGTAATTTAATAAATATTCCACTTAATGAATAAAAACTTTACTGTGTTTCAAGTGTTTTATTTTACAATTTATAATTAGAACTTCAACTGTGTCAACGAAAAAACCTTGAAAAAAGTTTTATATTATATATACTTGGTTCACTATTGCGTCTGTACATTTGCTCTGTCACACAATAGTTCTTTTCTGTTTCCCGCGCAATGTTTGTATTTTCCCGCTTGTACGCGCGCGGAGCCCAACATAATGATTTCTAGGTTATGTTTGGTAAATTATGATCTGTCAATTTATTTATCTTTTCCCGTGCAATACATACCTTTTACCGCGCAATACAAAGGTATTGCGGTTTTCTGTTTCCCGCGCAATGTTTTTCTTTTTCCCGCTTGTTGTACAGGCGCATGGAGCCCTTAATGATTTTTTTATTAAGTTCGGTAAATTATGATCTGTCAATTATTTCTAATCATATGAATGTTGACCGCCGTATTATTTCCAATCATATGAATGTTGACCGCCGTATTATTTCCAATCGAACGATTCTAGAAGCTTCCATGATAAATTAATCGGCCGATAATAATCGGCAGATTAATTTAAGCTTCCATGCGCGCCTTACCTTAGTGTATTCAACATTTCTCTAGTGAATGTTCGTCACACAATTTTAAAATTCAGCTCTAATTTCCCCAAAAAAAATATTTAAAATATCCCTTTTTACAGCATTTTTTAATTACTTCATAACTATGTGTCGTAGAGAACTAAATCATTTAAATGCTTAAAGAGTGTATAAAATCAAAGTGAATGACAGATTAAGGTTTTTAATTTCAAAAAATCAACAAATTTTGGGTTTTCGATATTTTATATCACGTATAAACCTTTTTTAACGCACGCGATAGTTACATTTACTAACGCGTAACTTCAAAGTGCATTAGGTGGTTTTAATATACTAGTTGCATGTAACACATGGGATCCAACTGTCGACAGCGATAGTATGTATAGTTGAAGAATAAGTACCAAACCCATAAATACAAATTATTTATTATTTTATGATATTTAGTTTTCTATACAACACATGTACCTATGTAGGTAGTCAAGATAGGATAGTATGGAGGTCAGTCTTTTTTTCCTACCCGGAATATGAAAAAAGCATGATGGTATATGTATATTGTATGTTTAGAGATGAAGTATCAAACTATTAAGTCTTCTTTGATATTGTGTATAGGTGACTACCATACAAATTGTATGAAGCGATGTCGTCACTAAATTCAATTTTTATAAAAATTGTTAAAAAAAATTTGAGATGTACTGCTACAATGTTAATATTTTTTATATAAAATTAAATTATCTAGTTGGGGTATTTCGGCTTTTTTCGATATTTAAAAAAAAAATGGAAATATAGGCAGTTAAACTCATAAATTTATCATAAAAAAAATACTTTTCTTAATAAAAAATGTTTGAGGAACCCTGGAATTTTTTTGAAAAAATTAATTTGAGATTTTGTATTTGTCTATGTTTATACCAATTTTCAGCGTTCTAGCTTTTATGGTTTCTGAGATATAGGGAAAAATAAAATAAAAATTCAAAAGTTGATAACCCCTGACTGAAACGAAAATTCAAAATTCCGAGTATAAAAGTTTTGTAGGCCTGTAACTGTTTATATATTCTGAAATTTTAGGCTCTGTAAATTGAGCGGATCAAAAGTTATAAGGGGGGACGGACACACACACACAGACATACATACACACACACAGACACACACACACACAGACACACACACACACACAGACACACGAAATGTTCTACTTCGAATTCTAAGTAAATCCGTGTATCGAACATATATGCTGCGAAGCCTCTAAGTTGGTGTTTTTTGACTTCAAAGTTGGAAAAGCCGTGAAAAAAGTAGACCTCTCCATACAATTCTCGCGTATTCTGGCTTGATACATTGTCGATATGTTAAGAGAACAAAGTTCTCCTGAACAAATCGACAGTTGGATCATGTTTTCAGTCACTATTATATTATGTCCTCTTAAAGAATTGGTAATCGGTGATTCCGACGATCTCAATGCTGATGGTACATTCCTTTGACACAGTTCCCGAATATAGTTCAGAGCCAAGTCGGCTGGACTAAGATATTAGATACAACTCTATTTTATATTTTGGGTGCTAAAATGTGTAGTGTCTCTGAGCAAAAGTAGTCCGTGTATGTGTCGGTTGCAGCAAATGTCTATTTCGTGTATTGAAAGTCAGGGTATATTGTGGTATATATACTTGTTTAGAAATAATACACTAAATTTCAATATACATATTAAGGCCCAGTATTTCAGTCGGCCCTTAGGAGTTTAACTCAAGTTTAACAAAAATATTGCGTATTTCAGTACCTAATCTTCCCTTAAATACGTCACTAAACGACAAATATTTAACTCAACGTTTCTGGCGGATCGCGTGTCTTAATCTTGAGTTAAGTATTGTTTCTAGTCTTTTTCGCCAGGTGGCGTACTAATCGCCGCACGCTTTAATGTTTTATTTCATTTTATACTACAAATAACTATGCATAATAATTATAATCATGATTTATTTTTGTTGTTAAAATAAAAGACTTGATATAGAAGTGGTTCATGTATTTAATATTTATATTCTTTTTTACATAATTATGATGTATTGCCTGACAACAAACGAAATAAACTGTCAGCCATAATGAAACGTCAGGCACGCAACTTTATTTTTGCGATGTTTTTTCATCCCACTTTTTAAATTGATCCATCCTGTTTCTATATATATAATGTGACACTATTTTACCATTATCACTTAGTTCCATATCCATCTGTAAAATGTACATACATTTTGCATTGAAGTACTACGTACGTAGTACATATTCAATGACATTTTTTCACTACAATGTTTGATTTTAATTAAAAAAAACATCGATCGGTATAAAAAATTGAAAAAGTAACATGCTGTGTAATGAAACAAATAAAATAATGTGTTGTTATAATAATAAAATAATATTTAGTCACAGCTTCGCGTCACGTATCATTTAAGGTTATTACAATTTTGACAGATGCGGTATAGACAATAACCATAGAAAAACGTAAAATATATCTATAGTTGAAGATTACGTAACTGACGTTTCATTTTGCACTGAAATACGCGAATGAAATTTAATCTTCCCTAAACTTTTAACTTGGATTACCAAATCCAACGATTTAAGGGCCAACTGAAATCTCGGGCCTAAGTGCTCTGACATCTCAACTATGTATGTGTAGAATGTGGATCGGACATTGCTCGATAGCTCCTCATTTGTTCAAAATATGAGTCGAATAGAGCAGGTCAGGATCTCGAGACACTGGACCACGTATTCTTTGCCTAGCCGTCGGTCTCAGATAGAGATATGTACGGAGAAGTGGTGAAAATAGAAAGACCCTTTAATATGGAGCATCTGTTGACGATTGGCTTAAGACATGTAATAGTAGAGATAGCTTAATTCATCTCCACCACCGGTATAAAGGTATTGATGAGTGTAGAAAGCCTTTCACTCGACCATTTGCTGAAAGTGACGCATTTGATGATTTGTTGGAAATTCTTTAATTGCTTGTGCATATGCTTCCCTTTTGCAATGGTATAATCTAAACCACTTTTTTCTCTGAGATATAATGTAATTCTGTTTTTAATCATCTTTTCAACAGTGAATATTATATTATGATCTAAATTGTACGGTACAAAACCGCCTCTATTGGTGGCTTTGCTTTATTAAAAAAAAAAAGACGTTGGTATCATATTTTCATAAAATATTTTCGCCTAATCGAGATGCCACAAACAAATTAGCATAGATTATAAGAAAACTACAAAATCAAGATGTTGCTAATAAATGAATACTTGTATTAAAATATGTACATCACCAATTATAATATAAATACACATACGAAAGGTCTGAACTACCTGTATCAGTCATTAAATTTGCAAACATATTGGGTATTTATATTTTAAAAATATTCAGGTTTTGGACCCAAATAATATGTTCAATTCGGTAACATGATGTCATTGACGTTTAGGTGTCAAAACGCAATCTGTCGATCACAGCTGTTAATTGTCTAAGGCCGAATCGGAATCCGAGCCGAATTTCGTTTCGTTTAACAACAAAATATCTTAGTCCTCGTTGGAGTCCCAGGTCGTTACAGTTATTCAAATGCATTTAATCGGCTTCCGGTAGATCTCAAAGTTATTAAAAATAGAATCAGGTTCAAGATAAATATTATATACTTCGATACTAATGAACAAGAATAGCGATACACTTTTCTTAATAACATGAGTAAGGTGGTACGTGACAAAGGGCATACTGATATTTAAATTAGCTACGGAAAAAGAGGAATTAAGTTACTTCTTTTAATATTCATGTATATTGTATTTTTGTACATATTAGGTTAATATTAAATTAATGTTTTGAATGTATTTAGTGTTATATATTTATGTATGGAAATAAAATAGCAATCATGACACAGGCTTTCCTAGTTTGGTGGTGATCAAAACATAATATCGACACTGCTTTCTCTTTTAGGACTGTGTCCTGTTATTCTCGGAGCCTGCTCTTGTGAGGTGGACGTCCAGCTATCCTTCCATCGCTTGGGTGGTCTTCCAGGGGGTCTGCCATTTGTTATCTCCCTATCCGCTGCCATCCTCACCACTCTATCCGAACCCGCTCTCCCCACATAATCTCTCCAGAATCGTCTTCGTGTTCTTCCCCATCGCACAACATCTTCGACATCACAGATTCTGCTGATGACACTGCTTTCAACATCATCATATATATGTATGTATTTAAAATATATTAAATAACAAGTATGTACATTTACTCCCTGTCTTGGGCCCAAGACATATATCTTCCTACTTTCCCTAAACTAATAATAAATGCTTGTGCTATAGGTGAACGAAAGCGGTCGAGGTTCGAACTTGCAACCACTGGATTACGTGCCCAGCGCACTAACCGCTCTGCCATTTTATAAGATGCCTACATAATATCGAGTCCGCAAGATTAAGTAATAGGATGAAGTGAGACAGAAGCGCAAGTAGACGAATTAGTTATAGATGGAGTTATGGATCGATTTTATTATTTTACAAATGAAACGGACTTTCCGCAAACCAAAACTGAATACTTGCGAGCAGAAACAGATTATTCGGTCGGTGTTTAAATAATATCATTCGTGGAAACCAGTATGGAAATAGCAATCACATATGAATTCGCATTTAATATTTATATCCTTGATTTAATTTGCATAATGTACTAAGGACTACATACATACACATATGTATATTATTGATGAAGTTATTTGAAATCATTAGTGATACTTTGTAACGGTATTTTTCAAACAAAATTACCTGTACTAAGCTAGATTTCATAAAATTGGAAAGCTTGATTGGCCGAATTATTAAGATATACAAAAAAAATCTATAAAAGATCCATGACCCTAAACAACCCATTCACAACCACCAGATGACTACACATAGACTACGGTCGAGAAAGAGCTTTCTTACATCGGAAACCTGTACAAAGCAGTACAGAGATGATCTATGGAGGCGACAACTCGGCGACAGAACCTGGATCAGGAAATCTGGAAACCAAGGGCGTCTACTCCGATCTGCTATCTATTACAATTCACAGTGCTTACTGAATTAGCTGCTCCATTAATGGCAATAGCTTCAAACTAACCAGTTTGTCCAGCCCAAGAAGCAATTGTAACGTGAGAAATTAAATTATTTAAATACTTTTCTCCTCCGCTGGGGATTGAATCCAGAGAACGTTTTACTAAAATAAACAATTTTTTTAAGAGGGTGACTGCTGCCAACGTACCTATTTTTTCAATTTGAATTTGCATCATTACTACAAAATAAATCATTTTGAAAAAAAATAAACCTAGTTAGTTTGGATATTAATAAACAAAAATATACCTCAATTTTTTTATTATGTTCTGTATATATTCTTGTAGGAAAATCATAAGCATACCCCGATTTTTTACTTTTATCTTAAATTTCTAAAAAAACTATAAGGTATACAGCATTATATCTTTTTATAAATTAAAAAAGATCAAAATATCTGGAAAAATATGATGTATATATATTCGTATGGTGAGTCAGGCGCTCACAAAATTACACTAAGTTCCCTAAGCCATATTCTGGCTTACTAGGCTTACTCTGGCTTAATATGATGTAACGTTGCATTAATGCATCGGGTTAAGGTAATAAACCAAAAAAACTTTTATTCCGCAATGGCGCTGAATGGAAAATAAATGTTTTTTAGGTTTATTTACTAAACCTGAAGCATTAATGCAACGTCACATCATATTTATCTAGATATTTTTGTCTTCTTTAATTTAAAAAAATATGTATGTATATTGCACTACGCCTTATAGTTTATTAAAAATATAAGATGAACGTTGAAAATCGGGGTATGCCATTATTTTTCTACAAGAATTTTTACAGAACATTATCAGAAAGTAAAGATATTTTTTTCTTTATTATTACCCAACCTATCTAAATTATTTTTTTCAAAACGATTTGATAACAAATAATGATTGTATATCAAATTGAAAAATAGGTACGTTGTCAGCAGTCCTCCTTTAAATATTATTCATAAACATGAAGTCTATTAACGTATAGTATAAGCAAAAAAAATAATAAATTGTGTAAACTTTTAAGATTCAAGAAGTAGGTGTCAATGAAATTGCGATTGAAACCATAAAAAAAATATTTACAATAATCGCGAAATATATATTTAAGGTTACATTGATTTTGTTAATGTGTATGAAACGAAATGGATATATCTGCATACTTGTGACGTAGACATACAAAATTTAACATGTTATACTCACTTCAAAAACTCTTTTTTTCCTGACATCACCAGTTTCACCTATTTTTTTTTAAATAAAAAAGAATGCTATTACCACCTTCACACGCTCTACACAAGGCGAGTGAATCGGCCACATGGCAGAATGCTAGATAAAAATAAATCAATGCCACGGAAAGTGACTCATGGAGGCTTCTAGATTAGCGATCTCTGCAAGATGGAGCAAAAAGAAAATAATATTTATGTAATTAGATGGGCCCTATAGGTACTCCCTATAAATCCTGCTGAGCCAATTTTTGATATTTTTTATATTACGGAAGAATTTGAAATGGAAGTGCGAAATTGATCCATGTGTCCCACGAAAGTAACTCACAAATAAATCAGTATAGTTGTGAGACATGCCTGTATCCCCACACACCAGTCTCGTCTCACCAAAAAAGGTTCTACATTTAAAATGAGCGGTGAAGAACCTCATTGCTGAACTATGTGAGATGGTTTATTCCCTTTCAACCACTCATTTATTCATACCGTCACGGCATATCCCAGATTGTGAGCTAACCAGCGAACGGTGTGTTGATGTGCATAACCTTATAAATGGAAGTACGGCGCACCAAAAAAGGAAATAGATTCAGAATGTGTGGTGAACCTTAGATAAGCTGAACTATGAGATGTAATATTGCCTCTTATATTTTCAACTATCCGGCTCTTACGGGGAAAAAATAGAGTGTTTTTCACTATTCTATATTCATATATATATAGTGTTTCACAGTATTAGTAAATAAATATATTTGAAAAAATAATATGCAGATGCGAATTTTCGTTCGGGTTTTTTCGATTTCCATGGACAGTGAATCTCATGATGTGATAATATGATTAATATATCTATGAATGTTGTTATAGCGATTTTTATTTGACATTTGAGTTACGTAAATGGCAAGAGAAATTACATACTCGGAGGCGTTGCGCTGTGGGATTGTATGATACATACTTGATTGATCTATAGATCGGATCTATGGAACGGATCTATTAAAAAAAATAAAACAGTTTCACGTAGGCGATCAAATTCGCTTTACGGATCGACGCGAAATCCATTTGTCCCAAATTTTAACCAACGAAGGATATATATTACGTATGGTAATGCGTATTTATACTGGATCTAATGCGAGAGAAATCAAGATTTATAAACGCTGATAGTTAATTTATAAAGAACGATCAAGAAAAAAATCGTTGATGTTTTCTTGAAGTCAATATAAGTGGAATATGATAATTGAAAACAATTTGTATTATATTACATACAATACATCAAGACCACACATTTTTTTGTACATAATTAAACAGTTACCCCGACCTCAATGTGTGATATTGACATGTACATGGGATTATCATAAACCGGCGACTAGCCAGACTTACGCCATAGTTAAAGGATGTTTTTAACTGTAAAAAGTTATGAGTACTGGTAGCTTTCGGATATATTATAGCCTTCAAAGTGCTGAAAATTGCTATTTTAACACATCAGAAGGCCATTTTAAATATTTACTACTGAATTTTTTTTTTATATTCACATTTACAAATGTCATCATCCAATTACAGACACTTTGGTTGTTAGAATCCTTCTATTAGACACCTGATTATTTATTTATTTATTTATTTATTTGTATCTTTTTGTACATATAATTAGTACACTGGCGGGCTTATTGCCTAATGGCAACCAACCAGAGTAAATGTTTAGTATACAAAACAATGTGTACTATGGCAATAACAAAATAAATAAATACAGCAGAAAAAAGTAAAAAAAAGAAAAACAAAGAACAATTTATATAAGAACAAAGAACAAAGCATATAAGAACAATTCATAGCAATGATAGGAAAGCTAAAGGACAAGGAAAGGAAGATGTAATCAGGTGTTCTCAGATAAATATTTTTGCTTTAGCCTTTTCTTGAAGATGTTTAATGAGAAAGACGACGTAATATCAGGACATAGGCTATTCCATAGCCTATATTGGAAATTATATTGGAAACAAATTGCTTTTTTTGTCAAAAAAATACTAACCTACTTATTTTCATTCCATATATACATACATACATACATACCATCACGCCATGTCCCTCACGGGGTAGGCAGAGAGAACTGAACGCCACATTTTTCTATCTTGACACACATTCATTGTCTCATCAACATCCATACATCGTCTTATACACGTTCGTCTGTTGTTCACGCTTCTTACATTTCCATCTTTCAGAATATCGTTTACATGGTCATGCCATCCTTTTCTTGGGCGCTCCCGAACTCTTATTCCATTCATGTCAGCTTTGTATATTTTCTTCGTCAGGCGTTCTTCATTCATTCTCTCAAAGTGGTCAAACCATCTCAATATGGTAACTTTCATTCTGTTAATTACATCTTTCTTCATCTTACATTCTTTCCTTGTATCTTCATTTCGAACTCTGTCATACATCGTTCTGTTACAAATTCTTCTAAGCGATCTCATTTCAACTGTATTTATTCTGCTTTCGTGCGACTTCTGCCATGTCCAGGTCTCACTTTCCATGCCATGTCCAGGTTGTCCAGGATTGCATTATGAATGGCAACTTTAGCATCTTTTGATATGTTGCGATCATTTATAACTGGTCTAAGTGCTCCATTCACTCTGTTTCCTGCCATAACTCTACTTTCAATATCATTATCAGGCCGTCCATTCCGTTGGAACATACTACCCAGATAGACATACTCGTCGACTTGTTCAAGCCATTCACTCTCTACTTTTATTCGACACTCTGTTCTGCTTTCACCCTTTTCAAAGACCATTACCTTTGATTTGCTGGCATTCATTCTAAGTCCATTTTCTATGCATCCTTCATATACCATACTTACAAGATACTGTAACTCTTCCATAATTTCATTCCTAGTTTGTTATATTTTTATAAATATTTGGCCGTTTGTTGGAACGGCGCTAATGGAATAAGTTAAGCTAGTTATAGGAAGGATAAAAATGCGCTGTTGTTCTTTGAACGGAAGGTGATGAGAAAAATCTTTGGGCCTCTTTGTGAAAGCGGAATATGGAGGATAAGGTACAACCATGAGCTGGAGAACCTTTACATTGGACATAATTAAAAGCATGAAAATACATCGAATACAATGGTTAGGGCACGTTTAGCGACTGGTGGAAGGCCAAACCCCAAAGATGCTTCTCGACACACGACTGGAGGGGAGACGAGGTGTGAGGAGACTCAAGCTGAGATGGATGGACGGCATACAGGAGGATTTAAAGAGGATCGACGATTAAAACAGGAGAGCGCAGGCGATGGACCGGTATAAATGGCGATAAATTCGGAAGGAGGCCAATGCTCACAATGGGCTATATCGCCAATGATGATGATGATGATGAGACTGACGTGACTTGTCGTGCTTCCTTTTATAATGTATTGCACATCCGCATATCTGTCGATGGTAACCTCACATTGTGGGATATGCCGTGAAGGTGTGTGATTATTTATACATACATATATACATAGGTACATACCATCACGCCCTTTATGTCCCATACCATCATGTCCCTTACAGGGTAAGCAGAGAGTACCGAGCGCCATAATTCTCTATTTTTGCACACATTTCTGGCTTCCTTTACATCCATGCATCGTCTCATACATGCTCGTCGATTGTTCAAACTTTTTATGTTTCCTTCTTTGAAAATGTCATTCACATGGTCATGCCATCCCTTTCTAGGGCGACCTCTGTTATTCACTCCAACTCTTGCACCCGTGTATATTTTTTTGGTTCGTCGTTCTTGAAAATATATTTCTTTCGTGTAAATACGTACTTCTAACTTTTAAATTAACAGATATTTGCGTGCAAAATGTAATTTTTTTGACAGATATGGCTTGAAAAATTTTGTATGAAAAAAATAATTAAAAAAATATATTTTTAATAATTCAGCATTTTTATCATATTTTTTTAGCGTGACACTGCATCAGGTATACTGGTACTTGTTTGCACATAAATAAGATTTATAGATGCTCTTGGTTTTTCAGAAGGCGTGAGACAAACACACATACACACATTCACACACACACTAACAGTATGATTGCTATATTACTTTAGATAGGTTTGCTTAACCAGCTAATATCAAGCAAATTCAACTCTCGGGCAAGACAACGTCTGTCGGGTTCCCTAGTACCAACTATAAAAAAACATTCTAACATTTCTCTGATGGCTGATAAATTAACAATTATCAATGCTGCCGATAAAAAATATTAGTTTTATCTCAACGCGGAAACATTAAAAATATCGAACCAACATCGATTTAAATCTGTGAATAATGAAAAGTGTACAGAATCAATCAAGTATGAAATTAAGTGTTAAATTACTAAATCAGTTCTACTTTTTATATTTAATTATACTCAAAATATTACTGTGATAATACAATTTTTTCTCACTTATTTTTCCCCCGCATGAAGCTCACCCAGGCCTCTCTGACGAAAACATAATTACCCTGTAATATTTTGATACATCATGGTGACCATATATTATATATAAACAAGAAAAAAAAATAAGGACATCGTTTTCAAAGTTTTCTCCGCGTAAAAAGAAATTGATAAAACTATTCCTGGTTTGATACAATATGTACAGCATTATTATTAAATTTTTATGAAATACATTTTGTTAAATTTGATTAAAATATCAGATAATAAAAATTCCAGTATGCCATGAAGATGCCTTGATTTCCTGGTTCTCCTATATGTATTTTTTTCTTTTTTTTAAAGAATGAGTCACAAGGACATATAAATCCTCATTCACTCCCTAATTTAAGCATAAATGCTTAATGCTTAATGCATAAATGCTACAGTTGAACGAAATCGGTCGTGGCAGGATTCGAACTCGCAACTTCGTCTCTATTTGGATAATAAATTGTCAATAAAAATGATTATATACATATTATATGCATTCTGCATTGTCATGATTGTCTATGATTACCAACTGAAGCAGTAAAAAATCGTGTACGGATAATTAAACAGCAGCGTCCAATTAGAATTGTGAATTCACAGAAGAATGTCGAATATGTTTGCATTGATAATTAATCTATGTAATAAAATAATAACATATCGATGTCGTTATAAATCCAGTGGAATATTATAACAGTCGATATGTTATACGGACATGACTAGACTACAACTACTAGAGAAATGATTGTTGAAAATATTCTTTTAATTACCTTTTTCACAGCAGTAATCTGCTTAACCGACCAAATCGCTTCCTTAATTCGTACATATATTTTTAAATATATAGCTATTGACATGTTATCGTATGTTTAATTTTAGAAAAATAATAAATAGACCTTAGCCCCCACCATCCGTTCTGGTTGTGTAGACTTGTAACGGTTTCTCTATGAACTATGAAAACAGAAAAAATACTATAAAAAGGTTCTGATAAATTCATATAAGGATGGAACTTTGTCCTTAAAATAGAAAAAGTGCTAATTAACTAATGTCTGGCGATAGATGAATCAAGAAAAATATACGGGATGCAATAAAATAAGACAACGAAATAATTTATTTATTGATTCACGGCTCAAAGCCCTTTACAAAATTAAATATTACATGACACAGCCAGGGCCGGATAAACGTGTTTTTGCGCCCGTAGCAATATATTTGAAATCGCCCCCCACCCTACATTTTTTTGGAATTTTAAATGTAGAATCATTTAAAATTATTTAAAATTACATCGGGTCTAAAATGAAAAATCATTGACATTTTTTTTACATACATACGTCACCCCGAGCCTCTCTCCGAGTACGCAAAGAGAACCGAGCTGCGGATTTTTTATTTATATAATTTACATTTTAGGATTTTAAGCGCCCTTTTTAAGATAACCGCCCTGATTTCTTGTTCCTTATTGTTCTATGATTTAACCGGCCCTGGACACAGCATAAACAAAAGAAATACAATTTATAAACATCTAGATATAACAACGGTAGCAGAGGATATATTAAGAAAAATAAAAATAGGTATATAAGAAAGGTAAATTAAACACAAAAGTACATACATTAAAAACCAAAGAATAAATAAATAAAAAAAACTCAAAAAAAAAATATTACATAGCATGAACATAAGGATATTACTGACTGAATAATATAAAAATGAATGGTGTCAATAGCTACCTACATACTTAGCCTCACTGAATCAGAGAATGCTGCCAGATGTGATTATATATTACATTATTGAATTAAATAAAATAAAAATCAAATGTACAAAAATATATAAAAATATATAAAATGTAAAAATATATAAAAATGTAAACAACTTATGTTTTAATTTAAAAGAGTTAAAGAAAGGGTCAGTCGGATAACCAAAGTCATTGCCCAATCGATGAGTTCTATTCAACGGAGTTATATACATATCTAAATAAATAGTGTTGGATAATAGTATGATGTGTACAAAAATCTCATTACCCTTAATTTAGATTTTTTTTCTTTAGATTCAGTCAGTCTTAAATTTATAAAGCAACTCGCGTTAGCGATTTGCTTATAAATTTAATGGAAATTGGTCGCAGGAAAAATGCAATGAACACCTTTGCCATTTGAAGTAAGGAATAAGTTTATAATGTATTTGTATTTGATCACATTTTTAAAATTAATTATATTTCTCAATATATTATTTACGTAGTTGTATGACATCTATTATTTTTAATACCATTTATTATTTTTTGTGTTGGAAATTTCGCGTTTAATATCAACTTGGACACCTCATTCGATCTTGGTAAAAATGTGCTGTTGTGATGCCTTAGAGCGGTGATAGCCCAGCGGTAGGGTCGTCGCTTCACATGCGTGAGGTCGACGGGTCGAATCCGGGCGGGGCACGCACCCCTGGATTTTCAAAAAATCTATGTGCGGATTTATAACACTAGCTATGTGTAGCCATGATCTAATTTGTCTAGTTCCCCTTTCTAAGGGTTACGAAGGTCAGATGGCAGTCGCTTCAATGAAATAACCAGACTCGCACAATTCCAGGATCATGGTCAAAGCGTACTCCGTTAGAAACGGGACAAAAGCGCTAAGGGGAAAGAAGAAGAAGAAGAAGAAGATGCCTTATTTTATGGTCTATCCCTTTAGATCGCAGTTGGGTAACATTCTTAAGGCTATCTTGTTTCTCCGACTCCGCTCAGCACCACATGATACATAAATATAAATATATAATGATAAATTATATTTCGCGACAGCATTGTACCTCTTAGGCCCGGTTGCGTCAAAAAAGTTAAACGAAAGTTTATAGTTAAAGTTACAAAAAAGTTACTTTTTTGTCAAATTGAGTTGCATCGCATTTTTGTTAACTTAAACTTAACCGAAAAGTTACTAAAATTTAAACCCCCAGAAATGAGAGTTTAAGATTAAGTTAAATTTAATTATTGACATTTCTCTCAGAGAACACATGATTTATCTTTCGTTTCCCTATCGTAGAAAATACTTTTGACAATTGTTTATTTTGTAATGTTGTTTTTTTCGTGTTAATTGTTGAAATATAGTGATATATTTTTTATGGGGATTCGGATTCATCTGATGACGAATTTAGTCATCATTAATACATATCATGTTAACTACGCGAAAGCCGAAATTATTCAGGCAAAGGACAAATTTTTGGTTATGGGATGATGATGAATTTATCGCCCGATTCAGAATGTCCAAAAACAGGGTTCATCAATTAGTGGAACTCATTAGAGAGGACATTGCACCACAATCTAACATTATTTCTTTTTTTCCTTCCAACAATGACAAAGGGATACTTCGTCGGCGGTAAAGTTTGCTGATCGATCTCTGAAAAAATCACTTCATAAAACCTTGCCAATAATATCGTTATGTAAATAAAATTTTAATTAATATATATTTTGAATTTGAATCCATGCCGATAATCAGACAGCAAATAAACAAATAATGATCGTAACGCGCACTGAGCGGTAACAAATAAAACGAGGTTATATTATGACAGACGCCAAAATCTAGCATGGACAAAATGGTATGGCAATATGACAAAAATAATTCCTGGTGTATTTCAGTTCATTATAACGGAATTTGATCTTTGTTGCGTTGGTATCCCCATTAACTATAACTTAACTTTTTTTTTGTCGGTGCAACTCATATTTCATTTAAACTCGACGTAACTTTTGTAAGACCCTAAACGGAGTTTAAAATTTTAACTATAAACTTTTTTTTGGTGCAACCGGGCCTTACACGGAGATGAAAAGAGTCGCTGAAAACCGAGCGGAGTGGAGGAGGAGATGCATCAATTTAATGCTGCCAACCAATCTTCAAGATTGAAACAAAAGAAGAAGAAGTGATAAATAAATAAAAAAAATATATAGATTCAAATTAATCTTTATTTCAAAATCAAGAAATATTAATTTATAAATTTGTTCTAGTTTTACAATATATGTAATGATATCGATACACAATATAAAATTTTTGATTTGAATTCATAATAAACTATTATAAAATAATATATTGAATTATTGATATTTTATATAACATGACAACGTTTCCCTAAAAAGGCGGGCAAGGAGACGTGAGAATCACACATATGCAACAATGCAAATTTTCATCTACATTATTATTTAAACTTCTCGTACACATAATATGTATAGTACCTATATTCATTATTATCATTATTTTATTTACATGGTCACACCAGCATTATCTCCATATACGCATTTATCTTTAATTTAATTAGGTAACAATATTATAGCCCTGCGTAAAACTATATAAAAAAATCAATAACTCTTTTGCTAGGGTATATAAATTAGGCCGATTCGATTAATTTTAGTGCAAATACAATTTATTTATTTATTTATTATATATACGCCCTTAATAGGGCATTTACAAAAAAATACAGGATAAATAGAACAATGTAGGCACAACAAAATAACATTAAGTGTAAATACATCGATTATATAGGTACATAATAAAAAAACGTAAGTAGTTAAAGGAAGAACAATATAAAACAACATAATACAACATAATAAAAGAAAATAGAGGTAAATGATAAAAAAAAACTAGACATAAAAGAAGAAAAAAAAAATAAACAGTATTACATATTCAAATTAAACAAAGCAAAGTAAAAATCAAAAATTATAATATGCGTTAAGCATCCTTTTGAAACCATCTATAGTGTGTACATTAAATATATCAACAGCACTATATTGGTTTCCAAGGCGGTGCAATCTATGTATTGGTGAGTTAATAATAAAGTTATTTCGAAGATTCTCTATATGAAAAGGTGCAATTTGACGTGAAGCAAACCTTGTAGGTACTCTGAATTTTATCATTTCAACTAGGTCAGGGGTGTCCAATATACCGTTGATTATTTTAAATAAACAAATTAAATCACAAATCGTTCTTCTGTTTGATAGTTTCGATAAATTTAAAATACTCATAAGAAAATCATAATTTAATTTTTCTAAAGGAATGGATAATTTATAATTTACAAATCTTAAAAATTTATGTTGAACCCTTTCGACCCTCAATGAGTGCACATTATAAAACGGCGACCATATAGTTGAATTATATTCAAGATTACTACGAACAAGTGATGTATATAGGGTTTTAAATGTATTAATAGATCTAAAATTTTTGACGGTTCTCAAAATATATCCAAGGCATTTTAAAGCTTTATTAGTTGTTTCAGTTTTCTATACAATTACATAATTATTTTAAAACACAAATAGTTTTGGAAAAGCTGTCGTAACAGTTTGCACTTAAGGGGGGGACTGCTGCTAACGTACCTATTTTTCAATTTGATATACCATTATTATTTCTTATCAAATCGTTTTGAAAAAAAATAATTTAGATAGTTTGGGTATTCATAAAGAAAAATGTATCTTTACTTTTTGATAATGTTCTGTATAAATTCTAGATTGTAGAAGAATAATGGCATACCCCGATTTTCAACGTTTATCTTATATTTTTAATAAAATATAAGGCGTAGTTCAACATATTTTTTTTTAAATTAAAGAAGACAAAAATATCTAGAAAAATATGATGTGACGTTGCATTAATGCTTCAGGTTTAGAAAATAAACCTAAAAAACATTTATTTTCCATTCAACGCCATTGCGAAATACAGGTTTTTTTTGGTTTATTAACTTAACCTGATGCATTAATGCAACGTTAAATCGTATTTTTCCAGATATTTTGATATTCTTTAATTTATAAAAAAAATATAATGCTTTTATTTATTAATATCCAAACTAACTAGGTTATTTTTTTCAAAATGATTCGTTTTGTAGTAATGACGCAAATTCAAATTGAAAAAATAGGTACGTTGGCAGCAGTCCCCCCCTTAAATACCTTCTCTTGGTCATGTCCTTTTTTACTGTTTCCTTAATCATAAAGTTTTAAATAATAGAATATTGCTGTAAATAAATTTTTAATACAATTAACTATACCATATTATTTTTTTGTTGATTTAATACTATATTTTCATATTTTTTATTCACTTACACTCATACAATGTCATGCTATCATACGTGTTCTCATATTATTTATACTTTTTGCTTTATTTCCCATAAATATACTATATAATATATGTGGTCAGCTTTTTTATTACTATTTTTTTACACATAATATAATCAAATATATTAGACACTGGCGGGCTTATTGCCATTATGCAATTTCTTCCTACCAACCAGCTCTTTAGTGCTAGTTTTATTTTTAATTTAATTTAATTTTATATTAAACTGTACATTTAAAACATTTATATTCAAATTAGGCCTAAACATTTAAGTATTATTATTAAGTAATTAGGTATGAATAAAGTTTTGTCTTAAAATAGCACACAAAAAACTTATTAATATTTGCATTAAATGCATTCGTGAATAGACCACATGAAATACCTGTGCTAAGGTGTTAAGATAAATACATTTTAGTATTTCCTACATATAGGTACATTTATTATACATACATTTTGATGATTTCAAATTAACTAGTTTGATTCATGACTCTGAGGATGCCGGCGGTGTTCGGCGAAAGCGCTTAGGCTCATTAAAGTCATCCTCATTTGTGGATTAAAACTATATGTTTTTTTTTTTTTTAAGAAAAATGAATATGTCCTTGTTAAACAAGCACATATACACCTTCCTACGTTCCCTAAAATAAGCAAATAAATGCTTTTGCTATAGGTGAACGAAATCGGTCAAGGCAGGATTCGAACTCGCGACCACTGGATTACTAACCCAGCGCGCTAACCGCTCTGCCACCGACCCATCTATTTTTAAGATACATTTTATTTGAAACGTCAAGTGAAATAGATGAATGTTCTGCATTAGCTTGAGGTTATTGAAACATTACGAAATATTTATTTAATAAAATACAATATAGAGTGATTTCGAAGGATTTTGTGGAGCTCAGAGCATTGACACATTCGGTAAAATTACTCAAGACTGCTCTTTTCTGTGGGCCAACAATTAAGTTACTTAAGGCGCCCTTGTAGTCATCTTGTATCACTAAACGGCGCATTATAAAGTATTGTATTTTTTTGACAAACTTTTTAACATCTCAATGGAGACGAAGTTGGAATATTTATTTATCTATTTATACATCTTTCTGTACATAATATAAACAAATATAATTGTGCACTGGCGGGCTTATTGCCATTAGGCAATTTCTTCCAACCAACCAGATTACAAAGTATGATAACATTGTGTATGTACAATAGCAAAAGAATAAGAGTAAAAGAAAACAAAGATTAATTATATAACACTAAGATACTATTAAAACAAAAAAGAAATAATAATAATTCTTAGCAAGAAAAACGGATAGGGAAAGGACAGGAGAGGAAATTGGGATCAGGTGTTCAGGGATAAATATTCCTTCTTTAGTTTTTTCTTGAAAATACTAAGTGAGTTAGACGACGCAATATCCGGACTAAGGCTATTCCATAATCTTGCTGATTGTACTTCGAAAAAAGAGCTGAGAAATTCTGTATTATGGATAGGGATGGATAGTGTTGTACGTTCAGCATATCGGAGTGGAAGTCCATGATTGGATAAATAAGTGAATATAGTAGGAACTCAAGGCACCTACAGGGCTTACAACCTGTCCTCGGCTAGTTTACGTGATCACTTTATGCGCTTGCGCAACGTTCACCAACTATGCCTCTTTATTGGGTTCCCTTATCAATGAAATTTTTGTAAGTTCTATATATTTCAATAATGAGATCGCTTGAAAATAGGACATTATTACTATCACCATCTATGAAGTAACGCAGAAACCTTTTTGTAACGCCATCTACACAGCTATTTCCTGTCTTTTAGGGAAAGTGCTCTTGTTTTATGCACTGCGGACATCTGGATGCAATCTATTCCAATTTATAGGACCACTCACTCACAAAGCATCGATCATAGTAAGCCGCTTTGTTGGCTCTATCCAACTCCTTTACGGAGTTGTTACTCTGTGATCCAGAAGACCCGAGTGTGGGATACCTCCCAGATACCTCTTTTTTTCTGATACAGCTCTTGAATGTTTTGTGGTGCCAGGTTATGCAAAGCATTAAACACGTCAAAAAAATTTTGTAGTCAACTCGCTCTGGACACTCCAAACAGTGTAGTTCGTAAACTTTTAATGTAATGCAACAAGAACAAAATATTTTTGAATAGAATAAGTTGCGACTAAGTAGGCCTTCGCATCCAAGAGTCCCGCACCCAAGTGTCCTTCGCATTCAAGAGTCCCGCACCCAAGTGTCCTTTGCATCCAAGAGTCCCGCACCCAAGTGTCTTTCGCATCCAAGAGTCCCGCACCCCAAGTGTCCGTAGCAGAGTCCTTTCCGTGTTACTAACATAATATTAACATTTAAAATGTACAACAAAAAAATTATAATTGATTGGAATTTTTTTGATGCAACGTATTGGTAAGTAGATCGAATTTCAGTTGATGCCAAAAAAGGTTCTTAAACTGTTAATGCTTGGGCCCTCTTCAAAAACCAGGTGTTCATTGGCTCCGACTTCCCCTTCATCACAACAGGACCGCGATATGTCAGATCAAACTGCGGGTCGTAGTTGTCCTCACGACAGAGATATCTGAAAAACAAAAAAAAAGGTTTATTTATTTTCAATATTACCAGTCACCATTTTTGTTTGTCATCATCTTGACTATTTTATTATACACTAGCTGAGAAGCATCGCTTCGCTCAGCTTCTAAGCTAGGGCTTTCAGCCTACTTTTTACCGCAGCGCGGTAAATGGCCGCCTTCGGCGGTTCATGCAACAAAATGAAACGAAGCTTTTATGGTAGGTACTTAAAAAATATATTTGGTACAGTGTTAACCAACACCTGGTGGACGTCACAATGTCTAGTGGACTTCACAAGGTGCGGGCTTCCAGTCCATTGCTAGTGTTGTTTTTGCGACTACTCCGCATGGACACATGGCTCCAGCCACACGCCCCATGAACATGCCCATAACGATGCCAATAGTCCATGAAGACTTGGCCACGTCAACCTGAGCACCCGCGAGGAAGAACGAACGCTTGCCCCCGTGAGTGCCGTGAAAAGATAAATTACTCTGGATGCTGCAATTTATCGACCTGCATCTTCGCTTTGTGTCTCATGGGCATATTATGATGAGTAACAGCACTCTATTCTCCATCATCAAATTGTAGTTAATTACCTCATTTTGATTATTTTTAAATAAGTATTTTTTTTATTTATGTTAGTCCAATTAATTCAAACTTTGGGTTGCCCATATAGAACGAATGTGTTTTTAAAGTTGTTACGTGCACAGCATACATTATTTTATAATAAATAATCAATAGTTGTTGATAATAATATTTCATTTTGATGACCTTTTTATTATTTCGATATTATTCTCATCGGAAGAAAACTTATATTTTTTAACGCATTGCGGCGCTTTTGTGATGTCATTCAAATAATACTCCATAGTTAAATAATAATTAAATTTCAAGACCTGACACGAAAGTAGAAGGTATATAAATATTTTGTAATCTTATATATTTTCAAACTGTAATCAATAATCAATAGTTGTTGATAATAATATTATTTCATTTTGAATCTTATATATTTTAAAACTGTAATCAATAATCAATAGTTGTTGATAATAATATTATTTCATTTTGATGATCTTTTTATTATTTCGATATTATTCTCATCGGAAGAAAACTTATATTTTTAAACGCATTGCGGCGCTTTTGTGATGTCATTCAAATAATACTCCATAGTTAAATAATAATTAAATTTCAAGACCTGCACGAAAGTAGAAGGTATTCCAACTGTCGATTTGTTCAGGAGAACTTTGTTCTCTTAACATATCGACAATGTTTCAAGCCAGAATACGCGAGAATTGTATGGAGAGGTCTACTTTTTTCACGGCTTTTCCAACTTTGAAGTCAAAAAACACCAACTTAGAGGCTTCGCAGCATATATGTTCCATACACGGATTTACTCAGAATTCGGAGTAGAACATTTCGTGTGTCTGTGTGTGTGTGTGTCTGTGTGTGTGTCTGTGTGTGTGTCTGTGTGTGTGTGTGTGTGTGTCCGTCCGTCCCTTATAACTTTTGATCCGCTCAATTTACAGAGCCTAAAATTTCAGAATATATAAACAGTTACAGGCCTACAAAACTTTTATACTCGGAATTTTGAATTTTTGTTTCAGTCAGGGGTTATCAACTTTTGAATTTTTATTTTATTTTTCCATATATCTCAGAAACCATAAAAGCTAGAACGCTGAAAATTGGTACAAACATAGACAAATACAAAATCTCAAATTATTTTTTTCAAAAAAATTCCAGGGTTTCTCAAACATTTTTTATTAAGAAAATTTTTTTTTTATCATAAATTTATGAGTTTAACTGCCTATATTTCCAAAACTTTTACAATTATCGAAAAAAGCCGAAACACCCCAACTAGATAATTTAATTTTCTATAAAAAATATTAACATTGTAGTAGAATATCTCAATTTTTTTTTAACAATTTTTTTAAAAATTGAATTTAGTGACGACATCGCTTCATACATTTTGTATGGCAGTCGCCTATACACAATATGTAAGAAGACTTAATAGTTTGATACTTATCTCCAAACATACATACCATCATGATATTTTCATATTCTGGGTAGGAAAAAAGGAACTTCCTCCATACTATCCTATCTTGACATACATACCTACATAATATATGTTGTATAGAAAACAAAATATCTGAAAATATTCAATAATTTGTATTTATGGGTTTATAGTTTGGTACATATTCTTCAACTATACATACTATCGCTATCGACAGTTGGATCTCATGTGTTACATGCAACTAGTATTAAAAAAAATGTATGTATCCGTGACAAATTTAACAAGAAGTTAAAGAATAAAATAAAAATGAAGTTGCCCAAGAAGCAATAAAAAGTTGATAGGTATCCATAATACTACATTTAGAGATTGTCAACATAAAGATATAATCAAATCTCATTATTCAAGGCGCTTTGATCCAAGAGTTAGCAGGAGAAGGTTACTATTGTGTATGAAGTATACACACCTAATGGTACAGAGATGTCTGTCTTAAATAAAACTTTTATACCATCACAGCATATCCCCTCAATGTGGGGTAACTACAAGTGCTCAGGTGTGCATTACCTTATAAAAGGAAGAATCTTCCTCCATACTATCCTATCTTGACATACATACCTACATATGTTGTATAGAAAACAAAATATCTGAAAATATTCAATAATTTGTATCTATGGGTTTATAGTTTGGTACATATTCTTCAACTATACATACTATCGCTATCGACAGTTGGATCTCATGTGTTACATGCAACTAGTTAAATATTTTGTAATCTTATATATTTTTAAACTGCATTCCTGTTTTACAAAATTTCGTAGAAATAAAGTTGTTTTTTGTAAAAATAATTTTATATTGTGTTTCCATAAGTTAAAAAATTTACCGATAGATGTCGAAAACCAACCATTTATACTCTTTATATATTTTTTCGTATTTTTTAAAAAAAAATTAGGCGTTACCACAAAAAAAGAATATTTTTCCCGAAATATGTATAATATTGACTATCTTTAAACAAAAAATCAATATAATTGGCGTTGTAGGCCACTTGTAAAGAATCACCATTTTGACAGCTAAATCGGTAAAACAATGCAAGTAAAGCAAATCTGACCCACAATGCAAAAGGAAACACTTGTTCCGTGTAAATTGTTCCCTCTCCCTATGTAGGATTTTATTATTTCGTGCCTTTTGAGCTCTGGCTATGACGAGAACAAACAAAATTTTACGTTGGCATCAGTTGGCATTATAATAACCGTAAGGATATATTCTCATAAATCAATTTTGGCGACTCGGCGAGTAATGCAAAAAAGCATTCTATAAGTCTTATTATATAACATTAAAACATACTTTCTTTTGAAAATAACATAAAAAACATTAGCTCGCGAGGCTTTGTGTTTTTATACTGTTTCAAATGTTATATTATAAAAATGTAATATTATAAGATTTTTGCTCTACTGTAAAATTGACGATTTTGACATAGTAAGGTTTCAAACGAAAGACAGACAGACAGACTGACATGAATTTAGCCGTGCACAAACATGTGCAAATCCAGAACGACAATCTTACCAGGTCTACTTTATTTATATGCAGATGTATCATATAAGTAATATTCTATGGTCATCCAACGATGAATACTTTTTTTTAAAATTCAAATATTCCAATATTTCAGTACATACAAATTATAGATTACATGAAAATTCATCGAAACACAATTGTTCGAATGCGCAATAGGCGTGATGACAGTAAGAAAAAATCATTGAAATTATGATTTTATTAGATAAAATATGTTATAACAATTTGAAAAAATATATTTATTTTCATTTTAAAAGAGCGAATAATATTAATATTATTAAAATAAAAATACAAAATATGTTTGTCCGCCATTTTATGTGAAACACCAATCAGAGCGCATGACGTCACCATATTGTCACTGTCAATTGTGTTTGTTACTGTCAACTGTTGTGTTGTTCGAAATGGCTATTTTTTTCATAACAAGCTATATGGAATATGCTGCTTATTTTTAACATGCTATTTTTATTTATTGATTTATTTGGTTTATTTGGGACAATAAACCAAATAATATCGCTATCCGCTCTATTGAATCGTTGACGCATCTGTTATAACACGCACCGAGTATTGTAACGTGGTGGAGAATATTTAACGTTTCAGAAATAAATAACTTGGTGGCTTTCATTGCTTGATTATAAAATAAAATGATGTAATTATATTGTTTGTGGGAGTTGTACAGTGTTACATGGGGTTGAAATGGAAATACACAATGTATTATGATGAATCTAATATACATATGGGATAACTGTTATGATTCATATACATATTATGATTAATATATTAAAATATGTAATAGGTGTGAAAAAATATGTGATATATAATATGTGTGTGACTGTAAGAAAAAAATCATTGAAATTATGATTTTAAAAAATAAAATAGGTTATAAAGATTTAAAAAATGTTTTTTTTTAATTTATAGGAGTGAATAATAATAATATTATAAATATAAAAATACAAAATGTGTTAGTCCGCCATTTTATGAGAAAAAACAATCAGAGCGCACGACGTCATAGTATGGTCGCGTCAATTCTTCTGATAGTCTTCAATACAATATACGCATTAATTGTCGGTCTGGACAATGTTTATTTTGGTGTTATCGATATATTAATATTTTAATTAGGTACTTAAAACTAAAACAAAACAATAAAATAGCAATGGAACAAGGATTCATCAAAGCAAATAGTTTCAATTTACCTAGATACTCGCCTACCTATCGGGGGACACTATGGGGCCGGTATTACAGTGTCAGTTTAAGAGCTAAACTCAAGTTATACAAAAATATAGCGTATTACAGTGTCTGTTTAGGCCTAATCTTCCCTCAAATATGTCACTAAAACGACAAATATTTAACTCAACGTTTCTGGCAGATTAAGTACTTAACTGTGAGTCAACTGTCATTTGCTAGGCAACTCGTGCGCCACACAACAAAACAAACTGGCAGCCGTATTGAAACGAACATGGGCATTTAAAAGCATTATTTTGGTAAAAAAAAAAATACCATGTTGGATAATAAAACAATGGTATTTAAAGTCGTTGCGTCCCGTTTTGTATTTCGTATTATTTGAGGTTATTTAAATTTGACAGATAATAACCACAGAAAAAGTGAAATATGTCTATAATTGAAGATTTAGTAACTGACATGTCATATTGCACTGTAATACGGAAATGGATTAAATCTCCCCTTAACATTAATCTTGAGTTTAACAAACTCAATGAGTTGAGGGCCGACTGTAATATCGGGCCTAAGTTTATTGTATTTTGTATGTAACTTAGTTCTTATTGAATAAGTAAATAAATAATGAACGCTCGCAACGTATGGTAAACTAATTTAGTTTTAGTATTTTACAATTTTGTCACGCGATGGTGAGCTGACGAACGTTCGACACGTTATGATGCTGGTCACTGCCAAACTAAACTAGCAAGCTATATTTTTTTCATGCAATGAAGCGATTCGCGAAACGACGGCGATTACGCGAAGCATGCGTTTTAAAATATCGTTACAATTTTAGCAGCATACGAATTATTACATAGCGCTCGTTATTTGTATTGTGTTCATAACAAGCTATATTTATCTGCTATCGTTATTTTTAGCAACAGCAGCTATAGTAGTCATTTCTTCTGCCTGTCTTACCTAGAATGGAACTTTTGATGGTCGGATATTTCTTTGCGTCGAACAAAGACTTATGCTCATCAGAATTTCGAAACGTAAAAACTTAAAACGTAAAAACTAAATAAGTTCTTTATTTATCTGTAATTTAAATACAACTTACATCTCGAAAATCGATAAAATATGCTCCTTCTTCTCTCTACATTATGTGTTCATAAGCTAAAAACATACGCGGGAAACGTATGATGGCCTTTGACGTTTGGACATTAATGAAGTTCTTAATATGCTTATTGCCTAAATAATGGTAAATATTATATTACTGAGAGCTAAAAGTGGGGGAACAAATAATACTGTACTTCATTGTAAACGCGTACTTAATAAAATTCACTTGTGTCTCGCCGTGCGAAATTTAATCACTTATTTCTCTTTTTTTTCGCGTGGGACGAAAACAAATACCTCAGTAGGTGTTTTTTTCGTCGTGTTTGTACATTTAGGGACCGCACAACACTTATGCACTTTTGAATTGATTGTAAATACACAAATCGTCTTAGAACACATATATTACATATAGTAGTGATATGCAGTTTACGATACCATGACGTCACCGTCAGGGTCGGCAGCCGCCATGATACTACAAGCTTTTTTTGGCGTAAATGTCAAATTTGATTTTAAAATGGCGATTTTTGCTACTAAACCTTTATTTTATGTAGAAATGTATATATATTTGAAAACAGTGAATGCGTAAAAACATCGTGAGATAGTTTTTCAAAATTAGTCATCATGCCTATTATACGATTAACAATTTATTCTTCGAAAATCAGTTATCAGAATGACAGTTATTGTCCGAAAGCAAATTATTCGAACTAACATTTGTTGGAAAACCAAATTGACCGAATAGAATATATTTTTGTGTCATTATGTTGCCTTCTTTTGACATGTTTGTTGCCTCTTTTTGACATATTTGTTTCCTCCTTTTGACACATTTGATGCCAGTAAAATAATACAATATTCGATGTTTATTTGTTTATTATAAATCCTTTCTTACAAATACAATAACATATTATGTATGCACAATATATGTAACTTAAAATATATAGTACTATAATGAACTTAAAATTAAAGTTTATGTTTTTTATTTTAATCACTTACTCATTATAGAGTTATATTTTGTAGATGATTTCTGGATAAGACACTCCACTAGGCCAATGCCTGTGTCGGAGTGCCATTACATATATTTTTATTTAGTATAATGTTAATCTATTGGTACCTACTGTAAGGTAGTCTAATAGTACAATGTATTTATTTGTTCATTTCACTATATGCAATAGTCTTTCGCTCTCTTCTCTGCCTTTGTTAAATAACCATTTAAATAATATTTTTTTTTTGCATTAGTTGATGAGATAGTTGAAATTTCTGGTATGTCTTGTTTTAACATATTATGAAGTTTAGGCGCTAGGTATGTATAGTTTTTTTGTCCTAGTGTGGTTTTCATTCTAGGTACTGCTTCAAGATTTCGTACAGTTTGTCTAGTTTTATGTGATGTAGACTATTATTACTTGTTGCATTGTTGTTGAATACTCTCAATATCATGGATGTTGATGAAACCTCTTGCCTTCCACGAGGCTACATACACCAAAGCTGATGTGGGGGAATAAAAGAGAAAAAGTGACACTCTACATTTTTGTTAAGTACTGCGCTTTATTCAAAAGATTATTGAAGTCCATGAAAAGAAAAGAAAATTCAAAAAACAGACAGCACACAAAGAATATAAAGAGTGGGCATGGAAAACGATAAATAAAAACTACTGAATTGTCAAACACACGCGAGCACTAAAAGACGCCAACCAGAATGATGCAACCCCAGGGTACAGAGACATCCTAACTCCAGGAATATCTACATATGCCAGGGGTTGTTTATTCCTCTCACAATGCTACCAACATGACATCATAAAAATTCGAACAATTGTAATTTCTGATAATTGTGTGTTGGTAAAATTGTTTTTCGAAAAAATGTGATCCGAAAAATGTGAAGAAATGTGCACGACAGGGTCAGAAATGAGGATATAAGAAAAGAATGTAAGAAATAGAAAGATGTCATTAATAGAATGAAAGTGAACACATTGAGATGGTTTGGCCACATGGGGAGAATGAATGAGGAACGCCTGACTAAGACAACATACATTGCGGACAGGAATGGAATGAGAGGTCGGGGCCGCCCAAGGAAAGGATGGCACGTCCATGTGAACGGTATTTTGAAAGACGGAAATGTCAGAAGCATGAATAACAGACGAAAATGTATAAGACGATGTATGAATGTCGACGAGGCGATGAATGTGTGTTCGGTTCTTTCTGCTTACCCCGCGAGGGACATGGCGTGATGGTATGTATATACATGTGATTCGAATAATTGCCATTCGTAAAATTGATTTTCGTAAAATTGTATTCTGAAAGTTTCATCACTATGTATCTGTGTGTGTGTTGTGTACTATGTGCTTTGTAAGGCGCGTATATTGTACATACTTTATTGATTATAGATTAAAGTACACTTCGATTCTTTCAAATTTCGCAAATTAGTATATTTGCAAAACATATGTAAAACCGGGACAAAAAGTCAGACCTACAACAATAAAATTAGTATAAATAATTAGGAAGTCAGATGACTGGAAAATCCTGATAGATACGCTAGCAGGGAGATAAATTCCCTTCCAAAGGAGATCTGCATCTCATCTGTTGAACCGGACTTGACAATATACTCTCTTTCATTGAAAAGAGATATTTATGTGAAGCTGACTGTTCCATGGGACACAAATATTCCTAAAGCCCACTAATTCCAGCTAAACAAGTACAAGGAACTGGTAGATAAAACGGTTGAAAATGGCTTTAGCATAAATATATTTGTATTTATGGGTTTATAGTTTGGAACGTATTCTTCAACTATACATACTATCGCTATCGACAGTTGGATCTCATGTGTTACATGCAACTAGTAATAAAAAATAGACATATTTTGATCAAAATCGGCCCGTGTATCCCACTGCAGGAAATAAACCTCCTCGTTCCTATTTGTATTATCAAACAGATGTTGAATTTTAATTAGCGATGTTTAATTGACAAAAACGTAGAAAGTTGTGATTTCTTTGTTATCGGTGTCAATAGTATTATTAAAGCAATTAATTGAGAAGTAAATAATATTTATAGAAATAAGTAATAAGTCAACATTCTTTTAATAAACGAAATAATAAATTATCAATTTCTCTGAACAAGTTTTCTCCTCGTTATTTTAAGTAAATAGTTTGTAAATATTGTTTTATTAATCTTCTTCTTCTTTAAGTGCCATGTTGGGTCCCCCAACGTCGGCGATCACTCCAGCGAATGTCTCCCTGTCCTGGGCTGCTCGGAACAGCTCCTCCACACTCCGGATGCCGGTCCATTCTCTCACATTGCGCAGCCAGAACATCTGTTTTTTACCGGGTCCTCGGCGTTTTATTAATATGTTCCTTTATCGTGAGAAGAATAAACATGAATTTAATATTTCGCCATAGGGAAAGCCTCCCTGACCCGTGCAGCGGCGCGAAACAGCCCCTGCACATTTCTCATACCGGTCAATTTCCAGATGTTTCGAAGCCAGGAAATTTGCCTTCTTCCGACCCTTCTACGACCCTCGATCTTCACGACAAGCTGAGGGATGGTTTATTTTTCACCTCCCAGAAAATGGCCACATCTTAGCATTGGTGAATTATTCTCTGTTGGTGTTGGCTCTACGTAGTACTTCAGTGTTAATGACCATCTCAGTCCATGGTATTCTCAGCATTCTGCGGTGGATCTACATTTCAAATGCATCAATATGACTGCTCATAATCATATCAATATCTCAAATCCAGTACCTGTAACCTCAGTATATTATTTTTTTTTTCACCTAATCATATTCGATGTTGCAATGAAAACAATAATTGCTTTTGACAGTTCATCGTAAATTTTCTATTTAGAATCATTAATTGTTCTCGTTGATATGGTGCCTAGATAATCTAGAGGACTTTTGACTTTACTTTTCGTGAACCTAATGCATTTTTTGTTATTGGTGTTTGAAAGGAAGATATTAAGGAAAATCTTTGACCCAATTAACGATGGAGGGACCTGGAGAATATGGTATAATCATGAGCTAGAGGCAATGTACAACGAAGTCTAATTTATAGAAATTCAGCGCTTACGTTGGTTTGGGCATGTTTGCCGGATGGATGATGACCGTATTCCTAAAAAAGTTTTAGAAACCTGTCCCGAAGGCAGAAGAAGTAGAGGCAGACCTAGGTTGAGATGGCTGGACGACGTGCTGTGTGATATAAGAGAAATGGACCTGGTAATTTGGAGAAGACTGGCGGTCGATAGAGAGGGATGGAGACGATTCCTGGAGGAGGCCAGGGTCCGTAGCGGACTGTAGTGCCATTGTTGATGATGAATGCATTTTTGTCATTTAAATAGTAGTCTTTGATAGGGCCGATTACATACTGGTTGATTACAACAATGCAATTTTTAAATTGGACTGATGACAAAGTGGTCTTTGATGGGGCCGATTGTAAGGTGATTTTTGAAAGGGCTGATAGCAAAATAACTTTAAACAAGTCTGTTGCAAAGTAGTATTTAATGGGCCGATTACAGAGTGGTCTTTGAAGGGAGCAATAGCAAAGTGATGGTATTTTATTACCTTCTGTCAACTTATTATTTGTGAACCATTTCTACCATTATACCATCATTTATAGCATTATTGCTGAGTATAAAGCGGTCATTAATTGAACCGATTACAAGGTGATCTTTGAAAGGGCCGATAGCAACATGACTTCAATACCAAAGTAGTCTTTAATTGGGCCGATTACAGAGTGGTCTTTGAAGGGAGCTTTTAGAAAGAAGTGTTTTGTTTACCTTCGCTCGAATGATCATTAATAATCCATTTCTACCATGTACACCATCATTTTTTAGCATTATTTTTTGTCAATCATTTATTGTTTATTATTTCCATATGTCCAAACCGCTATGAAAAATTGTTTCCTTGAAATTATCTGTATACAGGATTCCCGTTTTTCACAATTTAAAACAGGGTGTAGTTTTCAAACGCCCTGTATTGAAGGCAGTCATATGGATTCTTTAATCCTTGCAGATTAGTGACTCGCACAATGTATAAATAGTAGGTATACGCTTGACAAACTAAAGGATGATTTTTATTTTCAAAATATTGTAATTTTTGACATATTTATGATACAAATGTGTTATTTTGACACAAAATTATTTAATATAGGTAAACACTTTTAAAATTAATAATTATTTAAAATATATATGAAATCACAAAAAAAGAATACCTAATGATAAAAAAATATGTATGTTGTAAATATGTAAATAAATATGTTCTATTTGATTGAGTTCGCAAATGCGACTCCCCTTCACCGGTATCGCTCTATGCTGAGCATCGTCAGAACGGTGAACAATAATGGTGAAGACTAACTATACATAAATACATATTTTTATTTTTTATTTGTAACATAAGAAATTAATAACATATATTGGTACCTATACATCAAAGTTTAACAATACTACATTTTTTTTACAAAAATGATACTTGAGAACCAGATGCGGAACGTAAACTGCTTAACTAGGTTTAAAAACCTGTTCTGAAGCAGCTTATAATTATATAAGTAGGTATATGTTTTAGGTGTGCGTATGTGTCATTGCATGTTAACGTAAAGTAGTTTATTTATCACTGTCTTGTCTGTTTTTTTACCCACTTTTTTAAATCAACATTAAAGCTATATATATTTTTACTTTTCTTCAATTTATTTGGAAGAAAATTGAAAATTTTTACTTCAAGGAAATGAAAATTTCTTTGTTCATAAGTCGACTTGGTCCTCGGTATCTGTATATTTGCTTGTCTAGTCTGACGTGTAGTTTGGGTCGAATGGAAATTGTTGAAGTGTGCATAAATACAAATGCAAATATTTATATACATTAGATATTTTTTCATCATAAATCTATATAACATATACATCATACATTTGCTATATAGGTACATTTAGGCAAAACTTTAAACGTATAAGGAAAAATTGAGTTCAATATAACGTACATACTTGTAATACCTATACATTATTTTGACCGTTAAAACAAAATTTTGTAAAAAAAATTAAAAAAAATACGAGAATGGTGTGTGGGGATACACGCATGTGACGTCATTAATTTTATAAATTAATGCACACCCGCACCTTTGTCGCTGGTTTCCCCACGTTGTGGGATACGTCGTGATAATATGAATGTATAAACAAATTTATTTTCAGATTTTATATGTTCAGAATTCGAATATATTTTTATAACGTCCTGTATTTAAAATTTAAATCAATAAGATATTGGTCATGTGTGAAGCCACATTATTTTAAAAATATTCCGATCTTTTCATTAAATTTGTTCAGTTCCGATGTTTGTGTGAATGCATCGCATTCGAAATAAAAATATTTGTTTTCGAAATTAGAATCAAACGTCAACATATTTCAATGAAATTAATCTATGGTTTAAAAGAGCGGGAATTCGAATTTTGACGTACACGTCAACAAAACGAAAAATAACGCAGTTTTTGTGGATTAATAACTTTCACGCCTTAAATTATAACGTATTCTTAAACAAATCCATTGCATAGTATAATAAATATTTACAGCTGTTAATATTAATTGGTTTTGTTAATTATTACGTGTGAATAAACGCATGTATTATTGAATGTAACGGTTTTATATCGTGGTCAAATTTAAATGTGCAGACATACATATTTAAATATAACCATTAATTTTGTTTGAATATAAATAGTAGGTACCTACTTTTTACGTTTTAATGTAAGAAAAACGCACAGTGCTCAAAATTTGTTGATTTTTTACAAGATAAAATAATAACATACACATTATTAAATAAATTGTGAATTTGAAAAGTAAAAATGTAAATATTGGAACACAGCGTGCAATGCAAATCGCTCGCGCGATTTTTTGGACATTATAAAATGACTCAGCTCGAGCAATAAAACTATTTTTGTTTATATAAATGTATTCGGATGTTTTTTTCGTAAACGTTAAATAAAGCATAAATTGGAATACAAATAAGTATTGCATTTTTAGAAAAAAAAACAGCTAATCTAAATATATCGCAACTAGATTATTTAATATCGAAATTATTTTATTTGGAAATGATGAAAATATTTTGATTTTTACTGTTTTTTTTATGGAAATTTTTAATTAAGGATGTTATATTCCTATAAATAGAGTTATTTTTATAATTGATTCGCAATGGATGTTTTTATGGATTGTTATTTTGACGAGATTTTCAATAATTTGGATCGGGACTGTTTGGTGTCACGCAGCAAAAGAAGAGAATTAGTCCAGTATTTTTGGGGCGTCATTGCCGGATGTGCTAAAGGTAAAAAATATTTATTAAAATCACGAAAAAATCATTAAACTCGGGGTAGCCGGAGAGAACCGATCGCCACACTTTCAATTTTTTCATCATTATAATTGCCTCATACATACTCGTCTACTGTTCGAAAGCTTCTCACATTTCATCTGTTTCAAAATGTCGTTCATTCATTCGTCTTATATTTTGTTACTTTGTTTCAGTAAGTACCTATATTATTTATTTTATTCCTTCAACGCCCATTTGAAGGGCTTTTACAAAACATACAAAGCGCATGTGCATCGTACAGCAACAATATAAAACATCAAATAACTAATAGGAATATAAAAAAAACACAAATAAAATTTAAAAGTAAAAACATAGAAAATAAAAGATATCAGTAAAAATAAAGAAGAAATTCACAAAATCAGACCACAATAACAAGGAAGCTGAGTGGTTGTAAAAAATGTTATATTGTTATAGATGTAATACTGTGTAAAATACTTTGTTTAAATGAACTCAATGGGGTTGCAACAATATCAACTTCACAAAAAGTATTCCCTTCCCTCAACAGCCTTTACATTATTGCGAGGGTAGATACGCTTCTCATAACGCTTTAGTAATAATCTTTATAAATATATTTCATTTTAATTTAGTAATAAGATATGAATTAGATCGATATAATTATGAATAGGTACGTATGATGTAATACTTTGAACACTTTCGGCGGTACTAATAACGAAAAAGTAGCGAGGTTGAACTATGGAATAGAGTGACTAAAACCTAACGGCCAAAAATCTTACTAATAGCCAAGTTTTAAAACTTCTATTTTATTCCATGGTTTATATCACCATGGTAACGCTAAACCATCCGGTCCCCTAGTTGAGTGGTGGAATAGCAATAGTGAATTCGTGAGCTGTCAAAAGTCAAATAGACCGCGCGTATTGTATTTTGTCATTTTCAAAGAAATACTTTTTTTAATTATGGACAACAATCTGTATGATTATAGAATCGGCGATTTTGAAAGATCGTTTCAAGAAATTGAGCAGATGGAAAGTTTTTTGATGAAGCAAAATTTATAAGGTGTGTTCATAGGTGCGTTGTAATCCGTTTGTTGATTACGACGACATTAATTTTAGAAGAAAGTACAGATTTTCAAAGGCAGGAGTTAGACATCTCGTAGATTTATTTGGAAGAAGGCAAATAAATGAAGATATTTATTTTCCATTGACAATTGTTTTAAAATAAATGTAATAAGTTATGTTGAAATAAGTTAAATTATTGGGAATTCAACCAAAACGTGACGATACATAAACAGTAAACAAACAAACAATGACAAACATAGAAATACGATGATTCTCGATAGATGTCATAGATGGCGGCTAATAAAGTCATAGAGAATGAACAAAAAATAGCATAAAGTAGAGAAAAAATCCGAAATTCCCGTTAAATGGCTGCGTTCACACAACATTCATTCCGTATTCCATGGTTTACTTAGTCCTTGTACATTTTTACATTATTAGTAAGAACCCACTAAACCACGAATTAGTGCCTAATACGTGGTTTACGTAGTGCGAGGTTTAGTTGGCTAAAACGAGTTTTAACGAAAATGTTATTAGTACCGCTGGGTCTTACTTACTATTTATAATACGAGTTTAATCCAATGCTAAGTCAGTTTTGGCCATACAAAAAACTGGGTAAGTATCAGCTTAAACCTAAATTACAAATAGTAAGTAAGACCCTTTGAGTATAACAAAACCACAAAAAAGATGGGTCAACGATATGGTTCCAGCAGTAGCGGAATAGCTTATAGAAGCCGAAAACCTTGGTTTGCCTATAAATATAATATGTAAAGAAATACACAAAAAAATATTTAATCATAGGTTAGAAAAACTGTCGTTTTGAAAAAATCCTAATTATTTTTTGTTGTTTTATCGCAACAATACTACAAGATCCAGGGATAGAAAATAAGATACAATACTTTTCAGGCCCACGATATGTAAATGTTATTTTGGCATGTGATTGATAAATACTATTCATGACCACTGCTATGAACAACGAAGAAATTATGCTAAAAAGACATTTTTTTATTGACAGTAACATCTCAATAGAGACGAAGTTGGGATATTATAGAAGAATCTATTATTTATACTTATATTATTTTATTATTTTGTATATTATTTTTTTTTCCGACAGGGAAAAAAATACAATGTTTTGCGTATATGCAATTCAAAAATATATTCGATTTGCTAAAAAGACCTTAAATATTCGACATATTCCAATTTCCTTTCAAGGTTTGCGTAGTCTAGAGATTCTAGGCACACCCCTGCGTATGATATACATGGACATTTCGTATTTTGTTGCTACGTATACCTAATTCATATGACCACTCTCTACATACTTCAGAAGAGAATATAATATTATGATATTATTATGTACCTACAAAATAGAGTCACTATATGAAGATAATGGAATGTTATACATAAGCTACGTATTTTTCATATTCAGACAGATTTACCTACATTATTCTGCGTAACCTAGTTCCTATAATATATCACCAACATACATTTCCTTAAACTTAGAATACTTTTATACCAGGGGGGGCAATTTCTTTCAAACTGTGAAATAAAAGCCCTCATGATACCCATATCATGGATATAATTATCTCATGGAGTTCTATAATATCTTAAGATGTTATAGAAATCCATTTGATATATTTTTTTTTTTTTTTAAATAATGACATTTTTAATATAACACATAGGCCCGAGATATCAGTTGGCCCTTAAATCGTTGGCTTTAGTAATCCAAGTTAAAAATTTAGGGAAGATTAAATTTCATTCGCGTATTTCAGTGCAAAATGAAACGTCAGTTACGTAATCTTCAACTGTATATTATAATTCTATGCTTCAACTATAGATATGTATATTTTACGTTTTTCTATGGTATAACGCATCTGTCAAATTGTAATAACCTTAAATGATACGTGACGCGAAGCTGTGACTAAATATTATTTTATTATTATAACAACACATTATTTTATTTGTTTCATTACACAGAATGTTACTTTTTCAATTTTTTATACCGATCGTGTGAGGCACCGGCTTAGAATAGTGCTTCCACTCTTTTCTATTATTGTTTTCGAGTGTCCCGTAAGAGCCGGGTAATCGAAAATACAACAGGCAACTATAACATCTCACATACTGTGGTATCACAAAGGGCCAACCGGCCTAAGTGTGTTCTCCTTGGAGAGCTGCCACTCAAAAAAAAAAAAAAATAACATCTCACATAGTTCAGCAATGAGGTTCACCACCCATTCTGAATATAGTGCCTTTTTAGGTGAGACGAGACTGGTGTGTGGGTATACACAGATATGTTGTGCTCCCTTTTATAAGGCAATGCACACCCGCACACCTTTCGCTGGTTACCCCACATTGTGGGATATGCCGTGATGGTATGAATGAATGAATGAATCGATGTTTTTTTAATTAAAATCAAACATTGTAGTGAAAAAATGTCATTGAATATGTACTACGTACGTAGTAGTTCAATGCAAAATGTATGTACATTTTACAGATGGATATGGAACTATGTGATAATGGTAAAATAATGTCTTATGTAGAAAATTCAAGAATACACATTATATATATATATATATATATATATATATATATATATGTTAACTTTTAGGTTTTCACGGGTATAAGATGAAAAAGAATTTTCTGGGTTAACCCGTGTCAGATAGTCCTGAGAAGGACTGTTTAAGACCTGACGTTTCGCCCGAATATCATCGGGCATTGTCGAAGGAACGCAACGAAAACCGAGCGAGAACGAACGCGCGTGAAACAAGACCGCACACACCTAAGGCTTTCCGTCAAGTGAGAAGCGCCAGTCTATGCATGAGCGTAGAGGTAGCGAGCGGGTAGGTTCCCCTCCCCCCTCCACCCCTTCACTCCCCGCACCTATTAGCTATTTATTCTATTATTTGTACCGTTAAGCCGACTTTGTGAACGAGTTGTCATTTTAATAGTGGGTTTTTCAAATATTGTTTGTTTTGTTATGTGTGGAGGTATTGAATTTCTAATTATTACTTTAGTTTTATGAGTATTACTGTCTAGAATATTTGTCCATGTTTGAGGAATTCTTATCGCGTCATTTCTGCTGTTCATATTATTTGCATGTTTGAAAATCTCAATTGCCTCTCTGTATATGCGTTGTGGTTCGGAATTTAAGTTGGCGATGGTGGATGAATTTTCGAAATCAATAGTGTGGCCTTCGTTAAGAACGTGTTGGACTAACGACGAAGTTAACTTCTTATTTTTGACGTCCACTCTATGTTCTGCTACTCGTGAGGATATTTTTCTATTGGAGCGACCGATGTATACTTTGTCACACGAATTGCATGGAATTTTATATACTCCGTGCGACTCGAGTGCAACTGAATCTTTGGGATTGCGAAGAAAGGTAGATATTTTATTTTCTGTTCTGAAAATTGTTTTTATGTTATTTTTCTCGTCAACGTCAGGTCTTTAAGACCAGAAACGTCAGGTCTTAAACAGTCCTTCTCAGGACTATCTGACACGGGTTAACCCAGAAAATTCTTTTTCATATATATATATATATATATATATATATATATATATATATATATATATATATATATATATATATATATATATATATATATATATATATATATATATATATATATATATATATATATATATATATATATATATATATATATATATATATATATATATATATATATATATATATATATATATATATATATATATATATATATATATATATATATATATATATATATATATATATATATATATATATATATATATATATATATATATATATATATATATATATATATATATATATATATATATATATATATATATATATATATATATATATATATATATATATATATATATATATATATATATATATATATATATATATATATATATATATATATATATATATATATATATATATATATATATATATATATATATATATATATATATATATATATATATATATATATATATATATATATATATATATATATATGTATATATATATATATAGAAACAGGATGGATCAATTTAAAAAGTGGGATGAAAAACATCGCAAAAATAAAGTTGCGTGCCTGACGTTTCATTATGGCTGGCAGTTTATTTCGTTTGTTGTCAGGCAATACATCGTAATTATGTAAAAAATAAAATAAATATTAAATACATGAACCACTTCTATATCAAGTCTTTTATTTTAACAACAAAAATAAATCATGATTATAATTATTATGCATAGTCATTTGTATGAAATAAAACATTAAAGCGTGCGGCGATTAGTACGCCACCTGGCGAAAAAGACTAGAAACAATACTTAACTCAAGATTAAGACACGCGATCCGCCAGAAACGTTGAGTTAAATATTTGTCGTTTAGTGACGTATTTAAGGGAAGATTAGGTACTGAAATACGCAATATTTTTGTTAAACTTGAGTTAAACTCCTAAGGGCCGACTGAAATACTGGGCCATACTCAACAATCGAAACCCTCAGGGTCTACCTGAGGTTGACAAGTTCAGTATTTGGTAGTTTTAATATACATAATACGATGCATGTTCCAACCTACGTCACGTCAGCCGAGCAACTCAACTCAACTCAAGAGCATGCTCTTAGAGCACTTACATAGCTGTCGTCATCGGACCTCATCATGTACCTTTTCAAGTGGGTAAAATATTTTGGGCATGTAGTGTATATATGCTTATATCCATGATATGGGCAATCATAAGGGTTTTGATTTTACCGTTTGACCGGACTTGTGTTTGTTATTTTCGACATATTATCATTGTTTAAAAAGTTCTCTTATAACTTCGAGAAGCTCGTCAGAATAGGTAGCGTGGGTAAAAGATTCGATGGAGTGGCCTTCGATCTGCCCATTACATGGAATTGGACCATTTGTCGAATGATTGAGTGTAGCCGCCATCCTCAGCCACGAGGCCAAAGAGGAAGAAGAAGCGGCTTGTAATCAATGCTTCAATCTCTTTGTTTTTCAGGCCAAACCGACCGTTGTGACTATGAAGAGTCCTGTAGACATTTTGTCCTGGCTGCCCTCCGTTATCACGAGACCTCCAAGTCGTCCAATGGCCAGGTCTGTTTGATGGGAAAATTCCACAATGTTCTGTACATTGCTGCAAAGCTGGCATTCGACTGGAGTCTGCAGGACAACTATACAGTGGCCAGATTGATGGATGAAATATACAGTTGTGAAAAGACCTTTGAGAGACTGTTCCTAGGTTGGTTATTATAATCATTTAAAGGATATTCGCAAATAAAGTATTGAGTCATCAATTATTTATTAATTGAGAGAATTGAGAACTATGAAAATTAAATAATTTCATTTGATAATGCTCGATGAATACAGAAACAGTGTTTTCTTGTGAATTTTAAATTATTTCTTTCCAGTTCCCAAAGATTCTAAAAGTACCACATTAAATTATTAAAAAAATATTTTATTTAAAAATTATTTTTTTTGGCCTGCAAAACTTGTTGATATAAAAATAAATATTACAGGTAAATAAAACGCATTTGAACATTTTTTTTCATAGTTAACCGCCTAAGTATTTTTTTATTTTGTTTAAATAAAAATATATGTAAATTTGCCTTTATATGATGTCTAGGTAGAGATTTGTTTAATTTAATTTAGTTAGTATGTTTTTGTGAAATGAGACTCACTTCAAAACAAGAGATAATTCTGTTTTTGAAGTTGAGTCATTCATAAATATGTATTCATAACCTGTAAATATTGTGTAATTTGTATCCGTTTTTTTTAAATAAATAAATAAATATTGACAATAGTTAGATACACATGATATGTAATATCTTTTTGACAGGACGACAGTTTGGACCGCTTGAAGCGGTCGTTCTGCCAAAAGAAAAATTCATATACATCTTGTAGCTTTTTGTTGAGAAAATTAATGATTTTTTATTTTTTTTTTCAATGAATAATTAAAAAATAAAATTATGCCATAATATTGATAACCAAATGGATTAAGAAGCTTTATTAGGCTATAATAGTATATTTTGAAAATAATTTCCCCAGTACCTACCCTCAAAAGATACGTCTTATATGGAAAAGTTTGTATAATATACATCTTTAATCTATGCCTTTTTTTGAAATTTGTTTTTTTTTATACTTTTATTGTATAATTAGATATAGTAAAACGTTTTTTTTATTTTTTTACTCTACGTAACTAAAAAACTACAGGGCATATGAAGTTGATTTTTAGTTCAATCTAGAGAGAATATGAAAATCTACCGGCTGAGTTTTTATTATTATATTCTTTATTACTTTTACTTATTAATTACTATTCTTTATATTCAAAAAATACCTTTAAATTTTTCCTTTACTTCACGAAAAAAATATATATATCACAAATTATTAGGTTCCTAATATACAACTTTGTGCATTTTTATGTACATCCATATACCCAGGGTATACGAGGGCCTTAAGTTATAAATCTATCTACTGTGTGATATTTAATATTTTCACGACATCTATCGTTCAATGTAGTAAACTTTTCCGTGTTGTTTTCATTCACAGGTGCCATATTCGGAACATCAGCGCCTCACTTCATAGCCGGATGGAAATCGGACTTCAAAGATAAAGAAGAGAACGTGCACGCATTGGTTTATTTCTTGGACCACGCGACCAACGCCAGCTTAGAATATGCGGACGGCAATACAGTTCGCCGCTTTATCGACGTGCCGCTCGAGAGTTGCGGGAAGGCGCCGCCAGTCCGCGTTGTCGTACAAATCGGAGCGTCCGAGATGCTAATGATTCTCTTGAGGTTCGGGGCTCGGCTAAAATGCGACGATAGCTCCACCAACCCTATTGAAACGATACTAGACAGACTGAAAGAATCGAATCGAAAATATCCATATGAATTGGTCACATGTTTGCGAGTGATTCTTCGAGCGGTTCCTAGAGTCGAATTGACTGTCGATATGAACGAATACCGAGGTTTTGATTACCCTTCCGATTACAACTATCAGAGGAGGACGGTGCTAGAGAGGTATCCGCACATTTTGGAAGATCATCTGGTGCCTTCTTCGAGGTGTGGATTGAAGCCGGTGGAATTGAAGCATCTGTGTAGATGTGCAGTCAGACAACAGCTGTGGGAGAACTTCCAGTTGCCGTTTGGCATCAGGAAACTACCGATTCCTTCAAGTCTTCATAAGTATTTGGATCTTTGCGAGGATTAATGCTGAATTTTATACAATATTTTCACCTGAATTCCTTTAATTATAGACGAAAAATTGAAGATTATGATGGTACCTACTATATATGTAAAATAATAAATTATCAGTTAGATCTATCAAACATCCTTCCTCAAATCAATATACCAGTACCAAATAGAAACCTCATAATTAGAAATATTTTTCACTTAAACTTTTACAATACAGATATCGGTTATTTCTTTCCTATTACTCGCTTAATCAGAACTAACAACTCACATCATCTTATGCATAATATCGATATTTTCTCAAATCTCAAACAGACATTCAAACACTCCATAATTTCTCAGTTTTTAACCTTTTAATTCTCGTGTTTAATTTGTGTTTATTTTATTTTAGAGAGCACAATATTGTTTTGTGCTCAATTAATGTTTATTTCCTTTTTATCTTAAAGCGGCTCTAAACTAACAGAATTATATTTTATTAACTTATTTTAATTTGATTTAAAAATTTCAGTATAATAACATTTCTTAAACAGATGTATTAAGTAAAACAAAAAACTAAAATCAAATAAATTTTTCCACAGTATTAATTATAAAATTTAACTGGTTTGCTTACATGTTTAAAAATATGAAAAAAAATTATAAGAACAGTGTATGAGTGTATGCAAGAGGTTGGGGTATAAGTGTGTCAGTGTGTGTGTATAATATAAGTGCCGGAAAAAGAATATAATTAACTAGCGAAATATATTCCATCGTTTTCCGACCCATGTTGACCTTTGTGGGTCTTCATGCATTTATTTGTAGAAAAAATAAACATGTGTATAAAGAGCTGTAACAATGTGTATGTAAATTTATATAAAGACTGAAATGAATGAACTAGCAATATTGTAGATATGTAGAAAAGTTGCAATACTTTTATATGTATTGTTTATATATGTATATAAAAAAAATATTAGGTACAACTAATTTTGATTTTTTATTTATTTAAAAATTCAACACAGACACCGTTTGCTGGTATGAGTGTTGACATACATTTTGGTTTATATTGACATTTTGTTAGATTAATACATGTTATACAATGTGGTGAACAATAACATTACAATGATGTTTACAAAAAAAAAATAAAAAATCAACCATAGTGGAGCCCAAAACAGTTAGCCGAGTACAGGAAAATCTATTTGAAAGCACTATCATGCAGTATGTGTTGTTTTAACTTTTTTTTGAACAAATGGAGTTTTTGGCAGTGCTTAATGTCATCTGGTAGTTGATTGTACAAATCAATGGTGGCTGGTGGATAATAGTCCTTTGTTTAGTCTGTCTGTTCTATTGCTAATGTTTCTTAGATTGTTTCTTTGTCTAGTGTCGTAGTTATGTATATCACAAACAGTTTCCAGGAGCTTTAAATAATATATTTCAAATATTACATATGTGTATTCACCCTTCAGTTATGATAAGATATTTTTGTTTGTATGTTATCTTAAACTTACATGAGCGATTGTACTAAAAAAGTTTGTAAATAAAATTGTATGAATATATTAATATTTTTTTATGCATAATTAATGAAAATTTTCTCCAATCAGATATCAAATGAGCAGAGGGAATTAAAGACCAAAATAATTGTGACTGCTTTCATATCCCTATGATATTTTTTTCTCGAATGACATCACATTGTTCAAACCAAGAAAATTTAAACTGCTATTCATTATTTTTTTTATTTTAACTGTTTTTACTCCTCACTACCCCAAAGGGATATAGTGGAAAATTACGAGTTACGAATTCGCAATTTTTAAGGATATTTTTTTATTTCAGATTATCAACTAGTATCATATAAGTAGTATCTAGCGCCGACCGCCGTGGCACAGTTGGTAAACCGTTCGGTTTCTGTGCGGGCGTCCTGGGTTCAATTCCCAGCAGAGGAGAAATTTATTTCTCACGCAAATATTGCTTCTCTGGGCTGGAAACACTGGTTAGTTGGAAGAGATTGCCATACGGCAATAAACCAATCGCCACTTGCGCAGGGTGCAAGGAAATGTTCATTATTATTATCATGCTGAGATTGTATTCTGAAAGTTTCATCACAATGTATCTGTGTGTGTGCTGTGTAGGTACTATGTACGGCACTTTATCGATTATATACTAAAGTACTGATTCGATTCATTTCAAATTTTGCAAATTGGTATACGTAATACTCGCTTATACACCATTGCAATTTAAAAATATCTGAATAGTGCTTATCAATTTTTTTAACTGTCAAATATTTCAAAGTGACCCCAAGCTCAGGAAACTAGAAATTTGTTATTTTAATTTTCAAATTGGTAAAAAAGCACATCACTTTCATAAAATGGCATTGAAATTTAACAAACTCTTTTCACTAAAATGCTGAATATTTTCCATACAAAAATTGAATACTTTGTGGAGTGACTTGGTAGTGAAGAGTATAGCGTTGGCCACAACCCACTTGTTTTTCTTATTAGCGTTATTGGTCATAGTATAAAACGTAAATAATATATATTTACTGCGAAAGACCATTATAAGAAAACACGTCTTCCATTTAGACACTGGTGGGTAGAATCCCCCGATAGACACCTTTAAAATTGTAATGCTCTCTAAAGGTGTCTGTCGAGGGGTTTCTACTAACCAAAGTGTCTGTAAGAAGGCGGGTTTTCTTATATAAGTCTTTCTTAGTAAATATATCGAAATTCATACTTTACACTGTAACTGAAGTGTCGAAATTGTAATTTAATCTTCTTCATGTACATCAAATGCACAAAGTCGAGTTTATTGCCATATGGCAATTTCTTCCAACCAACCCAAGAAAGATATAGAAGGAATATTCAGGAATAATTTGAAAACTAAAGTTTTTTCAAATATTTGTATGGATTAATATGACGTAACTTCATCACTTAGGCCATTCCATAGTCTAGGTGATCGTTCTTGAAAAGAAGAGCAGAAAACTTCTGTATTGTGAATGGGTATAGCAAGTGTGGTACGTTCAGCATATCGAAGGGTTAGACTGTACTTAACAAAAAAAAAAACATACTACGAATTATGTCTGGCCCATACAAAAATACGTAGGTATATCTGGCAGCCGCTAGCTCTTACTCTAAATAACTCACTTGTATGTATCTTCCGAGACATTGATGGTTCCAGGAACTCCTGTGGTCTCACATCTGCTGGTCAAGTTGACTGTGTTACCAAAGAGACAATACCTCGGCATACGGTGACCAATGACTCCGGTAACGACTTCGCCAGAATGGATCCCGATGGTAATGCCCTGAAAACATTTTAAATACAAATTTGTAATGCACGGAATACACGACGACATTGACACAGACACTAGTGTCTACGTAGTAGATTTTTTTGTGTTAACATCGATGTATATAGGGGAGAAGTGGTATGAAAGGACACGTATTGAAAGGGACAATCTAAATCTCCAGTAAAATAAAAATAGTACCGAATCAACACTATTTTTATTTTATGATAACCCCAACGCATCTCCATTCACACCTTATTTCACACTTCTGTCATTTCAAAGATGGCGATGGTGTGCGTTTGTTTTTATTCGTAGCAAAAAGTAAACTTTCGTTATCTTTAAAATAAGTTTCCTGAAAAGCTGTAAATTAGTTATTAAATTGTTAACTGTTGTTTATGACAGACTAGCTAAATAGTTATATGATAACAAAATGTCAGTATACTTCCATTATAAAATCATGATTTTGTGGTTATATTAATGATTTGAGTGTAATATTTATGAAAGGGACACAAGAAATATTTATGAAGGGGACACAAGAAATATTTATGAACGAGACGTTCCTTTCATAACTGTTCTATTCATGACTTACCATACCATACCATCACGCCATTTCCCTATTTGGGGTAGGCAGAGAGAACCGAACGCCAGACTCCTCTCTCTTGACATACATTCCTCGCTTCATTCACGTCCATACATCGTCTCATACACGCTCTTCTATTATTCTTACTTCTAACATCTCCATCTTTCAAAATCCCATTTATGTGATCGTGCCAACTCTTTCTTGGCCGACCTCTACTTTTCATTCCTCTTTTATCAGCCTTGTATACTTTTTTTGTCAGACGGTCATCACTCATTCTTTCTATGTGGCCGAACCACCTTAGGGCCACCTTCCACTTGTAGCTAATAATTCATGACTTGTATTCATGACCACCTTCATGACTTGTAGCTAATAATTTATTTAATTTGTTTTATTTTATCAACATATCAAATGAATCAAGCTTAAAATATACATTGTCATCAGGAATACACAAATTCTGAAAATTTAAGAGCTCTAACTGGACGGGAAGTTAGTTAAAAATTTATTACAAAACTCCGGTACGGAGACATGTGAAGGTAAGTAAGAAAATGTATAAAGTATTGATCCAAAAACTAGAATTCTGTTTTTTTTTTATTAAAAACCAAATATATGTAAATAAATTTTTATTATTGATTTGAAATTTTTCTCGCAGTTTACGAGCATCCACTTGCATCTTATAAGGTGTAAGTTAATTTAAATTTGTATGCAAAGCTAAGTGTTTTTTATTCAATTATTCATAGAATTTGATTTAATTACTAAATGCTAAAGTTTATAATATTTTCCGTAATATTTATGTACTGTCCCTTTCATAAAATGTCGGGTCCCTTTCAATACTACCTATTTATGAAGGAGACAAAATACATATTTTTTAAGACTGCTAAAAAACAACATATGATTATTAAAATATTTAATTTTTATTTTTGTTTTCCAATAAATAAATAATTATACTTTCTAATACAGATCCAACTTCAATAAAAAATCTTTAATTTATTTACTAGAGCCTCTTCAACGAAAATGTCCCTTCTCAGTGTAAATACTAGACACTAGATGTGTATACTAGTGTCTTCGTGTATCCAGAGAATAATAATATTACAGATCAATACAAACACACGAGTCGTTGAAACGAGCTGATCGACAGATTTTATTCGTGTGTTGATCGTTGAATATATTAGAGTCACGTTTAATTTTTATCCATTAGTTCCGACCCACGACATCACAAATTTATTAAGTTATTTTTTATATTGTATTTTCATTCGTTACGAATAAACCAGTGTTGATCATGTAAGTAGTTCTTTGATTGAAACCCTTCATCACAATAAAATTATATATTATCAATTATTTAATCAACTGACATAATGTAATATCGTACTTGGAGGTACATGTTTTAAATAAAATAGAATCCCTTTGAACACACAACCTTCTGCAATGTAACGTTTCTTCATTAAACTAATAAATAAACATACACCCCAAAATACATACCACAAGTTGTCCATCAATGGTGACTTCCTTGGCCAGGTCCATCATGTCAAGAGCGAGACGAGCAATCCACCTGGCGTGACCAGCACAAGGTTCGGGGAGTCCAGACACAGCCATATATTTATCACCGACTGTTTCCACCTGGAGACAAGAGAAATCTGCATCTTATTTATATGAACAGATGCGATGCCGAGGATGTCGTGCGATGGGGTAGAAACAGAAAACGTTACTGGAGAGATCACGTCGAAAGAGCGGATTCAGTGAGAGTGGTGAAAATAGCGGCAGACGAGATACCGTCAACCAGTAGACCCCCTGGACGACCACCAAAGAGATGGAAGGACAGCTGAACATCCGCGTCCCAGGAGTGAATCCGAGAATAAACAGTACCCAGTACTAGAACAAGCAGAAGAAGAAGAAGAAGAGATTTGTATGTGCAATCACAATATTTCTCATAGAGAAGCTACAACGAACATAGACGTGCTTAGAGATTAAGGTAGAGATAAAAGTAATAAAATATCACAAATCGCTTCATATAACATCACTTCCTCAACAGTGCATTCCAGTCATACCCAGGTCCTAAGAGGTTGTATCAGTGATCTTTTTTACAATTTCCCTTTTGAATATAGATCCAGATGCAGTAAAAATGGTCATTAAGTTGATCATTAAATTTTTAACATATTCTATAAAGCGGTATCCTGAATCTTGCATTAGTTCTCGAAGTATTTGAGAAAAAAAGTTGGCGCTGTCTCGTTATTCTAGATGGAATTTATATGTATTTGGTACTATTTAATTGAATGCAATCAAATTTACTATGGCATATTTTATATAATGATAATGCATCAAATAATTTTCTTCTGTTGGCAAGACTAAGCGTCTTAAGTAAATCGTTATATTAGATCTGACGTTCATGACTTCTGTACTGCATACACCCAACGATTTTTTTTTGTATCCTTTCAATATCATAAGAATACTTCGCACAATGAGGACTCTAAATAACACTTGCGTATTCAAGTCTACAGCGAACTAAAGAGGTGAACAATATAAGTAGGGATTTTCTATTTTTATCCTTTTTTGTATTCCGGAGTACAAATCCCATGGAACTTATTTATCAATTAATGTATATATTTTTATTGACAAACTTTTTAACATCTCAATAGAGACGAAGTTGGGATATTGAAGAAGAACCAGGAACTCGAGGAACCTACAGGGCTTACGACCTGTCATCGGCTGGTTTACGTGATCACTTTATGCGCTTGCGCAACGTTCACCAACTATGCCTTCTTATTGCGAAAGATTGAAGAGGCATGTGTTCAGGAGTGGATGTTATAAAATTTCTGCATCCTTTTATTATACCTCCAGTGCTTGAAAAAAAATGGGTAAATTGCTAAAAAATAAATTAGATACCTGTTCTACCCTAACCAGAACCCGTTCTGCTTATGAGTACTTGTAAAGGCCCCTTGAAAAAGGATAGCCTAGTCTTCATACCATTTTTGTAAACCTAACCTACAAAAGTTTGGTAAAAATAGGTTGGTTAGGTTTGTTTCTAGTTATGATTGCGACTGGCGTGAGCCATATATTAAAAAAAGTAACTAAAATATTAAAATAAATGACTAAATTGGTATTTTTTACTAAACATTTGTAGGTTATGTTTTAAAAAAATGGTGTGAAGACCAGGCCATCCCTTGAAAAACTGTTAATGAACACACGAAGAACAAGGATTTAGATTCCGGAGAAACCATGCCGATATTGCACAAAATGCCAAGGTCTTAAATTAGATAGCTGTCGAAAATAATACTCATTACAAAGTTAGCAATTTAGTACCTATGTATTGTACGAATCATTCCGGATATTTAAAACTTACATTTTAAACAATTCAAAAGAGATTTGAATATCACGGTCGTTAAATGTCATATTTTAGCTATTAAATCCAATCTTCCAGTTAATATGTTATAAAAAAATATAAAAATACTTGGTTAAAGTTCTATTGTTTTTATTAGATTATTGACGCGTTTCGTGCAAAGCACATCGTCAGAATAATGCTCTACAAGACTGAGACTAGTGGTTATATACAAAATTACATGACAGGTGTATACAAATGTTGGTTTTTGAACGGTTGAAAAGAAGTTATATAATGCAAATGAATCTATACAAATCTACGTTTTAATAAAACGTAGATTTGTATTTGTATATAAAATTTTAAAAAACTGGCAAAAATATTGCATTTTCTAATCCAAATACATTAGGTAAATTGTTAATAAATAATAAAGACAAGGTTGAACAGTTGGATAACAGCGGAATTTATGAACTAAATTGTAACTCATGTACGGGAACATATATTGGACAAACAGGCCGTGCCTTTAAAACAAGAATTAAAGAACACATGGCATGCATTAGATTACAGAAAGACACCTCAAATTTTGCAGAACATATAAACGAAAACAACCACCAATTTAATAGTGACCATAATATAAATATAATACATCGGGGAATAAAAGGGAGAAAACTTGACCGACTAGAAATATTAGAAATAATCAGAGTTAAAAAGGATCCACAAAAATTACTCATCAATAAACAAATTGATCATATATATTCACCATTATTGAAACCAATGGGTTAGACAGACATATACCTTCCTTTGTTGTTAATTGCATTAAGATTAAAATTAAGCAGTTCATAATTATAACTACCAAATAGCTATGAAATACATTGGTTTTAACCACACTTAAAAGATAACAATAAACCAATAAATACAATATTATTTACCTTTCGAATTTTCTGTCGTTTCTTTTGTTACAGACCTAATGGACACAGGGGACTACAACCAGTGACCCAACTACCTTCACTGTATTAAAACGTAGATTTGTATAGATTCATTTGCATTATATAACTTCTTTTCAACCGTTCAAAAACCAACATTTTTATACACCTGTCATGTAATTTTGTATTAACCACTAGTCTCAGTCTTGTAGAGCATTATTCTGACGATGTGCTTTGCACGAAACGCGTCAATAATCTAATAAAAACAATAGAACTATAACCAAGTATTTTTATATTTTTTTATAACATATTAACGTACAATGGAGTTCTATCAAGAATTGTCGATCGACAAACTAAACTTAGTTCAATCTTCCAGTTTAAAATCACTTAAGTGATAATATTTCTACAATTTCCTCCCTCACCCTTATAATATAACGTAATGTAGGTACCTACATTTACGTGACTCGACACTTCTGTTAATTTATTTTTCCCGATAAAGTCCTCGGTTTCCCAATTTGAGCCATGTATGTTCACTCGTATGAAATAATCTAAATGGTAGATAACGCCTAATATTTTTTTTCTTTCATTTTTAACCTCGCGTTTAAAACATGGATGTAACTATTTTCTGGTATTTTTTTCAGCGTAAAATATATGGATAAGGATAGATTCGGTAAATTGAGGGTATACTTTGTTGGATTGGGTTTATTTTACACTCTTGGGAACTTTGAAAAGTGCATGATATGAATATGCAAGATGAAGGTATATAAAAGATAAATTATCTGTAATGTGCTTTGTAAAAGCTCAAGAATAACATAATATGTTATTATTTTACAATGCACATAGCCCGTTGTGATATTCCAACTGTTGATTTGTTCAAGAGAATTTATTTATCTTTAAAGATCCGCGAGATTTTGCATAGGCAAGTCTACATTTTTCACGATTTTTTCCACCTTTTAAGTCAAAAAACGCCAACCTAGAGGCTTCGCAGCATAAATATAGATTTTTTGAAGAGAATTTATTTATCTTTAAAGATCCGCGAGATTTTGTATAGGCAGGTCTACATTTTTCAAGACACCAACACCAATTTAGAGGCTTCGCAGCTGTCCAACTGTAGATTTTAGCAACATTGAAATGTTAGTGCTCATTCCAGCCGGATTATTCAAACATAATTTTTTTAAATGAAAATGACCTACAAATAATTCTCTTTGATCTAAGAAATTCATCTAAGAAAGCCTTTCTCATCAAAGAAATACAACATAACGATATCTGGAAACAACACGAAGTACCTGACAATATCAAAAGATCCGTTTTGATGCAAACGAGTTATTGAAAACAAACAGTATAGAGCAGGTCATGCGATTTACATACTTAGTTGTATAAAGCAACAGCCGTAGCTGGTTGCTTACCAGACACTGTATGGAGAAATGAACACATGCTTTCCACCATCAAAGTCAGAATATACAAGGCGTGTGTCCGCCCTATCATGACATATCGGATAGAAGTAATAGCCGACTCCAACAGAACAAAAATCTGTCTTAGAATGGATGAAATGAAGACCCTACGCTCCATTGCCGAAAGAACCCTCAGGGACTGCATCAGAAATCAAACGATCAGGTCTACATATATGTCAAGGACATAGCAAAATGGAAACGTAGCAGAAGATGCTTCTGGAGAGACCAAGTGGAACGCATGGAGGATAATAGAATTGTCAAAAAATTTAAAGACAGAAATACCCAAAAACAGAAGACTACACGGAAGAACTTTTGACCTCCTCCTTCCAGGATAATAATAATAATTCTAATTTATAAAGGCCATTTAGTGATCACTCCAAGGGCGCTATAGCTTATTTGATGGCTCTAAGGTACAAGGCAGTCTTAAGAAGTCTAGCGAAAGTGTTAATGCTCTAAACTCTATGAATATCAAGGGCCAACTTATTCCACTTTACAGGCCCGTTCAAACTGAAACAACGATCATAGTAAGCCGACATATTGACTTTGTACAATTTTTTTAAAGAGTTGCTACTCTGTGAGCCAGATGATCTTAATGTAAGCTGTCTTCCTGATGGGGTATTCTTTTGACAGAGTTCTTGAATGTAGTGTGGAGCCATGTCGTTCAGAGCCTTAAACACCAACAGACATACCTTATATTCTATTCGTTCTGGACATTTTAACCAGTATAGTTCGTTAAGAAGATATGATATTTTGTCAGCTCCGTATATCAACCTCTCATCTGCGTGGAATACTGTTTGTAATCTATCAAGCTGTTACTTGGAAAAACCCGCATAAGTAGCATTACAGTGATCCATCCTTGACACAAAAAATGCATTTATAAGCGTTTTAGCTTCGTTTTTGGGAAAGCTCCGGCGGATACTTTTCAATTTTTCAATTTCAGGATAGTCCACCCTCACAACAGGTCAAACGACCTAATATACGATGAAAAATAAGAAGATTTTTTTAGATCTCTCTTCTTCTGGGTCACAATCCTAGGATTGGTCTGCACCAAACACTCGATCTTTCCACTTAACTCTAACGTCCGCCAGTCTCTTCATCTCTTTGTAACTGCTACAGCGCATGTCACCGATTATCTGGTCTATATAGTTGTTTCTGGGGCGACCTCTACAGTTCTTCTTCTTCTTCTTCTTCGTCAGCCATCTCTCCACTGCTGGATGTAGGCCTCCTCCAATGAACTCCATCTCTCTCGGTCCTGTGCTTTCCCCAGCCAACCTCTTCCTCTACAGTTACCCCCATCAATCATTCCTTCGACGATGGTAAAAAGCAGACCTGGGTGGCGGATGTTGTGGCCTATCCAAGTTGTTCTCTGTTGGGCTATTCTTTTCATAATTTGCCTTGTCTCTCCAATCCTACTTAGTAGGTACCTCGTCGTTGCTGATGTGATACTTGCTTTTTTAGATACATGTTATAATATGTAATTAGGTATTCATATTATATTGTAATGACATTGGAACTTAGGGCAGATCATTGCTTAGTACACAAACAAAAACTGAAACAATTTAAATTGTTTTCAACATATTGTTATAACGACTTGATCCATTTTTGGAATAATGCCAGGGACTGACGTGATAAATGTCAAGATATATCCACTTGATAAAAATGCTCAATGCTTTCGTTCCTAGAGGCTTTATTTATTATGAAATGTTACTAGACATTCACATTACAAGCTGTATACCCAATGAACTACTCAGAAGAACTAAAACCTTTTATTTATTTATTTGAAAATAAACAATTCCGTATTATTTCATAAGTGATCTTTTTTTCTTTGTCTATATGTCGGCCTTCGTGGCTCAGTTGGTTAGGTATCTGACTGCTGATGCAAGGGTCCCGGGTTCGATTCCCGGTGGAGACACAGTTTTAATTGTATTTCCAGGCAGGATCTGTGAGACGATTAGTATCGTAGGTCTCTAGAATGTGGCACCTTGTTATTGGGTGCGTGATAAATAATTATTTGACCTAGTATCTGTTAGTTGCCCGAGAAGCTACATAAATAAAATAAATAAATAAAAAAAAAGAATAAATAAATAAATAAATAAATAAATAAATAAATAAATAAATAAATAAATAAATAAATAAATAAATAAATAAATAAATATATAAATAAATAAATAAATAAATAAATAAATAAATAAATAAATAAATAAATAAATAAATAAATAAATAAATAAATAAATAAATAAATAAATAAATAAACAAATAAATAAATAAATACATAAATAAATAAATAAATAAATAAATAAATAATCAATAAATTAATAAATTAATAATTAAATAAGAAATAAATAAATAAACAAATAAAGAAGAAATGGACGCTTCGAAACTGGTCACACAAATATATTTCAGTTGTGGTTAAAACAATATGTTTTATAAAAATAGAATGTTCGTGGTTAAAACAATACGATTTTTGAAAATAGTATATTCATGGTTAAAATAATATGTTTCACAAGCATATTTGTGGTAAAAACAACATGATTAGTGAAAATATCATATTCATTGTTGAAACAAAATGATTTATAATAATAGCATATCTGTGGTTAAAACAATATGATTTATAAAAATAGCATAATTCATGGTTAAAATAATATGATTTTTAAAAATTGCAAATTCATGGTTAAAACAATATGATTTATAAAAATAGTAAATTTGTGGTAAAAACAATATGATTTATAAAAATAGCATATTCATGGTTAAAACAAAATGCTTATTAAAAATAGTAAATTCGTGGAAAAAACAACATGATTTATAAAAATAGTAAATTTGTGGTAAAAACAATATGATTTATAAAAATAGCATATTCAAGGTTAGAACAAGACCTATGCTTTTTAAAAATAGTAAATTCGTGGTTAAAACAATATGATTTATAAAAATAGCATAATTTTTTTTTTTTTTTTTTTTTTTCTCTCGCACGACAGCTTTACGCCAGTTACAGTGCGACACCTGTTCGTTATTTTATTTAATATATTTTTTAAATCGCTGAACGCCCCAGAAGAAGACGTCAGCTTCAACAGGTAAACCATTTAATAGAGCAGACATTCGTACGAGAGTGTTACGAGCAACCACGTCTGTACGAGCGGCAGGCAAAATAAATAAGTGGTGTCCTCTACCTCTCATGTAGTTCGGGGGAGCGTAAAGGCCTAGGTGCTCAAGCAAAATTGGGCAGTCAATGATATAATTTACAACCTTGTAACCTACCAGAAGTAACGAATTATCTCGCCTTTTTTCGAGACTCTGATAGGCACAGGCCTCAAGGAGATCAGGGTGATGCATGTAAGTTGGGTACACTCCATGCGTACGCATGTAAAGGTACCTTAAAAACTTTTTCTGGATCTGTTCCAGCATTTCGGAGTATTTCTTCCGGCATGGTGCCCAAACAACACTACCAAACTCCAGCTTGGTACGCACCATACAGTTGAATATACTCTTTAGCGCCTCCGGATTTGTAAAATATTTTCCCAGGCGAAAAGTCAGGCCTAGCAACTGTCCACATTTGGATGTCAGGTTGGTGATGTGGTCAGCGAAGGTCAACTTAGCATCATACATCACCCCCAAGTCCTTAAATGTGACTTTTCGTGCCAGTGTGGTACCGTCCATCAAATAGTTGGATAATATAGGGTTTGTCGAGCGACTGTAGCTCATGACGACACATTTTTTAATATTGAACAACAATTTATTAGTGATTGACCACTTTGACAAGTTATCAATATCACACTGGAGCTTCAAACAATCCTCCATAGCTCTGATAGATAAGAAAATCTTTAAGTCGTCAGCATAGAGTAAACAAAGACAGTGTTCAATGACATCCTGTATGTCGTCAATAAATAACAAAAACAAGAGCGGGCCCAGATTAGATCCCTGAGGAATCCCAGAGTAAGATTGGAATTCCTGGGAACAGAACTGACCCACCGTTACGTATTGTTTCCGATTTTCAAGGTAGGAAGCGAAAAATGATAGGAGGCAGTTATCGAATCCAAAGTCATGCAGTTTTTGTAACAAAACGTCGTGATCTACACTGTCAAAGGCCTTGGCAAAATCAGTATAGACCACATCTGTCTGTACAGTCGCATCAAGATTAGTGGATACGTATCCAGAAAACGTTAACAGGTTCGACACTATTGATCTTTTTGGTAGAAATCCGTGTTGGTTGCCTCTAAGATACGGTTGTATTTGAGGGAAAATATTTTTATAGATACACATTTCGAAAATTTTGGGAATGACAGATAGGATTGATATCGGCCTGTAATTTTTAACGTCCATCTTGTCATCTGTCTTATGAATTGGGGTAATTTTTGTCGTCTTCCAGCAAGTAGGAAAAACTTCGGACGATAAACTTAGGTTGAATAAATAATGAAGCGGAATTATAAAGGATTCAGCATGGGATTTAACAACAATATGGTTAAAACAATATGATTTTTAAAAAAAAGCAAATTCGTGGTTAAAACAATATGATTTATAAAAATAGTATATTTGTGGTTAAAACAATATGATTTATAAAAATAGCATATTCATGGTTAAAACAATATGATTTGTAAAAATTGCATATATTTGGTCAAAACAATATGATTTATAAAAATTGCATATCTGTGGTCAAAACATTTTGATTTATAACAATTACATATCTGTGGTCAAAACTATATGATTTATTAAAATGGCATACCTTTGCATGGTTAAAACAACATGATTTTTAAAAATAGCATATTTGTGGTTAAAACAATATGATTTATAAAAAAATTAAATTGTTAAATTATGCCATTAAGTAAACGCGAGTCAATATCAAATGCATCTACATACCTGACGACATTGATCTAAGACCTCTTCTCTATGGATTTGTAATGTCAAATCGCGTCGGAAATTGTATTGTTGACATATATGATGACGATCATTTTGACCTGATTCATCTGTTTTATGTGAGCTATGTAAAGTTGCAAACTATTAGCCCTAGAACAGAGTTTCTTAGTTGGGTAGCAGTAGTCTAATTTTTTGTGTAATTGTAAAATATAATGTGATAAAAACATAAATAAAAAATAAATAATGAAATCAAATAGTTATTCTGACATGCTGACATCAAGATAGAAGGTATTGGAAAAAAATATATTGTTCTCATCAAACCTTATAAACATCGGGGTTTTTCTTTGGATCCGTGAGCACATCGAACGTGGTGTAGAGGTCGTTCAACATCCTGACGATCTTCATCGCACCCCTGGAGTCCGTGTTTTGTGCGCAGAACCTGGCAAACTCCACAACTCCGCTGAAGAGAAGCGTCACGACGTCGTAACGCCTGGCAGCTACGGGTCTTCCGTGGCGTAGTTCAGATGCAACGCTGATTGGCAGGACGGAGTACAAAAGACTGAAAATGTAATTGTAAATTTAATATTCACACCATCACGGTACATCGTCTCACCTTTAAATACACTATGAGTGGTGAACTCCATTGCTGAACTATGTGAGATTTTCTATTACCCGGCTCTTACGGGACACCCGAAACTACATTCAGAATGTGTGATGGTGAACCTTATTGCTGAACTATGTGAGATGTTATTGTTGTCTGTTGTATTTTCTATTACCCGGCTCTTACGGGACACCCGAAACACTACATTCAGAATATGTGATGGTGAACCTCATTGCTGAACTATGTGAGATGTTATTGTTGCCTGTTGTATTTTCTATTACCCGGCTCTTACGGGACACCCCAAACACTACATTCAGAATGTGTGATGGTGAACCTCATTGCTGAACTATGTGAGATGTTATTGTTGCCTGTTGTATTTTCTATTACCCGGCTCTTACGGGACACTCGACAACGATGATATTAGAAATGAGTGGAATCAGTATTCTAAGACAGTGTCTCACAGCAACATTCAATACTGGTTAAGACAATCTTATTTAATATTTCTCTTCAAAGTTCACATTTCGGTATTCTGCTAAACACCACAAAATTTACAATCTCGAAAACAGACGAACAGTTATAGACATGATGTACCTTCACAAAATTATTCACAACCGCGTAGACTTACGTTACTTACCTACTTTCTAAATAAAATTTTTACATATAGCAACAAAATTAATACATATGGCTGTAGCATAACAACAAAAATAAATAAAAATAATAAGAATGTTGTTCATAATTTCACACATAGATGGCTGTAGTAAAAATTCCTTATTTTCAAGCGAAAAGAATTTCAGTATTACATTATATAGAACTTTCAGAATTGAATTGATAGGGATCTCATTAAAAAGACATAATTGGTGAACGTTGCGCAAGCGCATAAAGTGATCACGTAAACCAGCCGATGACAGGTCGTAAGCCCTGTAGGTGCCTTGATTTCCCGGTTCTCCTACACTAAAGATTCCAACTTCGTCTCTATTGAGATAATTAAAAATCTGTTAAAAAATATCTTTGACTCCCGACAGGGAAAAAAATCCAATGTTTGCGCATATGCAATAATAATAAAATATTCGAAAATTAATACACTTTAAAATTTGTGTTACACCCTAAGCTCTGTCGATACCTCGAGCGGTTTCGGAGAGCACCTCTCCTTCTTCTGGAGTTCACTTACAAACTAACTGTGTTAAATTTAAAATTATGGAGGATAAGCCAGCTGTCAAAATTAGGATGATCACTGATGTGCGCTGAAGCAGTTACCAAGATATGAAAAGGCTGACGGTTAAAAAAAATAAGTCAAGAGATCGAGTGCTAGGGTATAATGAACCCTAAGTATTGGTGGCTTTCGGAGATATCAACCTTCTAAGCATGATTAATTGCTATTTTAACACGTCAGTTATAGTATGTATGTATACGGGTCGTATAACAAGAGTTATTTGAGAAAAAATTAAGAAAAGGTAAGGTACTGCGAGAATACTGCTTACGGGACCTCAATTTTTTCTTACATTATTCTTAAATAACTACCATAATACAACCCTAACACATGATTTTTTATACTGTCTACGGAGGACAATATTAGAAATTACGTCTTCCATTTACAGACATTGGTTAATGGGAACGTCCTTAAGTCTAGAAATGACCACTAAACTGTAAAGTAACACAAACAGTACAAGTATCTACCTATGTATAAGTTTATGACAGGAGTTATAGGGACTCACGTGTCAGTTTTCTGCTTTTCCGACTCGAGCTCCCTGTAAGTGTGCTGCAGTTTGTCCGTAAGCACTTCCAAGTTTCTCGTCAGCTTATAGTCGGCTTCAAACTGTTCAGACATCAGCACCAGGTCTCTGCTGGCGTCGTGGAGGGGTATGTCTGATATGTACAGACCTCGCCTGCATAACGTAAACAACTAACTTCACTTGGGTACAGTTCATAAAGTAAAACTTTCACGGTGAAGAAACAGACCAAAAGAAATTAAACTATTAACTAGTATTTATATTGGAGTGCTCGAAATTTTAAATGAACCTAATATAAAATTATTCTGTGTTGTAATTGAAGATAGCTCAATCGTGAATTTGGTCATTTTTTACCCTTTTGAGCGCAGAATCGACCGAGATTTTCAACGCGGTCTGACTTTTAACGCTTAAAACAGCATCCAAAATGCAGGTTACTCAAAACATCGATTTACATAAGTATTATTCTCTTCTTTATTAGCCTATTATTGCAATTATGAAATAATTAAATATGCCATTTATGTGAAAAAAAACAATTTTTTTTGGATTGTTCCACGTTTCGTGAGAAATGAGATCGCTTAGAAGAATTTGTAACAGAACGATGTATGATAGAGTTCGGAATGAAGATACAAGGAAAGAATGTAAGATAAAGAAAGATGTAATTAACAGAATGAAAGTTAACACATTGAGATGGTTTGGCCACTTGGGGAGAATGAACGAAGAACGCCTGACGAAGAAAATATACAAGTCTGACAGGAACGGAATAAGAGGTCGCGGGCGCCCAAGAAAAGGATGGCACGACCATGTAAACGATATTTTGAAAGATGGAAATGTAAGAAGCGTGAACAACAGACGAACATGTATAAGACGATGTATGAATGTTTAGGAGGCGATGAATGCGTGTCAAGATAGAAAAATGTGGCGTTCGGTTCTCTCTGCCTACCCCGTGAGGGACATGGCGTGATGGTATGTATGTATGTATGTATGTATGTATGTATGTGTTTTATTTATCTCTAGTTTTCTTCATTTGAAATTGCATTTTGAATACCCAGCATTTGGCTTGAATTGGACACGGTTAGATATTGAAAAAATATCTAATCGTGTCAATTAATTTTTTTTCGAAAAACTCCGACTGTCACGACATAATTGGTCACAGAGACGCTATTTATTGAGATACACCCTTCATTATTTTTTACAAAATTGTTAAATAGTGTAGGTTTTAGATTTAATAATTTGTTTTATCCAATTTGATACCATAAGTTAAAAAATATTGTATTTCAAAACTTGACAAAAATGTTAACATATATATTGAGGTTTTTGGATAGCTTTAGGGGTCCTCTATCCCTGGTTTACCGATTATCCATACTTTTTGGGACACCCTGTATATATAAATAAATAAATTAATAAATTAATAAATAAATAAATAAATAAATAAATAAATAAATAAATAAATAAATAAATAAATAAATAAATAAATAAATAAATAAATAAATAAATAAATAAATAAATAAATAAATAAATAAATAAATAAATAAATAAATAAATAAATAAATAAATAAATAAATAAATAAATAAATAAATAAATAAATAAATAAATAAATAAATAAATAAATAAATAAATAAATAAATAAATAAATAAATAAATAAATAAATAATAAATAAATAAATAAATAAATAAATAAGTAAATAAATAAATAAATAAATAAATCCAGATTCATGACAGTAGTAGGGTAGCATAAGAAGATATATTTACCTTGTTAAGTCGTCGAGATTCATGACACTGGGGTAGCATAAGAAGACCATTAGATCAGTTTCAGGAATATAGAGCATCTGACCCTGAAAATTAACACTAGGTTAATACTATTGAAACTCATTTTTTTTATGTTTGAAACTGTCACTTCACTTTAGAACTCCATAATTCCTACGGTTCAATTCATTGTTCTCTTATCCTAAACAATTTATGTAGGTACTAATTTTCTATTGAAGTTCCTCTAGAACAGTCCGTTTTTTACTCCTCACTAACATAAGGTGATATAGTGGGGAGTTATGATTTCGCAATTTTTAAGGGTATTTTTTTTTGCAGATTATTAACTAGTATCATGCTGAGATTGTATTCTGAAAGTTTATCACAATGTATCTGTGTGTGTGTGCTATGTACGGCGTGTTCATTTTTTACTTTATCGATTATAGACTAAAGTAATCATTCGATTCTATTCAAATATCCGCAAATATGTATATCTAATACTCGATTAGATCCCATTAGATTTTGAACGATATATGAATAGTGCTTCTCAATTTTTTAACTGTCAAATATTTCAAAGTGACCCCAAGCTCAGGAAAATTAAAATTTGAAATTTTTATTTTCAAATTCGTAAAAAGGCACATCACTTTCATAAAATGGCATCGAAGAGTTATCAAGTTTTAATAATAAAATATTTAAATAAAAAATAATTTAAAAAACTCATTTCATGAAAATGCTGAAAATTTTCTATACAAAATTTGAATACTTTATAGAATGACTTGTTAGTGAGGAGTTTTGCGTTGGCCACAACCCACTCGTTATATTATACAGTTATAATCTTCAACTATGTTTACATTGAAATATATCCTATGTATAATACAAAATCAAAGTACATACATATTATACTTCCTAAGTTTTACAAAGAATCTGATAGTATCGGTATTTACCTTGAGTCTGAGCAAAGCAAATTCATCTTGAACGTCCTGAACTTTCATCTCTCCGGGTCTTGTTTTGAGGACGTAAACTTGGTTGATGTGAGCCAAGATATTCTCAAACGTCAACTCCAGATGAGGTCGAACCTGATTCACATAAAATTATTATTAAATATTTTCTTACACACAACAAAAAGTTAATACAGTGTTTCCAAAATTGACTTTGTTATACGTCGTCAGTCTTGTTTAGATTCATGTAATTTGATAGTTATACGGTGACCATCATTTCGATAACAATGGACCCACATTTTCCAATTTCACTTATTTCAACGCCAATCGATAAGCTTTACCCAATAATTGGAATCGCTCCACCTTACATACGACGAAGGACTGATGCAGATGCGGAGAGATATTGGTCGAAGCCTGCCCAAAAATGAGACAAAAACACTTATAAATGCTTTCGTTGTGTCTCGGCTAGATTACTGTAATGGCATCTATGATGGATTGCCAAAGTATCAGCTCGATAGATTACAGATGGTGTTTAATGCAGCGGCAAGGCTCATTTATGGACTAATAGATGAAAAACGATGGAAAAACGATGTCACATAACTCCACTACTTAACGAATTGCATTGGTTGAAGTGTCCAGAGCGAGTTGACTACAAAATCTGCTTAACGGTGTTTAATGCTTTAAATAACCTATCACCACAATACATACAAGAGCTGTGTCAGAGAAAACATCTCTCTGGGAGGCATCTCACACTTAGGTCTTCTGGATCACAGAGTACCAACTCCCTGAAGGAGTTGGACAGAGCCAATTAAGGGCTTACTATGATCGATGCTTTGGTGTGAGTGGTCCTATAAAGTGGAATAAATTGCCTCTAGATGTCCGCAGTGCAAATAGTAAGAGTACTTTCTCTAAAGGACTGAAAACAGTTTTGTTTCGTAGAGCAATATAATATCTATCTAAATAACAGCGCCCTTGGAATGATCTTGAATCATTAAACGGCGCTATACAAATTATTATTATTATTATATAAATAATTTCACGACCGAAGACACCCCTTGCATCACCATCAGCCAGTTACGTGGCGTCTCAAGTCTAGAAATAGTTTTATCAAAACTACCTCTCCTGTTGAGACTTCACAGCAACGGAGAGAAGAACTATGGAAACTGGATTTTGGAGCGACGTCACAGACTAACTTACAAGAGGGTACACGATTGGGCGAACAGCTCCCATACTCTATGTGGACTACCCTCAATAGGTTGAGAGCTGGTGTCACTCGATGCAAGAAGAACCTCAAGAGGTGGGGGTACCTGCCTGCAGACGAACATGTTAATTGTGACTGTGGCGAAACCCAATATAACAGCCACCTACTGATGTGTCCACTGATGAGGGGAGGCTGTACACCTGGGGACCTGATTATGGCCAATAACATAGCGATAAAAGTCGCGGCTTACTGGAGTGGCACAATTTAGCCCGGACACGGAAAGTATTTCACTTATTAAGTAATTTTCGTTTTAATTTTAATTATACTATTTATTTAAAGTATTGGGTGTATTTGTAGCATTCTTTTCTGAGAAACATTTAATCTTTATATCATTTTTCGATGGCAGTTATCCAAAGATTACATGTAATTATCTATTTTTTGACATCTGTAAATGCAATAGGGCCAAATGTAAAAAAATAAATGAGGATGTTTGTAAACAATTCGGTGAACTAGTTAGTCACATATTAGTATACGTTTAATTATAAGTAAGATCCAATAACCAATCTTTACTATTTAAGTAATGATCATCTAGTTAGCTTTTAAAGAAATGTGGATAAGACAGTATTTAAAAATTATATTGCGTGATTGCATTTATTATTTTCAAACTCTCTACAATACTTTCAAAAAAATATTCTACGAATATTCTCAATTTTTTTAATTATTTATTAGTTTGTATTTGATTTATATATTTACATTTGGTTATATATTTTTTTACTCCAAACTGTATTAACAGTTTGTCAGTGCAAGCTCCTTTCGTACCTACACTGCAATTAAATAGTTATTCAACCATCAATATAAATCTACACGTATACAAAAAATCAAAATCAAACCATTTTACAGTGAAAATAAAGCTCAAACAGAACAATTATAATTATATACAAAAGTCGAAAAGAAAAAAAATATATGAATTAAATCAATTTAAGCAATTCAAAATAAATCAACAACACAGCAATGAAAAACAAGGTAAATCAGACAAAAATGAAAATATCGAAAGCAATGAAAATTTGGTATGCTTAAGTGTAAAATTGTTTTAAAGAAATTTTTATCTTTTTCTTTTCTTTCATCGCTGTTCCCAGTATATGTTTAGATAGTTTATTGAATAGTTTTGGTACTTATTATTTTTGCCTTAGTTCTATCACTGTAAAAGTTATTTGATTTTGGTATTGCCATTTCGTTATATTTATTTATTTATTTAATATACAGAGACACCAAGAGAACACTGAACAACACAAACAAAAAAACATGAAACAAAAAAAAAATAGAATCTCCAGTGCTCCAATAACAGGTATCTCCCGCATGGCTATTGTGCATAATTAGGTAGGTACAATCAACGTCTCCTGACCATTCAAATTATAAAAAAGATATTACTTTGCACAGTTAAAAGGAAAGTTTAAAATACACATATACATAAATGTAGGAAAACAAAAAGAAAACAAATGATGAACTAATAAGATAAAACAAAAAAATGAAGGAATAATTGACTGAGACAAAAAAAAAAGATTTTAGCCCAGCATACTTTTAAGGATAAAAATAAGAAATTTATCAAAGATCAATTTCTATAAAATATGTACGTCATTGTCATTACATTAGATTGTCACAACGATTGAGACGCAACGTCTGAATCTACCAATACAATGAAACTCTGACACTCTCAATGTTATATGTCGAGTTGTATTTTATTTATTTTATTTAAGATTTGGTACACGGTTAACATACAATATACATAAACATAATATCAATTATAATAATAAATCAACCGTACACACAAAAATCCCACAAGGCATAGCCTGTCTGTGGGTATACCAATTAAAAATATTCAAAATTATTTCGTTAGTAACATTAGTTATTTATAAAAATAAAATATAGCAAATTGCTTAGGCAGGAAACAAGTGAAAAAATATAAAGTATACAAATTATATATGAAAAATATACATACACATATTTATATACGAAACATCAATAAGTTTACATGAATCAGCAGACTGACAGCGGTGCTACCCAATATTATACCCGCAGTCGATAGTAACAATACTTGGCAAGTACAAGGATATGCATGTCGCAGTCAATCTACACTTTCTAGTTAAAATTGAGAATTTCCAATAATGATAAAAAAAAAAATAATAATAATATAAAATGTATATTTGTATATTTGTGAGTTATCTTTAATAATTAATTTTATATTACAAAGATCGAAAAGATTATCGCAAGTATCGTGTGATTCAGCTACAGACACTAATGACGGTGAAAAAATATTAAATTATATTTACAACAGACTCTTACCGGATCCAAAACGTGGGTGATCTTACATCCTCTAAACGAGACCCTTGGAAGTACTCTTGCGACAGCTCTCCCACATTGCTTCACCCGAAGTTTCCTATCGAACATCAGGTGGAATGGAAATACCCGACAGAAGGTGGCTGGACTCACTTTGGGCTCTAAATAAACAAAATAAAAATTCACTTTTAATGATGCTAAAAACAGATTGAAAATAATCATCTATAATTACACGTTTTAATCTCCTTCACCCATTAGTTTAAGACTAAGACAGTAGTATTAAGATAATTAGTTTGTTAGATATTTAGTTATATTATGATGATATTTATAAGTAGTTATAAGTACCTAGAAATTAAGAGTAGTTTTAATTAGTAAGATGCATTAGGTAGGCTTCATCCTCGAATGAGGGCACTGAGAGTCCATAATTTAGCAGGCGGGGTTTGTTGGGAGGAGCCCATCCGGCAAACCCCGAGCCCGCCTGCGTAAAAAGATTTGCAAGTAAGTGCGGGTAAAGAGGTGCTAACGCGCCTGAGATACCCGGGTAAGCGGTGGGTGACTTTCAGTACACGTTTTAATGCTTTAAATAAACAAATATATGTTTGGACTCTCTTTTCATTTTTTTCTCTTTGTAATTTTTTTTTTTTTTATATTTCTTACTCTTTCATGTTATTTTTTATCAATTTATTTCTCACTTAATTAGTACTGTACCAATTTAACTAAGAGACTTCACGTTGCTCGGGTTGGTTGGAAGAAATTGCCTTATGGCAATAAACCTGCCTTTGTACACATGTACATAAATTATATAAATAAATAAAAAAATTTATGAGAATAACTAGATGAGAATATTTTTATTGACAAACATTTTTTCAACATCTCAATAGAGACGAAGTTGGGATGTTGTAGAAGAACCAGGAACTCGAGGCACCTTCAGGGCTTACGACCTGTCATCGGCTTGTTTGCGTGATCACTTTATGCGCTTGCGCAACGTTCACCAATTATGCCTTCTTATTGAGCTCGCTTATCGATGTAATTTTTGAAAGTTCTATATATTTGAATAGTGTGTATATATATTTTACCAGAAAATAATGCATTATTACGATTGCCATCTATGGAGTAACTATATTGAGAAATTGAGAAATTAATTTTTATTTGTAAACAATGAAAGCAACAGTCCTTATAAATGAGTGTAGGTATGTAAATCGAATATTTTTTTTTAATTGCATATACGCAAACATTGGATTTTTTTCCTTTTCGGGAGTCAAATGATATTTTTATTGTCAAACATTTTTTCAACATCTCAATAGAGACGAAGTTGGGATATTGTAGAAGAAAAAAAAAGAATATTCGATTAAGACGAGTTATGCACTTTAGTCGAGATCACTTGTCTTAATTTGTTGTTAACGATGGGTTAAAAGTTTGATGTATCCTTAAGTCAAAACACAGAAATAGGTATATTATGATGTCTGTCTGAACCAGGTAAATCAAAACTTTATATACCCTCCTCAATATCGAGAATAGGTATGGTCAGTTCAAGTCCCTCGCATGTAAGGCAAAGAGAATAGGACGTCACGATATTATATCTTGAAACTCTTCCGTTGCTTCATCAACGTCCATGTATCTTCCTAACATACATGTTCGTCTGTTGTTCAAACTTCTTTCATTCTCCTCATTCAGAATGTCGTTCACATTGTCGTGACATCCTTTTTTTGGACGATTTCGACCTCTTCTTTCGTTCTTGTCTGCTTTGAATATTTTAATTGTCAAAAGTTCGGGCTGTTCCAAGTGACAGAAAAAATCACAGAATCAAGATTGAGATGGTATGGCCATGAGGTAAGAAGTTCATGCAGGGCATTCCGCACATGGAATACAGGAAGCCAAGAGAGGTAGGGGTCGACCCAGAATCACACGGTGAAGTGGAATGTAGAAGGAGTTGAGAAAGGCACAACAAGATGGAACAAAGCTGCTGATTGAGAGGCATGGAGGACAAAAATATGCTGACCTCAAATCTAAAATGGGAGAAGAATTCTCTCTGCCTACCCCGCGAGGGACATGGCGTGATGGTATGTATGAATGTATGTATTTGTTGCGGCTTGGTAAGCCTTCAATTCATACCTCCCGACATTCCTATATTTTTGCCCTAGTAACATCCATGAATCCAAAACCTACCTTATTACCCCGTTGCAACAATAATAACACGAACAAATCGACACCAAAATTCAACTCAGCCAGTTTGCAGCGACTAGCCGACGCCGACGGTAACGTTAATGACAGCCGCTAGTAGCGAAAACCGAATAAGCGCCGTACGGCCGTAACGTGTGTGTTTTTGAACATTAATTTAACAGTTATAGGTATACTTGTGGGATCAACGGAGAGTGCAGTAAAACGGGGTAAGTCCTTTGTATCTTTCCTTGATTTACCAATTGCCATAGTTGTGGATTTGCTTCCCCATGAAATCAGAGTGTCAGAGGTGCATTTAATCGCATGAAACCGGAGATCGTTGAATTCTCCATTTTGCCGCCGAAGATCGCGCCAGGCATTAAAATCATCAATTCTTTTCTGTGTGGGCTTTAAGCCTACACAGTATATGATAACTGATTCCATGTTTTTTTTTAGTAAAATGTGTGTTTAATGACGAAAATAAAAAATATATATATTTAAATGGGTAAACAAGCCAAAAGTGAATTAATATTTCTAACACAATCTGGGGTACCATCTGTGCGAGAACGCTGTCACTTCATTTATAAGGACTGATGCTTTCATCGTTTACAAAAACAAAAAAACTTTTCAATAGATGGCGTAACAAAAAGGTTTCTTCGTTACTTCATAGATGGCGATGTTAAAAATGACCTATTTTAAAACGATCTGTTTCTTATTATTAAAATATATAGAAATTTCAAAGTTGCATTGATAAGGTAACTTGGATTGGTAATGGCAGAGCGGTTTGCGCGCTGGGTTTGTAATCCAGTGGTCGCGAGTTCGAATCCTGCCACGACCGATTTCGTTCACCTATAGTACAAGCATTTATGCTTTAGGGAATGTATGAGGATGTATATGTTTTCATTATTAAAAAAAAAAAAGAAAAAAAATAAACTCGATAAGAAGGTATAATTAATTGGTGGCAAGAGCATAAGTTATCACGTAAATCAGCCGATGACAGGTCGTGAGCCCTTGAGTTCCTGGTTCTTTTAAAGCAATCCAACTTCGTCTCCAATGAGATGTTAAAAATATGTCAAAAATTATCATTTGACTCCAGGGGCGTGTCTAGAACCTTCGGACTAGGCAAACCCTGAAGGAAAATTGCGAAATGTCTAAAGTCAAATGTTTTTTTAGCATCATTGTTCATTCCAGTGGCTATAAAAATATTTTTCTAATCACATGCCGAAATAATATTTACTTTTGTGGCCCAGTAAAGCACCGCATCTGCATACGGTTCAATTTTTAATCTTGTTGTATGGTTGCAATAAAACAAATAAAAAAATATTAGTGGATTTAACATATATTCAAAGGCAAGCCAAGGTTTTCGGCTTCTATGAGTAATTTCGCTTCTGTTGACTCCCGAGAGGGAAAAAAGTCCAATGTTTGCATATATGCAAACTTAAAAAAATATCAATATAATATACATACTTATAACAAATACTTGAATGAATGAATGTAATAATCGGAACGGTTTTTCCTTTATACTCAAGTTGACAAGAGTTTAATTAAATTTATTAAAATTAATGAACTATTTGTCAATTATTACCCAATAATAAATATTATATTAAGTTATGTCACGCTATTTGATTGATGCTTCTGGGAGTCACAATGGTTGATATCTATTTAGTTAGTAAATATATTTTAATTCACCTCCCTAATGAACATTATTTAAATATTCAATTTAAATATACATACATAAATGTTAAACTCATCGTTAATTTTATACGTTAATGAAATTATATAATATTGTGTACTTTATATTGTACATTCGTTAATCACCAAATACCATTATTTAGATTAAGTCCCCAGTGATGGTTAATTTATTTGTAATTCATACTCTAACTAGTTATTCATTTATCATTTTGTTCATAATACGTAGGTATAAACAAATATTACTTAGATTATATTCTATACTGGTGGGCTTAGCCATTTACCGTTTTTTTTCAATCAAACAGATTATTGTCAATGTAAAACGAAATTGGGATCGGCAGTAAAACTACTCTTGACACTCAAATTTGATCCTATCTGTCGTCTTCGTACATTAAAAAACCATTACGATTATAACATACCCAATTTCCGCCTCGTTCTGAATAGATTCACGAAAAACGTGTTGGTTGTGGCCAACTATACATATCTCGTCACTTCACAAAGTATTTAAATTATGTATGGAATTTTATTAGCATTATCAGCGTTTTAAATATTTTTTTATTTAAGTGGGGGACTGCTGCCAACGTACCTATTTTTCAATTAAAAAAAAAAATAAACATTTATTGAGACAAAAAAGGAGTTTGCATACAAAAACACAGACATATAAAAATTAATATACAGAAAAACAACCTTTCTGACTCAAAAGGACCATGCTCAGCTATGTTGCTGGAAGACAAGCCCCCCAGCAGCTGATTTTCAGCATGATCTACTATTGCTTATGTATAATATTTTATTATCTATACAGGGTCTACTTTATTTATATGCAAAATAAATACAAAAAATACAAAAAAATGCTCCTAAAATACACATATATAAATATTCACAAATACATAAATGTACATGCACGCACATACATATATACACACATTGCAATGCAGAAAGGCTGCATTTTTGTTTGATTTGCAAATATAGCAGTTTGCCATCACGTGAAGATAATTTTTGAGCAAAATTTTAATTTTATAATGTATTTCACTCTTACCAAAAACTGTCAGATGGAAGTATTGGCGCCTTTTTGACAGATATGAAAGACAATGAAAAAAGAACGTTTTCATTCACAATACACTTGATTTTAATAATTCTGATATGAATTATTTATTTTTCACTTAATCTTTCATGAATTTGATACTAGAAATTGTCAGAAATATTGTCTTTTTTGAATTTTTGTAAGTGCTGCAAATTTCAGTGTAAGTTAAGACCGGACGTGACGCATGATATACCATTGATATACCATAATTATTTCTTATCAAATCGTTTTGAAAAAAATAATTAAGATAGTTTGATATAGTTTATCTTTACTTTTTGATAATGTTTTGTATAAATTCTTGTATAAAATAATGGCATACCCCGATTTTCAACGTTTATCTTATATTTTTAATAAAATATAAGGCGTTGTTCAACATATTTTTTTTTAAATTAAAGAAGACAAAAACATCTAGAGAAATACGATGTGACGTTGCATTAATGCTTCAGGTTTAGAAAATAAACCTAAAAAACATTTATTTTCCATTCAGCGCCATTGCGAAATATAAGTTTATTTAGTTTATTAACGTAACCTGATGCATTAATGCAACGTTACATCATATTTTTCCAGATATTTTGATTTTCTTTAATTTACAAAAAAAATATTATACTCTATACCTTATAGTTTTTTTAGAAAATTAAGATAAATGTCAACAATTGGGGTATGCTTATTATTTTTCTACAAGAATATATACAGAACATAATTAAAAAATTAAGGTATATTTTAATTTATTAATATCCTAACTAAATAGGTTATTTTTTTCCAAATTATTCGTTTTGTAATAATGACGCAAATTCAAATTGAAAAAATAGGTACGTTGGCAGCAGTCCCCCCCTTAAACATTTTACTATAAAAACTTGATAATTCTTGTTGATTGGAACATTGTGATGAAACCTTCAGAATAAAATCTCGGTTAAAATAAAAATAAATAAATTTACTGAGCTTTGGTGTTACTTATAAATATTTTACAGTAAAAAAAAGAGAATCACTGGTCAGATATCCTTCAAAATCTAATGCGAGTATTAGACATAAAAATTTGCAAAAATTGAAAATAATCGAATGAGTCTATAATCGATGAAGTCCATAAAATAAGCACCCCGTGCATATAACATAGCACATTATTACCACACACACATATATACATTGTGATGAAACTTTCAGAATACAATCTCGGCATGATATTAGTTGATAATCTGCAATAAAATTAGTAGCCTTAAAAATTAAGAATTCATAACTCCACACTATATCCCCATGGGTTAGTGAGGAGTAAAAATTAAGCTTTATACTATAATCGATATTGCTTCATAGAAAAGTGAGTGGGTTGCGGCCAACGCTAAACCTTCACAAAGTATTCAAATATAGTATGCAATTTTTTTAAGCATTTTCATGAAGTGAGTTTTTTAATTATTTTCTTTTAATATTTTATTTTGAAAATTTGATAATTATTCAGTTCCATTTTATGCAAGTTGTGTGCTTTTTTAGCAATTTGAAAATAAAAATATCAAATTTTAAGTTTCCTGAGCTTGGGGTCACTCTGAAATACGAAAAAACGTCTAAAAAAATTGAGACGGCAAAAAAAATTGAGACGTACTGATCAGAGTCTAAGCGAGTTTTAAATATACAAATTTGAAAATAATCGCATGTGTACTTTAGCCTATAAATTATATCATATAGTACCATAGTACACAGCACACACACACAGAAACATTGTGTTGAAACTTTCAGAATACAATCTCAGCATGATACTTGTAGATAATCTGCAATAAAAATAGCTAAAAGTGTGGTACCTACACAGCAAAAAGATCGAGAGGCTCCTGTTTGAGAAAAATGAAATGTCTTACCCAACGACAGAGCTGGTATCTCTTCGATTTCCGGAGCAGTCACTCTGACCGGAGCCGACATTTCTGTGATGAGGAACTGTACATGGTCGCACTCCTCTTTGGTCTTCAGGATCTTAATCTCAACCTCAGTGTCATGGAGTTTGCTGGCAACAGTCTTGAATAATAACGAAAAATATAATATTTATTTACAAAGATATTAGTGTGGATCCCATGTACGACAGTTACACCAGGGGGGCAAGTCTGGTCCGACCGGCGAAATCAAAACCCTCGTGATTACCCATATCATGGATATAATTATTATTATATGGAGTTCTATAATATCTTTAGATGTCATAGAACTCCATATAATAATTATATCCATGATATGGGTAATCACGAGGGTTTTGATTTCGCCGGTTGAACGAGACTTGCCCCCCTGATTTGTCAAAAATTATCTCATAATGCATCGTTTTACAGGTGCTTAGGTATGATGTAGGGTGTAATGAGGTTAAAGGAAAGTAATTATTAACAGGTAAATATAAATTTTTTTTGACAAAAATGAAAATTTTCTTGACATATTAAATTTGTAATTGATTTTTTACTAGCATAATTAATTTGAATACATTTGCAATCTTACTAATAAAAATCGATTGCACGCCCGTTGACCAATGTTTTAGTCGAACACCGTATTAAGCCCGTGCAGCGATTATTTGAAAATCTTACTAATAAACGCTGTATATGGACTGGGTAGTTGCAACAAGCGTACAACAAAAAATAATCCGACAACGTTGTAATTTCTCAATCGCGCATGTGCAGAGCCGCCAGCTGCCATCCTCCATTATAATTTTGACGTTTGTCGTAGTTAATATTTTCATATGTTTTTCACATATCAAAATAGGAATATGAAAAATATAACGAATAATTTCATCATACGAATACCCAATAGAACATATAATAATTATATCCATGATATGGGTAATCACGAGGGTTTTGATTTTGCCGGTTGAACGAGACTTGCCCCCCTGATTTGTCAAAAATTATCTCATAATGCATCGTTTTACAGGTGCTTAGGTATGATGTAGGGTGTAATGAGGATAAAGGAAAGTAATTAAAAAAACCAATATTAATAACAGGTATAATTTTTTTTTGACAAAAATGAAAATTTTCTTGACATATTAAATTTGTAATTGATTTTTTACTAGCATAATTAATTTGAATACATTTGCAATCTTACTAATAAAAATCGATTGCACGCCCGTTGACCAATGTTTTAGTCAAACACCGTATTAAGCCCGTGCAGCGATTATTTGAAAATCTTACTAATAAACGCTGTATATGGACTGGGTAGTTGCAACAAGCGTACAACAAAAAATAATCCGACAACGTTGTAATTTCTCAAAGGCGCATGTGCAGAGCCGCCAGCTGCCATCCTCCATTATAATTTTGACGTTTGTCGTAGTTAATATTTTCATATGTTTTTCACATATCAAAATAGGAATATGAAAAATATAACGAATAATTTCATCATACGAATACCCAATAGAACACCATTGTAGATATTATAAATGAGCAAATTTTACGACAACTTTTCGCTCTTAAAATGCAAAACTATCGAGAATATAATAATTTGTAGAGGTTTCGTCATATTATTCCATGATATAACAATAAAAACACGCATATCAACGTCAAATTTGATTAGTGATAGATGATAGTTGTCTAAAAACACCGGTCAACTACCTTGGACAGGCGTGCAAGCGATGTGTAAAACTAGTATGAGAGATACAGTCATTGACCAACTGATCTGCTACACAGCGTTTATTGGTAACGTTTTTGCCTACACGGGTGTTAAACGGTCGTGTAAGTTTTACAACAAGTTTATTAGTAAGACTGTGAATGTGTTTAGGATATCCCCGTTCCACCCAATTCTGTGTACCAATCCCCTTGCCTAAAGACAATTGTGTATATTCATAACCTGTGGTCTAAATCGATGGTTATTTGTTTAGATATCCATACTTACTTTGACAATTCCAATGACAATATGCTCCAATCCAGGTCTATCGGAGTAGTAATGGAGTACTAAGTCTCCATTTGGATGTTCAGTGCAACGAAATGATGGAGCCTTCATTCCAGGATACAGAGTTCCAAGATGGTCGTGGAGAGCGTCCAAGTTCTGTACGAAAAAAAGCAAATTAATCGTTGTCCATGTCAATTTTCGATGTTGTAAATAAACATACATGCCATCGCAATGTGTGGTTACCAGCGACAAGTATGTGGGTGTGCTCTTCCTAACAACACAAGCACGACTTAACCTAACCTAACCTAACAACACAAGCACGACACATGCGAGTTTTCCCACACACCAGTTTCGTCTCACATAAAAAGGCACTACATTCAGAATGGGTGGCGAACTTCATTGATGAACCTTGCAATTTGTAATTGTTGCCTGTTGTATTTTCGATTACCCGGCTCTTACGGGACAAACGATAATAATATAAAATCGTGGAAGCACTACTGTAAGTCGGTCCTTCACAAAAAATGCTTATTGTTTTTACCTCAATTCTAAAAATAAAAAAAAAAACGACTAAGAATAGTGCATCCACACTTTTTTACTGTCATAATTTTTCGGGTGTTACTTAAGAACCGAGTAATTGAAATCGAAAGGGCATACACGCATGTGTCGTGATTCCTTTTACAAGGTTATGAACACCCGCACACCTGTCGCTGGATACCCCACATGGTGGGATATGCCGTGAAAGTATGTATATATGTGAAAAAAAAAATCAAAAAAATCTCGTACGTACGTAATCATATTTGACAAAAATGTCTAATATATTTTCGCGAGTTTTTCAACGAAATTGTTTTCAACAAAAAAAAGATGCATTACCAAAAAACGTATGAAAACTCCAATTTAATTAAGAAATTCGCGTTTCATAAAAAAAAAATTACCATATTTTTTCGTCTGTTTCAAATTTTCATCGTCTGCTGTCGGGGTTGGGGGTAAAATTTGCATGTTAAATTTTTTCCAGCACAGTTTGCATCGTAAGATGATATTATTTCCCATAGCTATCGTTACCGAAGATGGCAAAGGACGCAAGAATCACGAATTATATTATCTGCGACTTGGTTAAACCGAAAAAGTACAAAAAATGTTAATTTTATCGTCGCATGAGCCCAACTTTTATATTATCAACCGGTTAAAATTACCCCAGTTGTAATACCTGGGTCTCGTCTTTGTGAGAAAATATTGTACAGAGGAAAACTGTTATATATTGTACAAATAATAATTAATTATTTTTTACATAATTACATTTTACGTGAGGTGGTAACCCTAGGACGCATTGATGTATCTGGATTAGAGTGATAAAACTATCTCTTTCACAAATTAAAATAAAATAGCCATATAATTGTAAATGTTCTTAGTGCGAGAAATGTTCTTATTGCTAAATTCTTTGATGATATGTGATTTGTTTGTGAATATGAACTTTTTTAATGTAATTTAATATTATCAAGTAATATTATGTTTACCTCGGCTGCAGGATGAAACTTTATCTATTACAGAAACACAATACATAATATATTGTGATGTTGTATTTTCATCCTGCAACTGATGTTATGGCCTATTAGCGGAGACTTGGGATGTTTTGTTATTATCTTAAATGTAAAACTATAATGTAAAGTTGTTAGTCTCCCAAAAAATTGTATGTGATGAATGGAAAAAGTGGAGTTCTGTTTTCGATCGAAATAATATGTTCGTCAGGAACATCTTTTTTTTCAGATCATTAGATCATTTTTTCAAAAACAAAAGTATCTTTTTATGATTATTTGACTTAAAATGATAATTTTAGTAAGTTCGTTTCAAATTATTTGATATTTGAAATCGTTTTGGAAATAATGCCATTGATGAAAAATATTCATTAAGGCTGTTTTAATTATAAGAATGAGACATTTTGACGTTCCAAAATTACTTATGTATATTGCGATCTCAGATGATAATCTTAATTAAGATAGATTTAATTGAGTATAACTTAAGAAGTTAGACTAGATAAGAAATATTGTTGTTATAACAGTGTAAATAAAGTAGGAAATTTGTAATAATCTCACGGAATGTTCATTTAAATAATTGATTTTGGTTTGAAAAGGGAAAATTATTTTGATGTGACCATCAGGCAAGATCTGACAGAAGTTAGTGCCGGATTGCAATCCCTATTCCTAATACACATAGTTGTTTAAATATAAAATATATAGTGCAATAGAGTAAACAAATAGTTATAATTAACATTTTAAATAATAAATTTCTACATAGTTCCTCCACATATGATTGATCATTTACAAATGAAAATCGTTTCAACAAACCTGCAAAAAATCTCTAGGTGTGGCTCCCAACACTTGTAGAATCTTGTCATAACCAGAATCTTGGCAAAACTCAAAGAACATCTTTCCAAACAGCTCCAGAATCGTATCAGCGGGAATTTCTATATTTAAATATAATAATGTACAATAAGTTATATAGATTTTTTTAAGAATGAATAAACAAGTACATATGTAAATATCCTCATACATCCCCCAAATTAAGCATAAGTGCTTGTGCCAAATTAAACACCTATACGTGAACGAAATCGGTCGTGGCAGGATTCGAACTCGCGACCACTGGATTACTAACCCAGCTCACTAACCGCTCTGCCACCATCCATCCAAACTTCCACTTCGAGAAATTTCTACGGCACGCGCGCCTAGTGACAGCAAAAATATTTGTTCGTCGCTAGGCCGAGTTCATTGCCCTCGGTGTCAAGCGAGTGACAATAAGCTACCACAGCGGTATGATGAAATGTTCCAGAGAGTTCGTGGACATTGAACTTTCGAACCTTAATGCCAGAACTACATATATAAGGGAGTGTACGCCTGTACACAGCATCGTTATTATTCGGCTCGTTTCGTTACGTTTCGCTTACTTACTCGCTTGTTGTTATACCGTATAGATTTATCTAAAATATCTACTCATCGTGAAAAAGTTTCTCTGTACGCGTATTATTGTATTATCGATTTTAAATTTACCTGTATGTAAACTGTAAATTATGTGTGATCAATATATTCGTTGTAAGTTGAAATCATTCTTTCTTTTCATCTTGAATCTATTTTTTTATATAAAATTATCAAAGCTGAATTTTATTCTGCGTAAGTACATACGTACACTACAGCAGGTGACAACGATCTGCAGCTATGAACCCTGAGTCATGGTAGTTTTGACAGATATCAGGAAACAAAGATGTAGAAAATTGGTGCCCAATTACAACATACATTGTATTAAGCGCGTTTTTATATTTTCATCATCATTGGTGCTACAGCCCTGTGTGGGCCCTGGCCTCCTCCAGAATCCTTCTCCTACCGTCCCTGTCCTCTGCCGATCTCTAGTTTTGTATAATTTTTACGAAATACTATTTGATATCACGTCTTCTGTTGGCTGACACATTGGTCGGTGGAAATCCTCTAACAGATAAATTAAATAAAATATCTAAGGTATCTATCGAAAAAAACAACATGAATTGAACCAAGGACCTTTGGCTCTGCAGTCAGATATATTATCAAGTGAGCCACGAATATTGACGATAGCTTAAACGTTAACTAAAAATATCGCTATGAGACTAAGACGATTTCTAATTGATTTCTCGCGCAATTTTTGGTTCTCGCCACTTGGGGTGCAAGAAAGTGTAGATTATTATTAAAAAATGGCTATGAGGATCTAATTAGATGGGTCGATGGCAGAGCGTTTAGCGCGCTGGGCTAGTAATCCAGTGGTCGTGAGTTCGAATCCTGCCTCGACCAACTTCGTTCACCTATATCAAAAAAAGAAAAAAAAAATGAATAGCAATATACGCAAGATTTTTCTTCTTTTGTTTCAATCCTGAAGATTGGTTGGCAGCATTAAATTGATGCATCTCCTCTTCCACTTAGATTGATACATTTTATGGTGACTTTCACCAACGCCCCCTAAGAATTCTTATGTAGTACCTAACGTGAATTTTCGTTTCACCATCTGCATATGAGTTACTTAAGACGCTAGACTGGTGAAAAACAAACGATACGTTAGGGGCTACCTAAGCTTAGGTGATACCCAGCTATGTGACAGTTTAGGTAACGTTGATGAAAGTCACCATTGGCTTTTAAAATAATACTAAAGCTTTAGGGCATGTTCCGTTCCATGGTAACGCATATCGTTGTGGTAACCTATGCAGCAAACGCCTATGTATTTTATGTAGCCTATACATTCTAAAAATTGAATATCTAAATGGAGGGTTTTCATTCCGCCGTCCGACCGGACTTGCCGAGCAGGTTTATTTTAATAAATTTAAATAGTCATTCCAGTCGTCACTAAAGTTTTTGTATCGTAAGTTATTTATTGTCAAGCGCGACTCCGCAAAATTGGAGTAAAATAAAAAAAATGTTATACCAAATATTTCTTTATATCTTAAAAAAAAAATCATGAATTACTACAAAATTTTATTGAATACTCTTTAAGTTTTTTTGCTATATGGTAAATTTATAGTAAATACAATAAAAGATAGAATAACTTACGCAGAAGTTCAACTGCAGCAAATATGAGATTGTAAGTGATTTCATCTTCATATATTTGTCTCACAAGAAATTGTCCTCCGATTTGTACATCAGCAGCCTTCCTGTAAATGAAAATAAATAAATAAAAATGCTTTCTAGAAAACAATAATACTGAAAACCCAATTATGTTTAAAACTCTTCATTACATTTTTCACTGTAGAACCTGAAATAAAATACTTGGTTGATTAAAGGCGTTTTTAAATTTTCTTAGAAAAACATCTATAACCGAAAGGTTTGAAAAACAAATTCTCTCTGAAAGCTCAATAGTGTTCTGATTTCAGTAAATTAAATTATTATAAAAACTTAAGAACTTCTTAAATTTAATGAATTTTCTTTAATACTGTGATTCGTTAAGTTCATATAGCTGTGTCTAGCGAAAGCGTTATATCATTTATAATCGTCCTTGTGTGTCAAAATACTATGTTTTTTATAATCAATTTTTCCTTAATTTAACTAACTCCGATGCCTTCAAAACATCATCCGATTGCAATTGAACTAAGATATCTTTATATCATCATTATCATGATCATTGGCTCTACAGCCCTGTGTGGACCCTGGCCTCTTCCAGAATCATTCTTCAGCCATCCCTGTCCTCCGCCGTTCTCCTCCAGTTTGAAATTCTGATCGCCCTTAAGAAATTCTGATGTAGTCTCTTTTGATCCAGCCATCTTAGCTTGGGACTGCTTCTGCTTCTTCTGCCTCCTGAAATAGTGTTAAGAATCTTTTGGGGACACGATCTTCATTCATCTGGCTGACATTTCCCAACCACGTCAGTTTTCGTATTTTTATGACTTGTACGATTTTGAGTTCGTCAGATGATGCCTGTAGTTCATGGTTATCACAAGTATATTATCGTTTACTGGGCCAAAAAAAATTCTCAGGCACTTTTTGTAAGACTCAGCATTTTGCTCCATACACGACGATAGGTCTGAGCAGAGTTTTGTATATAAGGATTTTTGTTTTTGTTGTAAACAGTTTGAACCTCATGTGCTATATCAGACCATAATAGCACCTATTGCTAGAGGTCAGTATTGCATTACTGCAGTTTTTTTCATGGGTTTCGATCGCGCCAATATATAACAACCAATCGATTGTACCTTGTATATTGTATATGTGTCCACATCAATACGACGCAGGTTATCATTATGTGGTGTTTTTTGTATTTTCTGTGTTAATTTGAAGACTCATACTATTCGCGGAGTTTTCAAGCCTGCGAGAGTCTTCCTTTATCGTAGGAAGAGTTCTCGAAATTAGGTCTAAATCGTCTGCGTATCCCAATATTTGACTAGACTTTCTGAATATTGACGCTTATAACTTTTTCCAGGGCAATATTAAACAAGAGATAACTCAGGGCATCACCTTGTCCATTATGTCATGAAGCGATCTGATATACTTATAGAGATGGTTATCGTTATGGGACGGATTTAATTCCGTCATGGCCTCATACAATTTCTTCGTATATAAGAAATCTCTAATACAAAAATAAATATTTATGATGGAACACATCACAATTTATTCATAATTCTTCATCAGACTGTTTACATACAGAATTGAACACAGGCCGCCTCCTTTTTCTTCCGTTCCTCCCTTTCCTGGGCACATCGCTTCCAATTGCTCCCTGTCATTGCTTTGAAGCAATCCGATCACCGTCAAGAAGAGTGGGTCGTTCTGAAGACGACCTATACTTCTTTTTTTCCGTCGCTTTTAATTTCTTGGAAAAATCATATAATTATATTTTCATTTGAAACTTCAGTTCTTATAACCCTTAATTCTAGTTTTCATATCACTCGTATATCTGTTTTCTAAATCGTCTAGTCTACTGATATGTCATCCACATCGCAAAAGAAGAATTTTATTTTTAAATAAATCTTTAATAATAAATGCTACCTTTTGGTAATATGTATTAGTTTATGTACACATTATTATTTTCATTGTAAGAAATATCTTGTAAACTTACTTGACATTTTCCCAAGTTTCTTCACCAAATGTTTTGACAACCAGCAACTCCAAAGCATAGTTGACGAACCCGTACTAAACATAAAAATAAACTTTATGAGAGTTGTGACAAATAATTTCAGAGAAAATAAATTGGCCGTTGTTAATGAAAAAGGAATTTTTTTTTTATTTAAAATAATTATTAAAGGAGCCACTTGGCTCATGACAATAATATTTATTTTACACATTAGTTTGTTGTAATATAATAGTTAGTCATATGCAACAACACTTTAGTTCAGTTCTTAGTACAGTCTTGTTTTCAACTCCCGATGGAATGCCTTTTCGTTCATGGTTTTCAATTTTTCCGGCAATGAAATTAATATTCGATTAAATAAGTCAATTTTAGTTTGGGATGTATAGAGGAAAAGAAACGATTATACCATATAAATATATATATCTATACAAACGACGAAAAGAAAAAATAGAAAAGAAAAGAAATAATTAGAAAAAAAGATTAAAGGACAGAGAGAAAATAAAAAATTGAATAGAAAAGAAGAGAAATGAAAAGAAAACAAAAAAAAGAATAGAAGAGAAAAGAAAGAAAAGCAGTTAAAAGAAAAGACGATGAAAGAAAAAAAAGATAAAAGAACAGAAAAGAATATAAAAAAATACAAAAGAAAGAAGGAAAATAATAGAAAAGAAAGAAAAGAAAATATAAGAAAAGATAGAAAAGAAAAGAAAAGAAAAGAAAGAAAAGAAAGAAAAGAAAAAAAAAGAAAAGAAAAGAAAAGAAAAGAAACGAACAGAAAAGAAAAGAAAAGAAAAGAAAAGAAAAGAAAAGAAAAGAAAAGAAAAGAAAAGAAAAGAAAAGAAAAGAAAAGAAAAGAAAAGAAAAGAAAAGAAAAGAAAAGAAAAGATTTTTTTTTTGTATTGCTTCTCGGTTAATTTGTAATTTCTATGTCAAATGAAAATATTTTAACGCAAATTCAATATTTTTTAACAGATTTTAAATTATCTCAATAGAGACGAAGTTGGAATATTTATTGTAGGAGAACCGGGAAATCAAGGCACCTACAGGGCTTACGACCTGTCATCGGCTGGTTTACGTGATCACTTTATGCGCTTGCGCAACGTTCACCAATTATGCCTTTTTAATGAGATCCCTGTCAATTCAATTTTGGAAGTTCTATATATTGTAATACTGAAATTCTTTTCGCTTGAAAATAAGGAATTTTTACTATAGCCATCTATGGGTGAAATTATGAACAACAATCTTATTATTTTTTATTTATTTTGTTGTAACGCCATCTATTGAGAGAATTGTTTTTTTTTTGTAAATAATGAAAGCTACAATTCTTATATCTGAGGTGACAATGCATTTTTGTCTTATTTACCTTCTTGCACCAATGTGTAAGTAATCGAATATTTTTATTATTGCATATGCGCAAACATTGGATTTTTTTCCTGTCGGGAGTCAAAGATATTTTTTAACTCTATTGAGATAATTAAAAATCTGTTAAAAAATATCTTTGACTCCCGACAGGGAAAAAAATCCAATGTTTGCGCATATGCAATAATAAAAATATTTGCAAATTCAATAGTTTTTTTGCCACATTGTTTCACTGTCTCTACTGGTAATTTAATTCTGTACTTTTACCTCAAGAGTCCTAAATCTGACTAACAAATAATTGCTTATTGCAAAATCATGTTTCTCCACAATTATACATACAGAAGTTGAAGACATACATAATATTACGGATACTATATTGATAAAAATATGAATATGTACACAACACAGACGAAGTTGGAATATGATAGAAGGACCAGGAACTCAAGGCACCTACAGGGCTTACGACCTGTCATCGTGATCTAGTTAACGCGATCTATTTATTCGCTTGCGCAACGCTCACCAATTTATCCCATCTTATTCAGTTCCCTATCAATCCAATTTTCGAAAGTTGCATTTGGAAATAAGCCGTCTATGTCGTGAAGAAGAAACTTTTTTAACGCTATCTAATGAGAAATTTGTTTGTAAACAGTGAAAACATGTCTTATACGTGACATAACAATGCTTTCGCACAGATGTCACCCTTGAACCGCGCGAGAAAAAAAATGTTTTGATAGGGAACTAAATAAAATTGTAAAATTGGGAAATATTGCGAAAGCGCATTAGGAATCACGTAATCCAGACGATGACAGGTCGTAAGTCCTGTAGGTGCCTCGAGCTATTGGTTCTCTATTCATTTTCCAACATCGTCTCTATTGAGATATCAAAAAATGTCTTAAAAATCATTGTCTCCCGACAGAGAAAATATTCAAATGTTTGCGTACCTATATGCAAAAATATTCGATTTATATGATGTGTGCCTACACGTTTGTATTTATCAATATATCAAAGATTTATTAGCTGGGAACTTTATTCTAAGTCGATTTACTTTATTTTCAAAAATATATCTTTCATTGTTATTTTTGGAATGAAAATATATTAAGTTCGATTTATATTCTGCGTAAACGAAATTTTCAAAACAATGAATATAATTTTCCTTTACTCTACTTTTGACAGTTCAAGATATTTCATTGCCGCGTTATATTATAATATAAACTTAGTTTATTTTGGCATTTCAAAGATTCATAATTTACGAGCGAATATTATATTAGTGATAGGAACTTTAGACGAAAATTTAAATTTTCAAAAGACAGATGAATACAGATGTCAGATACACCATTGAAACGCGTGACGTATCTTTGATTTTTTATTTTCCATAGCTAATTGTAAAAAATTGTTCAACATTATTTAGACATGCATCCAATCACAATTTGACATAATAATTCAAAAAGAAAAATAATTTATCTACGCGAATCGGACCGAAAATAATATATACAGCAATCATCAGCAATAATAAAAAATTGGACGGTAATTTGGTTTTATTTGATTTTTGACAGTTATACGTCATTCGAAGAATTTGAGCTCTAGATTTGAACTTTAAACTCTATACTAGATCAACAGTATTTGTTATTTCGCAATGGAAAAATAAAAAATATATATAAAAAAAAACTATAGGAACAGTTCTTGAAAAATATAGTAAAATATTTAGTTTTTTTGAAAAAACAAATGTTAAAAATGCAAAACTCGAGGAGGTGCTATACAACCTATCAATCCTAATGATTCCTGATTATTTTCGTATAAAAAATCTTTAACTTTTCTACATGTATGTATTATTAGCAATTATGTATATTATTAATTTTTTTGAACTATATTATTTTATTTTTTTATTTGTTGGTAAAAAGACTATATTATTTCAATACGTTGTGCATTCTTTTCTTTCCCCTTATCGCTTTAGCTTTTGTCCCATTTCTATCGGGGAACGCTTTGACTATGATCCTGGAATTGGCGAGTCTGGTTATTACATTGAAGCGACTGCCATCTGACCTTCGTAACCCTTAGAAAGAGGAACCAGACAAATTGGATCATGGCTACACATAGCTAGTGATATAAATCCGCACATAGATTTTTTTGAAAATCCAGAGGTGCGTGCTCCGCCCGGATTCGAACCGTCGACCTCACACATGTGAGACGACGACCTATAATGTTTTAAAATTTGAAATAACATATTTAATGCTTTGTACAAAAGTTTGTATTTACAAATAAAATACACAAAACTAAATTAATGGAAAAAATAACAATAAATTAATTAAACATTAAACTAAGAGATATGCAAACTAAGAGATATGCAAAATCAATAAAATTATTATAAAGAAAATAATTCATAATACATTGTAAAATTAAGATGCAAAAATTATACCACATATTAGTTTAAATATAATCGTTGTAGTTTTGAAATTTATATTGTTGTATTTAAGAGAGTGACTGCTGCCAACGTACCTATTTTTTCAATTTGAATTTGCATCATTACTACAAAATGAATCAACTTGAAAAAAATAACCTAGTTAGTTTGGATATTAAAAAAGAAAAATATATATACCTTAACTTTTTAATTATGTTCTGTATATATTCTTGAAGGAAAATAATAAGGATACCCCGATTTTTGACATTTATCTTAAATTTCTAAAAAACTGTAAGGTAAAAAGCATTATATTTTTTATAAATTAAAGAAGAACAAAATATCTGGAAAACACGATGTAACGTTGCATTAATGCATCAGGTTAAGTTAATAAACCAAAAAAAAAACTTTTATTGCGCAATGGCGCTGAATGGAAAATAAATGTTTCTTATGTTTATTAACTAAACCTGAAGCATTAATGCAACGTCACATCATATTTTTCTGGATACTTTTGTCTTATTTAATTAAAAAAATATGTTGAACTACGCCTTATAATTTATTAAAAATATAAGATAAACGTTGAAAGTCGGGGTATGCCATTATTTTTCAAGAATTTATACAGAACATTATCAAAAAATAAAGATATATTTTTCTTTATATACCCATAAAATCTAAATTATTTTTTTCAATACGATTTGATAACAAATAATGATGGTATATCAAATTGAAAAATAGGTACGTTGGCAGCAGACCCCTTTTTAAGTTCTTAACTCCATATTATATATACCGTCATTATGTAATTTATACTAAATATTTAAATTAATAAACAACATTTTTTTTGTATTTCTATGAAGTGGAATTTTTGAAAATAAATAATAACAATTAAATAATAGGTATAATTCTGAGAACACACTAAAATATATATGAATTGTCATGTTTTTCTTCTTTTTATGGGCATATCATCGTTGCCAATGTTCCCGCCCATATTCTATAATTATCTTGGAGGAATTATTAGATGTTATTATGTTTATAGAGTTTGATACTAGATTTATTAATTTATATGTAAATTTCATATAGGTACCAAGGCACTGTTGAGTATGTTTGATACTGTGATCACTATAGAATCGTTTTCAGTGTTTTAAAAGTTACGGTGTCTACTTCTAGATCACTGTCAACTACCGCCATAGTTACTTTAATGTATTTTTTGCTATCCTGAAGATTAAGTCAAATATAAGAAGGTTATTTAATCAAAATATCTCTAGTGTATTATAAAATGGAGATAGTTTAAAGTGACAGTTATATCGAATACTTTTTTGTTTTCATTTAATTAGTTTTTGTTTATATTGTAATTCGTTCTCGGAATTGGATCCATTGTAGACATCAAGTATAAAGTGTTAATATTTAAATATATTTTTAAATCATTCAAATTATTTAGAATTTAGACAATCAAAAGAACGAAATTCATTGATGACCTGAGTGAAAATAAATAAAAAACAGATTTTTTAAAATTGTAATACAAAAAAAAACAATTGTTAGTCGTATTTGTAAAAATATGTATACAAAATTTAACTATATACGTACATCCATAATACTTTAACTATATAAATAATAATAATATAATGTAAAAAAAAGAAATAAAAAAAAGGTTAAATAATACATTTCTTAATATAAAAAATATTATTACAAATAATTGTGTTTTATAATATAACATAAAATAAATATTATATTGTAAGTATAAACTTACCATTTTCGCTAATCTTTTATGCAGTGATGCACTAAAACGACACACAGTTCAATTCACTTGAAAACCTGAAAATTATTAATAAATTATCTCATCGAGCTCACTGATTGTTGTAAAAACATCAATTTTAATAGTTAAATAAAATATTTGAATTAATATGAGTGGTTAAAAACAAACAATCTTAACAATATATGTGATCGTATTTGTTTGAGAAAAATGAAATAAAAAAAGCTGTACAGGTTGCCTATCCAGTGGACGCCAGGCGTAGACTGAAATGATGTGCGCGCATTCCCAGCTACCGGGTGTTTAGGGATGAAAGTATAAACTGTTTTATGTTGACAGAGAAATTATATTTTTTGAAAAATAAATAATAAAGACAAGAAAACCGCGTATGGGAAGAGATATTATTTCAGAAATCTAAATACAATCCATCACACCGTGTCTATTATGGGGTAGGCATATTAGTATAATAATTACACATAATATATCGATTTCATGTACTAAATGAAAATGTAAATGTGTGATCTGATATTGTTTTTTCCCTTAATAAATAAATAAAAAAAAATAGTAAATAAATTTAAAAAAGTTAATAAATAATTAAAAAAAAATAAAACACACAAATAAATAAATAAATAAATAAATAAACAAAAAAAAAAAAATAAATAAATAAATAGAAAAATAGATAAATAAATAAATAAATAAATAATAAAATAAATAAATAGAAAAATAGATTAATAAACAAATAAACAAATAAACAAATAAACAAATAAACAAATAAACAAATAAACAAATAAACAAATAAACAAATAAACAAATAAACAAATAAACAAATAAACAAATAAACAAATAAACAAATAAACAAATAAACAAATAAACAAATAAACAAATAAACAAATAAACAAATAAACAGATAAACAAATAAACAAATAAACAAATAAACAAATAAACAAATAAACAAATAAACAAATAAACAATCAAAACAAATGAATAAATTAATAAATATAGTGTTACAGACAGTTATTTTGTTTATGTCTGTTGTTCATTCATTCATTCAAATCATCACGTTATATCCCACATTTTACTCTTGTTTACATACTCTTCTTTTATAACTTGTGAAAATATGAAATTTACAGCTGAATAAAGATACTCAACTGTGTAAAATAACCGCCCCAGAACAGGCTTTTGCCTAGTGGGGCGTTATTAGTTAATTTATATATGTTGTATTTGTTTTGTGTAATAATAACAAATAAAAAATAAAATAAAATAAAAATAAAATGTGGGGTGACCAGCGACAGGTGTTCGTGTATGCCAACTTAAAAGAAGAAAGCACGAAACACGTGTATATACTCACATATCAGTCAATGTGATAAAAATAACAATAAAAAACACTTCCTTGCATCCTGGTCAATTGGCGAGTTAATTGTCATAGGGCAATTTCTGCCAAATAAACAGTGTTACCAGTCCAGAGATTCAATATTTGCGGGAGAAATAAATAATTTTTCCTCCGCTGGGGATCGAACCCAGAACGCTTGCATAATCCATGTAAAGGAGACTGGACATTTATGTATGAATTTTGGTTCAAGCGGCGTCAGATAATGAGCCCTGCATGGTTACTCGTGAATTTGATTAATATTAGATTTAGATTAGATTCAGGTATTAGATATCTTTTAGATTAAAATTATTTGATTTATACAAAAATTCATCACTGTTTCATTGTACACTTTGTTCTAATCTAATTTTTATTATTGAATGTAGGTACATTAATATTAAGGTCCGAATGACAGAGTCCGACCTAAATACTAAATTCTAAATACTTACCATGTTTTCATTGCACAGTCACTCACTTGAGTTAGGAGATCACGTGGCTTCCTTAATGGAGGATTCTACGAAGTTTTTGTATGGGAATTCCATTGCAGACACATCTAAATACTTAGCGCATACGCGTTGACGTAAACTAACATTGGCGAACTGTCAAAAAGTAAGGCTGATCGCGAGGAATCTTTTGAGTGGTTTGATCTTAGATTATATATGATACAGATACCTAGTCAGCGCAATGAATGTATGCCAACTAAAACTACGCTGAAACAGACGAATTTCACTCGCCCGGCCGTATACGTACACCTACCGATACGCAAACCTACATACATAATACGTAGACCAACCGATCTACCGCCTCACACACACATAAAAAAAAAACTTGGCATAGTATTTAGTTACCTAGAACTGTGAATTTTTGTCGAATAAAATACCAAACAGATTATTCAGCGATCTATACGAGATGCCGAAAATTTGCTGGAATTTTTGAAAAATCGCGACATCTTGGTTACATGACATGTGTTTGTGTTATTATGACCAAAAACCATTTTAAACGTCAGGCTAAAGTTCAGATGGAACCACCCCAGGACATCCATTTCTAATGAAAAAGTGTTTCTTAAATTTGGACTATGTGGTGAATAGTTATTATTCATAGCAGAAGACTTTAAAAATTGAAGTACTTGCATGTACTTCAATTTGCTATATATAATCAGGATATATTTTTCTCGTGAGTTCCATCATCATAACTCAATAATATTCATTATAAATTTGATCATCTCTAAAGGTTTCCCTTCCTAATAAAAAAGAAATCATGAAAATTGGACAATGTTGTAAAGAGTTATTATCGCTAAAGTGCATATTGAAGAATTCGATGATTTTTTCATATAAACCATGATCCGATCTTGACCACATTGAAATGGGACTAATTGAAAACGAGTGGGTTGTGGCCAACGCTAAAATCCTCACTCATTATCATTCTATAATATATTCAAATTTTGTATGGAAAAATATCAGCATTTTCATGAAATGAGTTTGTTAAATATTTTTTATATATAAATATTTTATTATGAAAACTTAATAATTCTTCAATGCCATTCAATCAAAGTGATGTGCCTTTTTACCAATTTGAAAATAAAAAAATCAAATTTTACGTTTCCTGAGCTTGGGGTCACTTTGAAATATTTCATAGTTAAAAATTCATATATCCTTCAAAATCTAATGGGGTCTAAGTGAGTATTAGATACACAAATTTGCAAATTTTGAAAATAATCGATTAAGTACATTAGTGTATATATAATCGTTAAAGTAAAATAAACACGCCGTAAATAGCACACAGCACACACAGACAGATACATTGTGATGAATCTTTCAGAATACAAATTCAGCATGATTCTAGTTGATAATCTGTAATAAAAAAATAGCCTTAAAAATTGCGAAATCATAACTCCCCACTAACATGTCTAACATGTCGTTTGAAAAAGAGTGAAAGCGGTCTTATGCAGCATCCTAATTAAATATAATAAAACCGCTTTGTACTGTTGTTGGTTTATATATTTATTAGATAGATGTAATTGAATACTTTATTTATTGTATTTTATAATGAAAACAAATGCCAAGACAATAATATAAACCCCTAGAAAGCACAATGCAATGATTAGTGTCATAACAAGGACTGGCATCCCTTCTTTCCGTTCAATTACTTTCGAGCCTTCCTTCTGATAAGGACACCTCTCGTAGTTTGTCCTCGTGATGTTCTCCAACGCATCCACTTCTGTTGTCTCTTCCGTTTCGAACACCGAGTCTTCCGTGTCATATTCAGGAAAGGCTATTTCAGGAGGCGCATCATCTCTGGCTGCCTGTTTCTTGACTCTCAACTGCACACTGCTCCGATGATTTACAAGTCGGCTTCTTGGGGTCCTCTTAGTCTTTTCCAATCGACGAGACATTGTGTTGTTTGAGGGTGGGTTTTCGATTTGGACGGTTGATTTTACACCCAGATTCGTGAAACCAGTTATCTTTTCCAGAGTGAATTTCTTGATCAATATCTTGCAGTAGTCTGTATGGTGAGCATCATTTTTCAACACTTTGAACTGAAAACTCTGAAAATGAAACAATGAACTTTTATTTTTATTATTGGTTATACAATTCTAAGTTGAAGTGGCAATTGGCTGGGCATATAGCTCGATAGGGGAATACTACATAGGTGGGCACCCAGAATCCTACAGTGGAGGCCCTGGAACAAAAATAGAAGTGTCGGAAGACCCCCCAAAAGGTGGTCCGATGACATAGTCCAGCAAGTTGGAAGAACCTGGATGCGAAAGGGGAAAGACGAATGGAAAATAATGGAAGAGGCCTACATCCAGCAGTGGAGGGAGGAAGGCTAAAGAAGAAGAATAAGATACGAATTTTATCGTATCACAGATCCAGACTGAAAACACAATAAAAAACTGTTTCTCAATCGGGAAACGAACCCGGAACTTTTTGATCAGCAGTCAGATACCATACCAACTGAGCTACGTAGGCTTAAAGGCTTTTTGCCACAGGCTAACTTCTTTCAAACATTATCTTCATTCCTTCGTATCTTTTGTTTTAATTTAAGTCTTATAGATTTTGTTTTATTGTAAACAATGAAAGCATAGAAGACCATGAACTAAGACTTAACATCCAGTATCAAGAACTTGAAGTAAAGTGTTGATGTATTATGAACTACCACTATATTGAATTACAATGTTGATTATTAATTATTGTCATTAGCTAATCGGCATTTTTAATAATTATAATGAATAAAACTATTAACTAAAATTAAAAAAAAGTGATGGAAAAAGAAAGCAACCATTAAAAAAATTATAGGTCAATAAACAGATCATTAAGACCTTATTATTTTTAAGACCTGCATTGACCTAGTTTTTCTCTCTACGAAATAACCCGCATACATTATTAGTTTGCTGTGGTATAAAGTCGAATGCAATGAATAACGTTCTTCTACATTTATAATCTACACATCTATTCGTGGACTTCCAAGGCTGCCTATGACAGTGCAAAGAGTGGAAAATTGTACCAAGCAATGTTGGATTTGTTTCCTCCAAAGCTCATACGCCTGGTTCGAACGACATGTCGATAAAAAGTCGAAGGACATCTGGGGGGCAAGTCTGGTCCAATCGGCGAAATCAAAACCCACACGATTACCCATATCATGGATATGATAATTATTACATGGAGTTCTATAATATCTTTAGATGTCATAAAACTTCATTATGATAATTATATCCATGATATAGGTAATCACGAGGGTTATGATTTCACCGGTTGCAGCAGACTTGCCCCCCAGGCCAACTCCGAACATACAATGGATTACGCCAGAACGATGTATTTGCGTGCCTGCTGTTCAATTTAGCGCTGGAAAAAGACATAAGTGACTTAAATATAGGGAAAACAGGTACCATCTTTACAAAGTCAAGTCATGTACTGGCATTCGCAGATGACATCGACATAATAACTAGAACCCTGTATTTAAAGACAACTACGTGAGACTTGATCGTGCGGCAAATGATATTGGCCAATAGATCGACCTCCTTGACTAAGCGAAGATAGCTTCTCAAAACAGGTAATACTTCGACGAGAAGAAATGAGAAGATATTTATTAATTTATTTATTTCAGTATTCTTGTACATATGATTAGTACACTGGCGGGCTTATTGCCTAATGGCAATTTCTTCCAACCAACCAGAGTAAATGTTAAATATACAAAATAATGTGTACTATGGCAATCAGTTAATTACATTACAAAAAAAAATAAAAAAATAGAAGAAGAAAAGTAAAAAATAAAACAAAGAAGATAGTACATAAGAACAATTCATAGCAATGATAGGAAGACTAAAGGATAAGGAAAGGAAGAAGAGAGGACGATGTAATCAGGTGTTGTCAGATAAATATTTTTACTTTAGCCTTTTCTTGAAGATGTTTAGTGAGATAGACGACGTAATATTTGACCTGTAAATTTACCCACAGTTCGTGGAGAGATCGAGAACTTGGCCCGGAGTTCTCTTTTAGATGCTTGGCAACGTCGCTGGTCCTCTTCTTCCGTGGGCAGACTGACATTTTTATTTCTTCCCGATGTGAGGACTCGAATTTTTTCCCAGAGCCAGTTGTTTCAACATGATAAGCTCTCTTTGGCACATTAAGTGCAGTGTCTGCAAGGTTTTAGAGTTCTCCGGACTCTTCGTATGTTCTTTATGTGTTCTTTCAGAGTTTTGCAAGGGGCCGTTATTAGTCCCCATAAGCAGAACGGGTGGTGGTGGGGGAAGAACAGACGACGTAATATCAGGACTTAGGCTATTACATAGTCTAGCTAAATTTACTTCAAATGAAGAGCTAAAAAATTCAGAACTATGAATAGGGATAGATAGTAAAGCACGTTCAGCAGATCGAAGTGGACGCCCGTTATTGATGTAAACAACGGGTAGAATCGGTTGGATTCTTCGCCTACATGGGATTATTGATGTTAATTCGGACAATAACATGAGCACCGAAATAAAAGCCAGATTAATATATACTAATTTGGGCTACTTAAACACTTCAATTTAAGACTAATCTCGCGATATTCTAAGGTCCTTATATACAAAACTCTTCTCCGACCAGTCCTAACATACGGAGCGGAATGTTGGGCACTGACTGAAAATGACGAAAATGTGTTATTGGTGTTTGAAACGACATTGTATTCTGAAATTTTCATCACAATGTATCTGTATGTGTGTGTGCTATGTACGGCGTGTTTATTTTACTTTATCAATTATAGACTAAATAAAGTACCTACTCATTCGATTATTTTCAAATTTTGCAAATATGTATATCTAACACTCGCTTAGACTCCATTAGATTTTGAAGGATATCTGAATAGTGCTTCTCAATTTTTTTAAACGTCAAATATCTTAAAGTGACCCCATGCTCAGAAAACGCAAAATATGAAATTTTTATTATCAAGTTTTCATAATAAAATGTTAAAATAAAAAAAATAATGAACATACTCATTTCATAAAAATGTTTAAAAAATTCCATACAAAATCTGAATACATTGCGGAGTAACTTGGTAGTGAGGAGTAAAGCGTTGACCACAACCTACTCGTTTTTTTTACTGTAAATAACTAAAAAAACTACAAGACCTATTAATAGATTTTTACTTCAATCGAAAGTGAATATGAAAATCTAACGACTGAGTTTTAATTACTTTTTAATTCTATTTTAATTACTGTTCTTGATATTTGAAAAAAATCTCAAAAAAACTATTAGGTACATAACACAGATTTGGTGATATACTTTTTCGTGTTTCATATATTAGAAGGTAATTTAGTTTTCATATTATTTGTGTACATCAATACCAAAGATATATAAGTGCCATAATGTAGGGAATTATGAAACGTTGTCCAATACTTCAAAATACAACGTCTACGTTGGCTCGGACATGTTTGTAGAATGGAGGTTATCCGGGTCCCAAAGAAAGTATTGGATACTTGCCCTGAAGGAAGAAGAAGCAGAGGGAGACCTATGATGAAATGGTTGGACGACATCGAGGGAGATATAAGAGCGATCGGACAGACAAATTTGAGGAGACTTGTTGTCGACAGGGCGTGATGGAGGCAGTTTCTTGAGGAGGCCAAGGCCCACACCGGGCTGTAGCGCCACTGCTAATGATGATATGTACTTGATAGGATATATTTATTCTTTAAATAAGACATAATTATTACCTCTAAGTGACGATCAAGTACGATATCGCTGATAAATGGTAGCTGTTGATGACTCAATATTGAAGATCCGTTGACTTTGTTGATGATGCGGAGAAAACATCTTGTGTCGTCATCTGGTGGTCCATCTATCAACACGTTCATCCTGTGTCCTTTGAAATTGTATCTCACTTCGCAGCATATCTTACTGGCGGCATCTTCTGCCAGTTGGTAAGCACACATCTCTCGAGTGGCGATTCTTTCGAGACGACAATTGCAATCAGCACTGTTCTCTGGCGTACGAAAGTTGTGGTTAAATCTTGAGTCACACATAGAAAAAAATGTTCGCTGGACGAATCCATTACATTGGCCGACAAAGAGAATAAATGGTAACAATGCCCACAGCATCTCGGCCCAAAGAATTACACCTGAAATATTTGTAAACATTGAAGTAAGTAAGTAAGTGTTGGTTGAGATTACTACACACAGTTCTTTTGTCTCCTTATAAATAAATATATTTAAGCGTTAATCTAGTGAAATATATGAAGTGCGAAGTATAAATCGGTGTAACTTTTAGTGCTGTTTCATTATTTACAAGTGATGTTTAAAAGAGGCTCGGAATAAAAAAGTTATCACTGAAAAACAATATCATATGACATTTCTACATATGCTGCTTAAACACTGCATCAAACGGAAAAGTAATACCACTATTAGAATCGCCGTATCAAATTCAACATAAAACCTTGCGACAACGCTACTCCAAAGTGCATAATTATAAAAATAACTTAGTGTATAATAATCCTACAAAAAGTGCTACCTACAACAAAGTTTATTAATATTGACAGTTGATAGTGTAATACATATTGCCGCTATTAAGGAGTAAAGCATTACACAAACTGGTATTTATATAATATTACATTATTTTTATTGGTCATTGTTTAACTGTTGCTTCTTAACATGAATTGCTACACCTGTGTTAAAGACATAAAAAGTGACGATGCTATCATATGTTCGAAATGCCAAAGCAAGTTCCATTATTTATGTGTGGGATTCAGCGAAAGTAATTTTAAACAAATGCTGAGGATGAACAAACTTAAATGGAAGTGTCAAAAGTGTAAAATTGTTACTCCAAAAAAGGCTGATATATCTGAATCTGAGACTGTTTCTGGTATCAATGTCATTAAGCTATTGAATTCTGTACAAAATGAACTGATTGAAATGAGGAAGTCCTTTGATAACATGCTAGAGAAGCAGTGGAAACCTGTACGAATATTTTAGTTGAATCCAACAAAAAATCTGATATGTGGGAAAATAACTTCTTGGAGATCCAAGCCAAACAGGAAAAAACAGAATCCAAAATTGAAACCATCCAAAAAGAGAACAGAGTTCTCAAACAAACTATTAACAAACTAGAACAAACATCCATGGCCTCATCAGTAGAAATTCAAGGACTCCCATTTAATGACAAACATGATTTGCAACCGATGCTAAAATCCCTTTTTAAGCATATTGATTGTGAAGACATACTAAAAAACGAGTCTATTGAGACATCTTTATATACGCACTCTCAAAAAAAAATCGTCACCATTAAATTCAGTTCAAAGGAAGTAAAAGATAGAGTCTTGTTAAAAGATATAAAAAAATAATGGAAATTTCACGGCTCTAGACATCGGCTGCTGCAAGGCAATTGGAAACGTTTACATCAACGAAAAACTCACTACATTTTATAAACACCTCCTTTGGTTGGCTAAATCAACTAAGGCTCATGGATATAAGTACATCTGGACCAGATATGGAAATATCTACATAAAGGAGAGTGAAGACTCCAATGTGATAGTGGTCAGAGACGTCGGTGATATCCCGACTCGATAACAGTATGAACATCACCAAAGGGAAGCCCAACTATTCACGATGACCAGGATATGGAACATGACCAGACTTCTTGCCAAAAAATTGAAGACGTAAACAGTTTATTTACTCAAGCGGATTTCGCAATCATAAACATGAACATTAGAAGCATCAATAAACATTTTGATGAATTTTGCATACTTTTGGGCACAATATCTTTTGGAATTGATTTAATTATACTGACAGAAACGCAAATGCGTGTGGACATTCCGTATTGTATTCCAGGATATTCTGTTCTTTCTCGCACATGTAGACATACGTCACATGACGGCATAACTATTTTCTATAATGATAATACGATTACGGATTTTACATATGAAATGCCAAATTTGATGTTCTCAAACTGCATTTTAATTAACTATAAACATAATAACAAAAAATACTGCATGGTTGCTATATACCGCTCACCATCTTTGTGCGTTAAGGAATACATAAAAGAACTTGCTACATCACTAATTCCACTTGTAAAATCTAAAAATTGTAATAACATAATTTTCACCGGTGATATTAATATTAATATTTTAAAAGAAAAAGTTCTAAATGCAGAAGAAAATAACTACCTGAATCTATTATATTCTGAGGGATTCACTTCTTTTATTAACACTACAACTAGACCAAACTTGAGGAACATTGATTCGTGCTTAGACCATATTATGGTGAAATCCAAAGATTCGTTTTTACCTAAGGCAGCCGTAGTGTCAATTGACATAACCGACCACCTCCCGACTTTCTATGGTCATAGTTATATTACGAGTGACGACGTTTGTAACTCTAGTAACAATAAACGTATAAAAGTCGATTATTCTAAGCTCAAATCTTTAATTTCGGTAGAATCATGGCATAATGTTTTCTCTTCCCATGATCCCAATGATGCATTAAATCAATTTTATCATGTACTCAATGAGCATACTAACTCTTGTAAAATTGTAAAAACTCTACCCAAAAGTAAACACAAGAAAATACAACCCTGGATTACTCGCGGCATAATTGTGTCTATACATCACCGAAATAAATTATTTATTGAATTAAAAAAACATGAAAAATTCTGTCAGTTGAATAACATGTCCGTTTCATCACAAATTAGACAGAGTTTTATTACTTATCGAAATATGTTGAATTTATTAATTAAGAAATGTAAACAAGAATATTATAATAATGAACTAACTAAGGCAAAGAATGATCCGAAAAGAACTTGGAAAATAATAAATGAAATAGCATCAAGGAAGAGGAAAGAATGTATATCTATCAATAAAATTGAACATAATAATGAATTTGTTACGGACAGTCACAAAATGCCTGATATATTTAACAGATACTTCACAAACATTGCGACAGACCTTCTTTCTAGTATGTCTATGACCAACAACACAGTAACAGACTCACCTACGAATTCGAGTAGTACTAATACAAACATGGCAAACCTGACGGAATTTAACTGTATTACAGAAGAGGAAGTAATTTCAATGATAAATGAACTAAAAACTTACACAGCTGTAGGACCTGATAATATTTGCGTAGAAACCCTTAAACAAATTAAACAGCACATAGCTAAACCAATTAGGTATATTTTTAATCTTTCACTAGAGAAAGCTATATTCCCAAATGTACTCAAAATCTCTAGTATAACACCAATACACAAAGGTGGTGCACGACACTTAACTAATAATTATAGACCTATTGCACTCATTTCACAAATCGCAAAAATATTTGAGAAGCTCATTAAAAAGCGATTAATACATTACTTACAAAAGCACAACATTCTATCTAAAAATCAATTCGGATTTAGAGCTAACTTGGGCACTGATGATACATTGTATATGCTTGCCAAACACGTACATGAGGAACTAGACAGAGGAAAGAAAACACTTTCAATATTTTTGGACTTAAAGAAAGCATTCGACACAGTTAACCATAATGTACTTATTAAACGCTTGCATAAAAATGGAATAAAAGGAAAATGTTTGTCTTTATTAGAAAATTACTTAAATATGAGATTCCAAAAAACAAAAATTGGTTACGATTACAGCTCTGAACAAAAGGTCATCCACGGAGTCCCACAGGGTACAGTACTCGGACCGATACTCTTTCTTATTTACATCAACGAACTGTGTAATGCCGATATCCCTGGTATAATACTGTCTTATGCTGACGATACCTCTATCACTGTAAGTGGAAAAACTTGGCGTGAAACATTTGCTAACGCAGATACTTGTTTGCGGGTTGTAAAAACATGGCTGAATAAAAGTTTACTCTCTTTGAACTATGAAAAAACCCTCTACGTCCCATTTTATACTAATAGTAGATCGGCGCCCACCTGTAACACTGTCCTTAGATTCCATAACAATGACTGTGATAACAATTGCTCCAAATGTGTAGAGGTCAAGACAGAAAGCTCCACTAAATATTTAGGTATCATCATTGATTCACATTTAAGGTGGGACAATCATGTAAACTACTTGTGTAAAAAAATAAGATACTTGGGGTATATATTTAAAAGATTACTTGGTATTGTCAAAACTGATATAGTCAAAATGACATACTACAGTTTGGTACAATCTATGTTGACTTATGGCATGATTGCATGGGGAGGAGTATTGGACAGTCATATTGCTCCATTAGAAATTGTACAAAGAATGATAATTAAAAAAATGTACAACAAACCTCCCAGATATCCCACTAAACAATTATTTAAAGAGAGTGGATTATTTAATCTAAGGAAACTGTATATACTACAATGTCTTAAGTTTATTCACAAAAAGAAAGAAATTTTCATGTTAAATTCACAAAATCGTACCAGTGACCGTCTGAATAGTATTTACAAAGTTCCTAATTGCAATAAGAGATCGACATAGAGACATTCTGTATTTATAGCTCCCAGATCATACAATATGTTGCCATTGTCTCTTAAGTCTTTAAATTGCCATTCAAAATATGTGAGTCATCTTAAGACATGGCTTAAGAACAATGACAACATTCAAGATTTCTTTTTATGATTTTACTTCATTGCTTTTTATGATTTGTTCTAATATAAGTAGGTACATACTTATTTTAATTTATGATTTAACGCTTTTTTTCTTTTTTTGTGATCAGAATATTGTTTACTTGCAATTTGTATAATTTTCTTTATCACCATTTAGGTAGGTACTTATGATTGTTCAAATTGCGTTGTCTAAAAACTGTTTAATTGTAACGCGCAACCAACATCTTCCTTTGTAAATTTTATTTAGGTATACCCACATACAGGCTAAGCCTTGTGGGATTTTTGGTGTAATGTGTAATATGATCTGTGTAATATGTGTGTATGTTTTTTTGTTTCTATTTATATTATACTATGTACGGAAAATTTGTTTAATAAATAAATAAATAAATAAATAAATAAAATTGATTTAAATGTAATCAATTGGAATAATCTAAGAACCATTGTATTACTATACTTTTTTTTAACATAATAATTTTGTAATAACAGATCAAGATATAATTCACAGGTAATAATATTTTTACAAATTTTTCTTTGCAGTGCCTTATCAAAAAGATTGCAATCTTGTGCTTGCGAGGAAATCACTTATAAAAAAAAATAAAAAAATATCAATACAAAGCAATTAAACAAAGTCAAAATAGAGTAATTAAATCAAATCAACATGAATAAAAAATCAAATTAACATTAAAAAAGTTTGGAAATAAATGAAAATGAGAAATATACAAATGAGTTTACATATCTATATACACATTCAAATAAAACAAAAGGAAATACATGAAAATAATTGAAAAATGAGCAATAAAGACGATTCAAACATACCAAAACACATACTTAAAAAAAAATTACTGGATATTGAAACAAATCAAACAACAAAATCGAAAACTAATATTTTAGAAGTTAAGTGCAATTTTAATTTTTGATTAAATTCTTTTATCTGCTTTAATTCATATATCAGGATGCAAAAAGCCAGAGGGGCTACTCATGACACGTTCTTAATGCGTTCTTGGCTTGCCTTAATCTTAAAAATGTATAAATCAGTACTCGATTACAATCCAATCTTAATCTTTCTCTACATCTAATCACTAAGAATTGTTAATATCAACGTTAACTATGAAATTGTTATTAATTGTGAGTAGAATGAAAGTAAATACACTACGATGGTTCAGACAAGTGGAGAGAATGAACGATGAGCGCCTGACAAAGAAAGTATACGAGGCTGAAAAGAGTGGAATGAGAGGACGTGGCCGCCCGAGAAAGAGTTGGCACGATCATATAAATGAGATTTTGAAAGATGGTAATATACCAAGTCAGAATAATAGGAGAGCATGTATGACGCGATGCATGGATGTAAATGAGGCAAAACATGTATGTCAAGATAGAGGTGTCTGGCGTTCGGTCCTCTCTGCCTACCCCAAGTAGGGATATGGCATGATGGTATGTATGTTGTATAAATTATGATTATTATTCAATTAATTTAGCTTCAAAGATTGCTAAAATCTGAAGCTGATCTTAATTTTACTGTTATCAACTTCATTAGTAGACCTGCAGCACTGGGAAGTTATATGCAATTTTTTTTAACATCTCAATAGAGACGAAGTTGGAATATTATAGAAGAACCATGAACTCAAGTCACCTACAGGGCTTACGATCAGTCATCGGGTTACATGATCACTTTATGCCCTTGCACAACTTTCACCAATTACACCTTCTTATTGAGTTCCCTTATCAATGCAAATTTTAAAAGTTCTATATGTTTGAATAATGAATTTAACTAATCACCTGAAAATAAGACATTATTACTATTGCCATCTATGAAGTAACTAAGAAACCTTTTTTGTAACGTCATCTATTGAGAGATAGGTTTATTTGTAAACAATGAAAGCAACAGTCCTTATACATGAGGAAAAAATCCAATGTTTGCGTATATGCAATTAGAAAAATATTCGATTTATATGCAACTGAAGGAATCGCTCCACCATACCCTTGACGAAAGACAGCTGCTGCAGACGCGAAAAGGTACAAACTAATGATGATACCGATATATTCAATAATACATTCCCACAATTTCGCAGGAGTATATCGGCAATGAAGCAGTGATATGATACCAAAAATACCTAACTCCTTTATCCCTTCCCATTCCCCCCAATTCTTACATATTCCATTATCATTTGTATGTTTATGGTTTAAAATTACTTATAGTTTTCGTTGTTTATTTTTGCTTTCTATTATTTTATTTATCTTATTTCAATTATTTTTTTTTAATTCGCGGCGCTGGCCGATTTACTAATGATATTAATAACAATTAAGCACTACAAATAATAACACTCAATTATTATTATTACCATTATACACTTCCTCAAAAGAATTAGCAGATCAATGCGTAAATTGTAAATTATTTAAAAGAGCAAAATAAAATGCAACAAACGCATCATCAAGCTTTCAATTGGGAATAGTTCACCCATCCAGATACTTAACATATCAAAGGATTAGGCTCTGAGGAGGTCTCTATACTACCTAACAACCCTACTGATTCCCGAATATTAACGTTTAAAAAATCTTTAACGATTCTACATGTATTCATAATTACCGTTTTTTGCATTTTTATTATTAAATTTTTCGATAAATCTATAATTTCTAAATTACGAATTAACGATTTTGGAATAATGCCAGTGGCTGAAATAATGAACGGTAATATTATTATTTTACGAGAATGCCAAAGTCTTTTAATCTCGTTACCTAAAGCGGTGTATTTTCTAATTTTTTCATCAAAAGTTTTTTATAATATTACTAGAATTTGGAATAGCCACGTCGCAAATATATGTTATTTTTTTAATTTTATCATGTATTATTAAATCGGGTCTGTTATGTTGAATTGACCGGTCAGTTAATATTGTTTTATCGTAATAAAGCGAAATATTATTATTTTCTAAAAATGAAATCGTATCATATTCATAATATGGTTTTGTGTTTATCGCGTCAATTAATTTATATTTAATAGCTAAATTTTGGTGTATTATTTTTGCTACTTGGTTATGTCTAAATGTATATTTTGATTGCGCGAGAAAAGAACACCCCGATATTATATGCTCGATTGTTTCCGGAAAAGCCAAACATTTCCTACAACTATCATCTACTACATTTATGTCTTTTATTATATATTTTTGATAATTTTTAGTTTTTATTACTCTATCCTGAATCGCTATTATAAAACCTTCTAAATCCGCGTCCAAAATTTATTTCAAAATTACTCTGCTATTTATATTTTACATATGCCTTTAGAAATCTATGATGACGAAGTAACTATTTTGGCAAATATTTTACTTTCATATATGTTTTTTGTAATTTGTAAATTGCTGTATATTTCCCCCTCAATTTAAATAAAAAAATAAATGTATAAATGATCATTGGCACCCTCTTTATCACCATCAAACAACAGCCTCACGTTTGAAGTCTAGAAATAGTTTTATTAAAACCACCTTCCTGATTGAATTCCCATAACAACGGAGGATCTATGGAATCAGGACCTTGGAGCGGGGCTGTGGATGCACCCACGTGAGGGTATAGCAAAAGGAGAAGATCTACCATTTTGCGTTTGGGCCACCCTCAGATAAAGGGTCGGTGTTACAAGATGTAAAGTGAACCTCGTGAAATTGCGGTACCTATCTGAAGATGACATCTAATGCGACTGCGGCACAACCCAGGACAAGAGTCACCATCAGATATGCCCATTGATGGGAGAAGGATGCACCTATGGGGAAATGATTCTTTTCAACTCTGTAGGTGGTACACTTAATGTCCTCGCACACCTGCTCTAGACACTCCCGGCGGGGACGCCCTATGCCAGTTGTACGTAAGTCTATCACTGTCATTTTGACTACGTGGTCTCTCCAATGTCTTTTTCTGGATCTACTCCACCGAACAATGTCCTCAATTCCACATTCTTATCTGAATTCAACATTGTGAACACTATTTCGGAGAGTTTTTCCAATTCACCCACAAAAAATATTTAAAGTACATATGTTTGATTTAGGTAATTATGCTAGAGGTTTGAAGGCAGAATTTCCACCGAGCGGTGAGTTTTGAAAATTCAGATTGTGTTAGAAAACTAACAAATTGTAATGGATTTCTTCATACATTTTTGGTATTTTTATTTATTTTTTTATATTTTTTCGAAGCCTCCCCGCCAAAAGTATTTTTTTCCCGTAATATATACGCGTTTATATATCTATTGATATAAAAATTATTGCGATCGGACAGGGACAGTTCTTGTAAGCAATTACCATAAAATATTTCTTATATTATATTTATCGTGAAATTTCACTCTGTGAACGCAACAACATGAAACTTACCAATAAAACTTTTTTAACGTGTTAAAATAATTAATTATCAATTATTTTAACTTAATTTAACTCTGTTCGATGTCCTTATTAATAAACAATTATTTTTGTTGTCAATTGAAAACTTTCAAGGAAAAGATCTATGTTTATTTCAAAGAAATATTTCTCTTAATAAGTGACAGTAAGAAATGACATTTTATTGTTTATCAGAAACAATAGAATATATTATTCCATCATTAAAAATTTCCGTGTAAAAATAATAATTTCGAGTTCCTACTTACCTTGTTTCCTTGAGTTCTCATTATAGCTTCTCACTAAACCAAGGGGATATAGTGGGGAGTTATGATTTCGCAATTTTTAAGGCTATTTTTTTTGCAGGTTATCAACAAGTATCATGCTGAGATTGTATAATGAAAGTTTCATCACAATGAATCTGTGTGTGTGTGAATGCTGTATGTTATGTGATATGTACTATGTACGGCGCGGCGTGTTTATTTTACTTTATCGATTATAAAGTACTCATTCGATTCATTCCAAATTTTGCAAATTTGTATATCTATTACTCACTTAGACCCCATTAGATTTTGAAGGATATCTGATAAGTGCTTCTCATTTTTTTAACTGTCAAATATTTCAAAGTGACTCCAAGCTCAGAAAACTTATGTAGCAGCGCCTTGCGGCCTGCAACATGTATGGCCCGGGATTCTCGAATACTTCCGAAGATTGACGAGGATCAACGAATCATAGCCCACCGTCGTTGATACGAGCTGATCGACAGATCCTCATTCATGTGTTGATCGTTCAATAGAATAGAGTCGCGTTGAATATTTATCTATTAGTTGCCGACCCACATCACAAATTTATTAAGTTATTACTTATATTGTAATTTCATTTATTTCGAATAAACTAGAGTTGATAATGTACATAAGTAGTTCTTGGATTGAAACCCTTCGTCACTTTACTTAAAAGTTTCAAATTTTTATTTTCAAATTGGTAAAAAGGCACATCACATTCAAAAAATGGCATTGAAGAAATATCCAGTTTTCATAGTAAAATATTAAAATAAAAAAATTGTGTACAAACTCATTTCAAAAAAATGTTGAAAATTTTCCATACAAAATTTGAATTATTTTGTGGAGTTACTTGGTAGTGAGGAGTATAGCGTTGGCCACAACCCACTTGTTTTTAATGAAGTCTTAAAAAATCAAAAATATTTTGTAGCTGTTATATTTAAGGAGTGTTCGAGAATTGAATAATTCTATAGTTAATACCTTTCGCATCGTTTTTAAATTTATTGTTTATTTTATCTCAAAATAAGCTTGTTAATTAAATGGGCTTTCTGCCAATGCTTTCTGCATTAAATATTTATATTCCATTTATGCTTGCTTGATTATAAAATATAGCGGCGGATTTTTGGTTGGTTTTATCAAAATATGTTATTTATTTATAGTATAAAAGAATTTTTTACTTACGTATTTTAATATTTGTGCGGCTTCAGCTTTTCTTGCTCCTTTGGCTGTATCATCAAGTTTTGTCCTTCTTCTTGGCTCCTGTTCGGCCAGCCTTCCTTCCTTCCTTCATACCTCCGTAACGGGTACTCCTCTACAAGGTCGATGGCAGAGTGGTAATCGAGTGGTCTCGAGTTTGAATCCTGCCTCGAACGATTTCGTTCACTTATAGTAGAAGCATTTATGCTTAGTTTAGAGAATGAAGGAAGATGAATAATATGTACTTGTGTGTCAAGGAAATATTCATTTTAAAAATAAAAAAATAAATAATTCATTCCGGAAAATCCGCTTTTCCCCATTTTGAAAATGGTCGCAGTTTCAATAGTAGTACTGAGTTTCAAAATTTTACATGTTCACACATTGGATAATTTAGAAGTTTTAGAAATTAGGAAAGCAATAAACAAGTGGCGAAAATATTATTTATAAACAAATTTTAATTTTTTGCTCCTCGACTCTACAGGAGTTTATCTTCATCTCTTAAAGAAATAACATAAACACTAAGAATATTCAAAATAAATATTAAAAAATATATATCATAAATTATGGGCGGACAGAACTAAAACAAATACTTAGTATTCAACAATAACTACTTAAATAATTCAAAATTTAAATTATTAACAATATTACTATGCCGTATTGTGTTTGCGATGCTCTTTAAGTAACACATAAAAATATTTGATTTGATTTGGGAACCGTGTGATTGATATTAATTACACCAACATAGTTAACTAGTCTCTTTCTATGGCTCTGAAATAAAAGATTGGATTTATGACAGGTATTATGGCGGACACTGTTTTGTGTGAGCCCATATGTTTGTTGAGGTAATGATTGTGATTGCAGAATGTTGAGATTGTGTACATATTTTGTGTGGAACGGGAACAATCACCTGGTTCATAATTGCATATAATTGTCAATAAAAATTGTAAACTGCTAGCTCTAGAACTGGATTTCCCAGTTGGGCAGCAGTAATATACTTATTGTTGTCATTATAAATATGGGGTGACAAAAAGTAAATAAAAAATAAAATAAAATAAATTAATATATTCCCTCTATAAAAAAATGATCCCGCCCTAGTTACTTCCTTCTTCAACCCTTCTACTTCCACCACGCACCAACTGCTCCGCCGACAGTAACACAAAAAAGCGTACGCTTCGAAACTGGTAGAATATAAAAATTCAAAGTGGCTAAATAAAGTCCATTTTTTTAAGTTTTTAAAAACAAACCACAAAGTGAATTTTGTGAATATTAATAATATTAAATTTACAGTTACAAACACGAACACTATTGAACCTATACTATACCAGCATTTATGGTTAATTTAGGGAATGTATTTGTAATTGCTTCCAGAACATATTCATTGTTTAAAAAAATGGCTTTGATATGAAATTGTGAACGTAATCGTAAAAATCATGATGCATTCCTAGGGCTGCCATCATCTAAACTGTTTACGCCAGACAACATTTTCAAAACTCCGGACATTTGGGCGAAATATAGTGTTTTCATCCGGACACCCCTGGAAAAAAAATATTCGTTGAAATTTTTTTTTAAAATTTGCCTTTGTTGCAATATAAACAACAACGTTACAAACAAAATATAAATAAAGAAAGAAAAGAGTTAATAATAAAATTATAATATTATCATTCTAAGTTAATTTGATACAAAAATAATGAGAAATTCAAATCAAATAAAAAACCATTATAATTATTATTTTTACATATCTACACATTGGTACAAGTAGGTAAACAAGCCAATAATTAAATAATATTTCGGGCGCAGTTCAGGGGTGACATCTGTGCGAGAAACCGTCACCTCATTTATAAGGACTGTTTCTTTCATTGTTTACAAACAAACAAATTTCTCAATAGATGGCGTTACAAAAAGGTTTATTCGTTACATACTTCATAGATAGCAATAGTATAATTCGTTATTTTCAGGTGAATTGTTACACATTATTCAAATATATAGAACTTTCAAAAAAGTCCATTAATAAGGGAACTCAATAAGAAGGCATTATTGGTGAACGTTGCGAAAGTGCAGAAAGTGATCACGTAAACCAGCCGATGACAGGTCGTAAACCCTGTAGGGGCCTTGAGTTCCTGGTTCTTCTATAATATCCCAACTTCGTCTCTGTTGCGATGTTAAAAATGTTTGTCAATAAAAAAAAATATAATTTTTGGTTCGAAATAAACTTTCTATATATTCTACATTGATTAAAAAAATACAGTCATCTAGTTCGGTAATATAAGCTGCGTATTTATGAAAGTTATGCTTGAATGAGGTTAAGAAAGTATGTACATATGGGAATGTAGAGATGTGTATTATAATTTTACCAAAAAATATGTGACGATGAAAAATAAATGGTTATGAAAATATAGAATCCTTTCGGTTTCCTCTTCACCGAAATATGATCATTACTTTCTCTCGTATCGATGGATCCTTACCACATTCTTTGTTCAGACATAAATATTGTTAGGATGACCATATGTTCATTTATTTTGAACGTATGGTTTGTGTGACAACGTTCAATAGTTTGTATGCAGGTAGATATTTCAAAATCGCAATTAAGGGTTGAAAATACTTGTTTGTACTACTGTAGCGGAAATTGTAATGGAAGCCGAGAACATTGGCATATATGCCTCTTTATATAATATTAAAAGAAAATATTAAAATTATTAATTATTGGGCTTTAAAAAAATGCAAACAAATTTTCTCTATTATATATTCAACATATTATTTTATTTATTTATTTAAGTACTACTGCAATGGTATCTACGCAAACCTTCCAAAGCTGGAGCTAAACAAACTTCAATCCGTCTTCAACGCTGCTGCTAGGCTAATCACCGGAGCCGCGAAATTCTCACACATATCCCACCATCTACGAAATCTTCACTGGCTAGAAGTGCCAGAGAGAATCAAATACAAATTATGTTTGTTGACTTTCAAAGCGATCCATGGCATGGCTCCCACGTTTCTTTCAGACTTCTGCATCCCTCTCACCGTAAACGAGCGACAACAAACACTTCGGTCAGCCACCACATCCGTGATTGGCAAGTTGACTGAAATAAATAGAGTCAACACTTCATCCTTCGGTGATCGTGCTTTTGCTGTGGCCGGACCAGCCTCGTGGAATAAACTACCACCTGAACTGAGGCAAATCGACAACTTAGCACTATTCAGGAAACACCTAAAAACTCACTTCTTCCGCGAGTCTTACAAAAACCCCTAATATATTCAAAGCGCCCTTGAGGTGAGGTTATCACAAAAACGGAGCTATAAAAATAATCCAAATTTATAGTTATTATTATAAGTATCTTTACAAGTAACAAAATACAAAATAATACATAATTTTCGACCTCACTAGGGCTGGCCTGTATTAAGGTCGATAATTTAACATAAAATAGTAAAGACAGTGTATAAAAAAGTTGAACAAAAAAGAAACATAAATTAAGAAAATACAATTAAAAACAAATGAATAAAAAAAATCAGCACGGAATTATAATAAACCATGTAGCCTCAGGTACCCACAGTTGGGTACCTGATAATTATACCGTTTAACTTTATTTCCTTGCAATGTTTTTATAAGTAACCGCCTGCGCCGGTGCAGTGTGGAGATATACCATTTGTACTTTAAAAGTACAGTGACCAAAGGACAAAAAATAAAACCTACCCATACTAAGTACCCATCACCGTATTGTAGCGACCGTATTGGCACAATTATTATTATAATTAAAAAAAAATGAATATGTCCTTGTTAAACAAGTACATATACATCTTTCTACGTTCTCACTGGAAGATGTATAGGTATGTATGTACTTGTTTAACAACGCGAATTCAGGATTCGATCACGCGATCACTGGATTACTAGCCCAGCGCGCTAACCGTTCTGCCATCGACCCATCTAATATTGAATATCTACCTACTCAATTTACTTTTTCACCCCCTTTTCAGCATTATTTTTAAAATAAAATAATAATCACAGAAAAACTTTTCAAGAAAAAAATACATTTATTACTTCTTAATCAAACTTTATATATTTTTCATTTTATATGTCAACAATACTATAAGATTGGAAATTAAAACGTTAATATGTAATATCCTTTTCAGGGTCACAAAATGTAAATATTTTTTTTGGCATATGATAGAAGAATATTTCTCATGGTTACTCAAGGATGACCAAATGCTAAAATACCTAATGTTAAATTTTTGACACATAGCAAAACAACAATGAAAAAAAGAAATGAAATTGTGGATGTTACCGGCCAAACCCGATTTCATGTCAAACTAGTTTGTCCTAGACCTAGACCAATTCGGTTTATCACACGCATGTCAAGGTATACCTACTAGTTTAGTCCAGGACAATATAACCTAAGGTTATTATTTAGTTATTAGTAGTTTTAATTATTATTACGATTCTTATTAGCGAGTACATATTTAAAAAAAAAATAGATAAAGATACACAGTGAGTAAAACATATTTCCCTTTACCAGAGTGCAAACATTCCTGAACAAAGGAGACATTTTTTAAATCAAACGACGCAAAATATTATACATGCATAATTATTATCTATACCTAAAGAAGTAAAAATATATATATTTTTTTTTTTATATAAAATGAATATGTCCTTGTTAAACAAGTACATATACATACATCTTCCTACGTTCCCTAAGATAAGCAAATAAATGGTTGTGCATAGGTGAACGAAATCGGTCGAGGCAGGATTCGAACTCGCGACAACCGGATTACTATCCCAGCGTGCTAACCGCTCTGCCACCGACCCATCTAAAAAAATCAGTCAATTGTTATTACTTTATTTTATTTTTTATTATCAGTCAAATATCATAACTTCATTTTATTTTTATTTTAATTCATTATATTCATTTGCCAGTTTCAAATCTGTTTCAAGTTGATTGAACCACACTACCCCATTTTATATTAAAAAAAAAGTAACTATGTAAGTAGGTACATACAGTCTGAACCAAACTATTTTTTCTGTTAAATATACAATACGATAACATATATATTTTCAAAAATATAATATATTAACATAGAAGAAAAAAATGTATTGATTTTTTTATTTATATTTATAATGCATTTTACAGAAAAAATAAAATATAAAATTTTACATCGAAATAGTTCTTGGATGAAAAAAAAAATCTGTTTCATTCAACTGCTATATGCATTATCGTGTGGTCGCCTGGGACACCAATATATTTCCACTTCTATAAGGGTGAATTTTACGATAAATAAATTGACAGATATTTGCTCATTGGACCAAAACATCATTAAAGTCATGTTTGTCCCTTTTGTAATTTATTTTCCATGAAATTATATCACAAAAGAACCAACACGAAAAATTATTAATCCAATGAAAGACATTTACACTAAATCATATTAAGGCGAATCAAATCGTACAAATAATAAATCGACATCGACGGAGTTTAGTATGTAACACAAATTTTAAGGGGGGGACTGCTGCCAACGTACCTATTTTTCAATATGATATACCATCATTATTTCTTATCAAATCGTTTTGAAAAAAATAAGTTAGATAGTTTGGATATTAATAAACAAAAATATACCTTAACTTTTTGATAATGTTCTGTATAAATTCTTGTAAAAAATAATTTTCAACATTTATCATATATTTTTAATAAACTATAAGGCGTAGAGTAATATATATTTTTTTAAATTAAAGAAGACAAAAATATCTAGAAAAATATGATGTGACGTTGCATTAATGCTTCAGGTTTAGTAAATAAACCTAAAAAACATTTATTTTCCATTCAGCGCCATTGCGTAATAAATTTTTTTTTGGTTTATTTACTTAACCTGAAGCGTTAATGCAATGTCATATCATATTTTTCCAGGTATTTTGTTCTTCTTTAATTTATAAAAAAAATATTGCCTTATACCTTATATTTTTTTATAAATTTAAGATAAATGTCTAAAATCGGAGTATGCTTATTATTTTCCTACAAGAATATATACAGAACATAATCAAAAAGTTAAGGTATATTTCTCTTTATTAATATCCAAACTTACTAGGTTATTTTTTTCAAAATGATTCGTTTAGTAATAATGATGGTATATCAAATTGAAAAAATAGGTACGTTGGCAGCAGTCACCCTCTTAAAGTGTATTAATTTTCTTGTTATTTTTAAATATGGCATACAAATAAAGTTTTCAAAATAATTATAATAATAATTTTCTATGGGTTCAAAATGTTTTTTTGTCATAACAGCTCGATGTCACGATTCTTCTGAAATTCCAGCGAATTTTCGGCATCTCGTATAGATCGCTGAATACTCTGTGTGAGATTTGATTTGACAAAATTACCAAATACATATTCAACGAAGTTGCTAAAATCATCATCCATCCATCGAAAACATCTCGTATTTTAGTATTAAACCACTCGTAAGGTTCATCTCGATCAGCTTTACTTTTTGACAGCTCGCAAATGTTAGTTTACGCCGACGCGCATGCACTAAATATTTAGGTATGTCTCTGCAATGCGATTCTCATACAAAAACTTGGTAGCATCCTCCAGTTAGGAAGCCAAGTGATATCCTATCTTAAGTTATCGACTGTGATGAAAACATGGTTAGTATTTAGAATTTAATATTTTGGTCGGACTCTGTGTTCGGACCAAAGAGTTGGGATATAGCAATGGAGATGAAGAAGAAAATTTCATTTATATGATCATGCCAACTCTTTCTCGGCCGGCCCCTGCATCTCATTGCACTATTTCAGCCTTGTATTCTTTCTTTGTCAGGCATTCATCGTTCATTCTCTATACGTGTCCGAACATTTATATTCATTCTACTCACAATATCTCTTTCAATCTTACATCAGTTTATTTTATTTTTGTATTTGTTGGTAAATTCACAGAATATATTACAGAACATTGTTCAAATAATCTTTATGAGGACATATGACGCTAAATCTAGTGACTGAAAACATGATATATTAAAACCGCCTAATGCACTATGAAGTTACGCTTTAGTAAGGGTAACTATCGTGGCGTACGTTAAAAAAGGTTTATACGTGATTTAAATTATCAGAAACCCAAAAAACTTTGTTGTATTTTTTGGCATTTTAAGAACAAACCTAAGTTGAAATGAAATAACTTTATCGGTCATTCACTTTGATTTTATGCACTCTTTAAGCATATAAAAGATTTATTTCTCTATGAAACGTAGTTGTGGATTATTTTAAAAAAAAATATTTTTATTATTTTTTTAGGGCAATGGAAGATGAACTTTAAAATTTTGTGACGTACATTTACTAGAGAAATGTTGAAATCACTTACTGTTCCTATTCTAGAAACACTGTTTAAAATATTTGAGGAATTTGATTTAAAATTGGGGTGTTTAGGTTTGTATGCCTCCTTAAAATATAAATGTATTCCAGTTACAAATTTACACGTGAAATAAAACAACTTTAATGCTTGGTACAAAAAGAGTTAACAAATAAAATAAAATAAACTATGTTGATAGAGGTAACAATAAGAAGTAACAATAACAATAAATCAATTTACAATAAAGTTAGCGAGAAGAAATAAAAAAATAATTTCACAGATAACAAATCATAACAAATTGAGTAAGTAAAATAAATAGAAAAATCAAAATAAACAATCTTTCAAGACTTACATCAGGAATTTCATCATGTATAAAAGATATGAGAGAGAAAAAAAAATCGTTATATCCTCATTCCTTATCCTAAATTATTTTGTCACATTCGTTTTGGGGACAGAGAAAATGTTACCAAATTAGTATTATTAAATCCATCAAAGGGTTGGTTTCATTTTAACAAAATTTTATCGAGTGCGTTTTGTTTGTATTGAAATACAATTTTGTTTGTATTGAAATACAATTTTATTTGTATTGAAATATGAGTTTTGAATCCATTTGTATTAATATCGGTTCTCAGTAATTTAATTATGATTGTCAAACATAATCGCCTCTGTACATTAGACTAATTGATTGCGTGTCCACACGGCAAGTTGCTGTATATTGTAGTACCTGTATTGGTACAAACACAGGTCCTTGTTGTTGTAAGTATAGATTAATATCTGTGACAATTTCGTTGATAGAAATATAACCAATTAATAAAGAGGCTTAAATGATACCTTGGTAATAAGTATGATTGGAAGCATAAAAATAGATAATTTCACTTCGTTTTTAAACGTTTTCGTGTGGTATACGTGAAATGCGAAATATGTATGTCTAGGCATCAGTGGTGCTATAAGCGAGAGGCACGACCGAAGAACTATAATTTTTCAGAATAAAATGCAACGTTGGTTAAAACCACTTATGGAACGAACTCCTCGTTGCTGTCCGAAGGCCTATTCAAGGTTCCATTGGTCATGCGAGTTTTTTGATCTCGAAATACAACTTTAATGGCTTTTAGAACTTCTGGCATAGATACGGTGTATTACTATTGAAAAATGTCCAATAATTTCTAAATTGCAAGAGATCTTGGTCACTTCTCTGATTCTATACAAAGAAAGAAATAGAAAGATATGTAGTCAATAATAGTTTAATTTAATATTCATTCTCGGGCAACTAACAGGTACTACGTCAAACACAACTAACAGGTACTACGTCAAACACAACTAACAGGTACTATGTATGTGTTTAATAAGTAGGTACCTATGTACCGGTCTCTGTTATTTGATTTATATAAATAATTGTGGAAACTGTATTGGCAGTATTTTTATTGATTATGTTTTCTTATAGTTTGATTTTATGTTTACTGATGTATGTTTTCCAAATGAAAATTAAAAAAAAAACACCAATTCAACACGCATCCAATAATTACAATTTTTTTTTAACAGATTTTTAATTATCTCAATAGAGACGAAGTTGGAATATTTATTGTAGGAGAACCGGGAAATCAAGGCACCTACAGGGGCGCATATGCAATAATAAAAATATTCAATAATTACAAGTTCTGGAGACTTACATACGATATTAATCGCCTCTCAGATCCAGACTAAAAACACAATCAATAATAATAATAATCAGGACAATTTATAAAGCGCCGTTTAGTGACAACCGTGGTCACCTCAAGGGCGCTTTCAGTTTGCGGGAAAATAAATTAAAATGAGCCCTATAGCTAAAACATTGGAAATATTGAAACATAAAATTTAAAAAATACGTAAAAATCACAAGTTATATATATGTATTACAAAATCCAGATGAAATTATTATAAAAAAAAGTCTATTCAAAGTAAACAGGCAAAATATTAAGTAAGGGAATAATGAACGGATTAAGGACAATCTCGATACGATTTGCGGAAACGATGAGTTTTTAATTTCTTCTTGAATTCATTGATATTTTCGGAACATCTTATATCCATTGGAAGATCGTTCCATGACTTTGGTTCAGAAATTAAAAACCGTGTCACCGCCAGGAATCGAAACCGGGACCTTTGGATCAGCAGTCAGATACCCAACTAGCAGAGTCACAAAGTATATAAATAGTCTTATTCATTTTGCACTATGGTGCCAAGATTGCTAATCTAGAAATAGGTACCTTTGCATTTTTGTCGCTCGCTTATCGTTTTGTGAAGAGCCGATTACAGTCCCTATTTGCAAGGCGTGGGGTGGTGGTGGAAGTAGCGAAAAACCTATTAGGGGACGAATCCCGGGAGACGCTCTCGCCAAAATAATCTGGGGGATCTGTGCGAAGATATTGGTCGCTGTATCTTCTTACGAGGAGCTGAAACGGGTCGCATAGAACATCCCGGAATGCAAGAAAATATGCGATATTTTGCTGCCAAACAGCTTTTAAGATTGAAAAGAAAAAAGTTATCATATTCTTTTACCGCTATGTCAAAATTCTAAGCTTTGGCTATAACTATGATGAAGATTTTCCTCGCTTGCTTGGCTACTCACAAATTTGATTTAAATTAGATTAAATCAGCTTTAAATTTATAAATCTTTGAGGTTAAAATAAATTGAATAATTATATTTATTTATACAAAACTAATGACAATTTCACACTAAACATTGATCCTAACAATTTTTGATACAAAGGTGAGTAATGTTAAGATAAAATTGTGATCGAGTACCTACTGATTTATACATTTTAAAGATCAAGGCAACATAAGAACGTGTCATGATTGTGCTACCCGGAACAGATCCTCCATTTTTCTTATCCCTGTATGTATAAAAAAGCAAAAAAGTATCTTAGAAGAAAAAAATACGACAAAAAACAGACAAAATTTATTATAAATTAATTGACAAGTTCACTTTGAATTAAATAATCATGTATATTTTCCAATTGAATGATTTTCCTTCATCTTTTATTTGTTCTTTATTTAATTATCTTTTGAGATTTATTTGTTCTTTGTTTATTACCTTTTGAGTTTTATTTATCATCTTTTGAGTGTTTGTTTTTATTGATCATCTTTTCTTTGTACTTTATTAATCATCTTTTCTTTGTTCCTTATTTTTCTTTGTTCATAAGTTTTATTTGTTTTTCGTTTATTACCTTTTATTGTTCTTTATTTATCATCTTTTCTTTGTTCTATATTTATCATCTTTTATTTGTTTATTGTTTATCATCTTTTGAGTTATATTTTTTTTCTCTTTTTTAATATCTTTTATTGATCTCTAATTATCAACTGTTGAGTTTTTTTTGTCCTGTATTTATCATCTGTTCTTCAATTATCATCTTTTGATTTTTATTTCTTCCTTATTTGTCATCTTTTTATTCGACCTTTGTTTAAATTGCGGTCGAAATTATGGACAAGTTTCTGAAAAAATATTCAAACCAATAACACACAGTAGGTCAGCTATTCATTTTTTCACTTTTCAATCGTATAAAAAGTTTTTTTTGCAATGAATTTATGATGCTTCGTTTAGTATAGTCATAGTTTTAATTTGTTGATGCAAATTGCTAAACCTTCACATGTTCTCATTTGAATAAGTCCTTGACCACAATGAATATTATAAGCCTTCATTTTAATGATTCTTTCTGCTTATATATGTAGGTATTAATTACAGACATACTATCATGCCATGTCCCTCACAGGGTACAAATTTGTAGAGACGTAGATTTGGTAGAAAGTATGGAAATATAACAGAGAAAAAAATGTATCTTAAAAATATATGTCAGTGTAGCTGTGCTCCTGAATATTAAACTGCAATATGTATATCCTCGATAATTCCCGAAGATTTACGAAGATTGACGAACTACATACAGCTCATCGCCGTCCGTACAAACCGATCGAGCGGTATTCATGCGTCAATCGTTTAAATGAATAGAGTCGCGTTTATCTTAGTTTATTTATTCCCACCCTTGACACCACAGAGAAAGAGAGAGCATATTCATTCTTTAAAAAAAAATAAGTATATTTTACAACGCAATTGGGATAGGCAGAGAGGATCGAATGCCATATTTTTCTATTTTATCGATCTCCTTATTCAATTTTTTTTTCAATATTTCGTTATTATAGTCATACCATCCTTTTCTCCCGGGCCTTTATTTTCTAGTCAGTATTCTATGTTTTTCGTCATGCGTTTTTCATTAATTATTCCTTGATATAATTGGTTCAAGTTGTTTTAGTAAAAATATAAGTTTTTCATGATCATCAAAAAATAAGTACTATGTACTAATTATGTACTCATTTTATGAACAGCGTTAGTAGGTACATAATATGGATATGCCAGATTTCAATTATCAATTTATAATTATTAATCAGTCAAATACTGATTTATTATAATTGTATGTAATCTGTTTAGATATTATACTTTTGTAGGCAATTGTATAGTAAGTTCACTATGTCGGTTAATTCTGTTAGGTAAAACAAAAATCTCAAAAAAATACTAACCATATTGTTTACCCGAATAATCTTTTTCAGACAAGATTAAACATGAGTATCACTTTCTTTAGAAATGGAAGTGGAACATGGACTTAATTGGATTAGGTCCCTTTTCGTGCTTTTTGAATAGAGCTACATCATTTATATAAATATTATTAAAGTTCATTTGTTCTCAAATAAAAGTCTGAATTAAAGCTGGTACGAGGGTCTTGTATTTTAGTTATTTCATTTTGGCTCTGTACTTTAAATCAAATTTATATTTTCACTGATAACATTTTCTTTGTAACTATCCTAGTCCTTCTGTTTATTTTCACTGATAACATTTTCTTTGTAACTATCCTAGTCCTTCTGTTTATTTTCACTGATAACATTTTCTTTGTAACTATCCTAGTCCTTCTGTTATCGGTGAATCTTCTTTTTTTTTATCTTAAGACCCCTGAGAGTCGGACGTCTCGAAGCACAATTAAGAGAATCGTGAGCCACACTCTACCACACATCTGGCAAAACCGCTGGACAACCTGTCCAGTAGGTAGAGTTACCTTTTATATTTTTCCTGACGTGAGGTCGCGACTGAAATCTCCTTGGTTGGTTCCAGACTTTTGGACTTCTCGATTTCTCACAGGACACGGGAACATCTTCAAAAGCTATCTTCATCGCTTCAACGTTGCTCCCTCTTCCTCATGTCAGTTTCGTCAATGTCCGGACCAAACTTGGGATCACATCCTTTGAGAGTCTTCCCACCCAATTGTGTCCTCTTACAGATCGGAGCTCCTCGTTGCTGTCCGTGGGCCTCTTCAAGGTCCCATTGGACATGCGGATTTATTGATCTCGAAGAACAGTTATAGAGCCTTCAAACGATTTCGCCATAGATACGGTGCCTTATTATCCGAAGATTACCACTGACTTGTTTGTTTCCAGAGATCTTGGTCACTTTTCCGATGTCCTATATATACAGATCTGAAGTCGTCGACAGTCCGCAGGTATGAATCTCGACTTGCACTTGCTGATTGTTATTTTTGCACCATGGTGCCGAGATTGCTAATCTAGAGGGCTCCATGAGCCATGCATTCAGTATTCGTGCCATGCGTTTTGGTTGTTGTTCATTCTAGCGTTCTGTGAAAGGGCCGTTGACAGTCCCCATATGCGGAGCGGGTGGTGATGGGAGTAGCGAAAACTATCGTAGTATTATTTACAAAACTATTCAAATATATTTATTGTCAAATGATTGGTGCTTATAGAATAATATATACTCTGCATATCTTGGAGGGACCATATTACAAACGATGAGGTTTTCAGCAAAATTGAAGGAACAGGGCACACCATATCAGCATAACAAAAAGGATAGGCCATGTGTTGCATTACGAGGATTTCCTACACTTTATCTTGGAGGGAATGGTTGAGAGAACAACTGGCAGAAGGCGTCCCCGCCGGGAGTATCTAGAGCAAGTGTGCAAGGACATGAAGTGTACCTCCTACATAGAGTTGAAGAGAGTCACTGAAAATCGAGTCGAGTGGAGAAAGAGATGCATCGCATAGCTGTCAACCAATCTCCAAGATTGAAGCAAAGGCGAATACAGAATATTAGTGTCTTACATACGTTAAATTATCTACGGAGGTAGGATTAAACCTCTTCTTCATGGCTACAATCCTAGGATTGGTTTGTTACCGCACACTCCATCTCTCCACATATCTCTGTTGTCAGCCAGCCTCCTAAATTCTTGGTAGTTGCTACAGCGCACATCACTGATCACATAGTCCATATAACTGTCTCTAAGACGACCTCTATAGTTTCTGCCCTCCGTCATTCTTTCGGCGACGTGGTCCTGAGCAGAGTCGGAGAAACGAAACAGCTCCTTGAGAGTGTTGTCCAATAACGATCCAAATGGATAGGCCATAACATCAGGCATCCGGGTCTGCTTGTTATTATCGCCGAACTAATTTATAATATACTAAAAATATATCATATTTTATTTTTTTATTTTTCATTTAAAAAAACGGATACAAAATAAACAATATTTACAGATTATAAAGTGACTACTTATTATTGAATGACTCAACTTCAAAAAGAGAATTATCTCGTGTTTTGAAGTGAGTCACTTTTCACAAAAACATACAAACTAACTATAACTACAAAAATCTTAACCTAGGCATCATATAAAGGAACATTTTTTACATTGATATAAACTAAAAAGTAAGCAAAAAATTGACGACCCGAGCAAAATATGTATATGTAAAAAACATAAAAAAATATAAATAATAAAATAAAAATATATGAAATAATCACAAATCCTAATGATTAAAATATAAATAAAACAAAACTAAAATTCAAATGTTACTTTAGATTTTCTTTTAATTTTACCAAGAATTTATTAAGAAAAGAAAAACAGGCTAAGCCTTGCGAGATTTTTGGTATATGTAATAGATGCATATAAGTGTGTGTGTATGTATGTATATGCATATTATAGTAAATATGTATTATATACTCTTTACCGAAATTTGTTAAATAAATAAATCAATATGTTTTTGTGTCGTGATTATTTGAAAGATATTTTTAAGACGATAACGCTATCTTAGTGCCAACCTTGACGCATGCAAGTGAAACCAGGACATGGCAGAAGTCGCACGAAATCAGAATAAATGCAGTTGAAATGAGATCGCTAAGATGAATCTGTGATAGGACGATGGGTACGAAACGAAGACACTTAATTTATGATTTTATTAATGAAATAAAATTAAAACAAAAAATCTAATAATTTCAATAGTTCATTAGGATATAGTAATAATAATAATAATAAAGATAAAGAAATTAAAAATTCAATTACACTTTCACATATGCGTTGTGGTGTATTTTTTTTTTTTTTTTTTTTCACGTGAATTTTCCGCTTTATTTGTTTTGTCCGTAAATCTATTCGGGGCGGAGACTAATCTAACAAAAATGAGATCATTACAATTGATCCAGACGCTCTTTAGTTACAAAAGGGTGTATCATTTCCTCAACAGTAAATAATTATATATTTATTAGTAAGTTGTGATAAAAAATATCCAAATAATCGTTAATCGCAAATTACGTACTTCAAATATAAAAGATTAAAAAACCCTGAATTGCAATGATAACGATCTGACTTATAACATTAAAACATAATACTACCTAATTTCTTTATCAGATCATATAGGTACTTCTTACACGCAAACATTTTTCGTTAAATTGAATATAAGAGGTATTTCAAATTATTGACTCCTTTGAGATATGTAAATACTCAATAGGTTATCGTTAATTGAAAAGTATTCGGAATACAATTCAAAGGGGTTGTAATTTTCCATTTTTATTATTGATGAATACATATAGATAAGACTGATGTTAATTTGTAGGACTTGTATGTACTCTCAACGTATGAATTCATATTCATTACCAAAATGAAGTAATAAGTTTACGAGACTTGTATCAAATTACGGATATCTACAAAGATATTAAAAAAATAAAGTGTCTCATCCTAATTAAAAAAAACTCGTAAAGGTCTCTCCAATTCTGCGGAAGAATCACACTTTGTTGCAAATTGTTGATTTAAAGCTATTATCTAATGAAACGAAAATTCTGATAACACTAGGCTCTAAATCATGGAATACTTTTTAAGCGCTAATTGCAGAATATGGGATGGTGAGTGACGACAAAGTTAGAAGATTTTACTAACTTTATATTAAGCATAGAGTCGTATTAAATTAAATTGTAATCGTAATAAATTATATCATCGTCGTAATTAATTATATTGCTGTCGTAATAAATTATATTGTCGTCGTAATATATTATATTGTCGCCGTAATAAATTATATTGTCGTCGTAATAAATAATATTGTCGTCGTTATAAATTATATTGTCGTCGTTATAAATTATATTGTCGCCGTAATAAATTATATTGTCGTCGTAATAAATTATATTGTCGTCGTAATAAATAATACTCTAGTCGTAATAAATTATATTGTCGTCGTAATAAATAATACTCTAGTCGTAATAAATTATATTGTCGTCGTCATAAATTATATTGTCGTCGTAATAAATTATACTCTAGTCGTTATAAATTATATTGTCGTCGTAATAAATTATATTGTCGTCGTAATAAATTATACTGTCGTCGTAATAAATTATATTGTCGTCGTAATAAATTATACTCTAGTCTTTATAAATTATATTGTCGTCGTAATAAATTATATTGTCGTCGTATTAAATTATACTTTAGTCGTAATAAATTAAACTGTCGTCGTATTTAATTGTACTTGAGTCGTACGAAATAATACTGTCGTCGTATTTAATCGTACTGTCGTTGTTTTAAATTATACTGTCGTTGTCATAATTATACTGTCGTTGTATTAAATTATATTGTCATCGTATTAAATTGTACTTTCGTCAAAAAATTATAAATGTGTTATAGAATTAAAACATATCGTTCTTAAGTTTAGTTTGTCGATCGAAAATTCTTGATTGTATTATTCTCCGTTGTTTGTAGATATTTAAAATAAAAGATACTTTAATATCTTTAATAATTCGGCGGGTATTTTGTGGTAGTTAATAATAACCATATTTGAATATACTAGCTATAAACCACTTATTTTTGTGAGTCACTTCGCGACTTGTTTCGGAAGCGCTGTCCTTCCATCGACCGGCGTGTCGAGACTAACATGTTGACTTTGTGTGTATCTGTCTCTGATGCGAGGGGGGTGGCGGTTGAGGATTGGTTGGGTTAGTGGGGGGAGGGATGTATTGTGTAGTGTTTTTTTATGGGGAATATACTAAATATTGGAGAAGTATTATGAAAGGTATGGTTGTTTATAAGTTTTATGCCGGAATTTATGTGTTTATGTATTTCGAGCGTTTCGTAATTATTGTTAAGTCGGTATCCTTTATGTTGTGTTTCATGTAATAGTTTGAGTTTGTAGTTTTTGAATGAGTGATTTTTTTTAATTTATTTATTTATTTGAACATAACAGAAAGAAAGCAATAATAACATCATTATAAAAAAAAACAAAAAACATTTCATATTAACGTTGGCCTCTTCCTCTAAGAATTTTCTGTGTCGGGAGAAGCAAACTTACATATTTAAATTACACAAACATAAAATCACAAAAAAAACACTCAAAAACATACAACAAAACATACATATATAACACAAATCATCACACACAGGCTGGTGGCAAACAACCCATTAACCCAACACAGCATCAACAGACCTATTGCTATGTAGGGTGACCACATAAAAAGTACAGGCACTGTTGCTTAAATTTTGCAGGGTTTTTTACTGATTTCGTCTTCTCTGGCATTCCACTGAACAATATAGGTGCCAAATAATTATACGTCTTCCGAGCAAAAATGGTGTGTGTGTGTGGTGGCTGAAAATTTTGGGAGGTGGATGTGCGAGTGACCCTTGATTGTTGAGTTCGCAATGCATCCACTTTATTTATATGGAATTTGTAAAGAGCTGTTTTTTTAAATAATTGGTCAACAGTCAACATTCTTGTCTGGGTGAAAAGCAAAGCAGTAGAAAATCTATAATTCTTTTTGAACATAACCTTCAGTAGTATTCTCTTTGACACATTTAATATTTCCAGTACAGACTTAGAGCATGCTCCCCAGCACAAAATACCATACGATAAGCTTGACTGTACTAGAGAATGATACACATCCCAAAGCGTATTAATATCCAAAATATTCCTTAATTCTCTAAATATGTATATAAATTTGCGAAGCCTACTGGCTAAATCACATATGTGCACATCCCACCTCAGGTATCGATCAATATTAATACCCAGATACTTAATGCTGTGAACATTTTCTAGCTTTTCACTGTACATTTGGCCGACCGCCGTGGCACTGTTGGTAAGCCGTTCGGTTTCTGTGCGGGCGTCCTGGGTTCGATTCCCAGTAGAGGAGAAATATATTTAAATTAATTTCTCACGCAAATATTGCTTCTCTGGGCTGGAAACACTGGTTAGTTGGAAGAAATTGCCATACGGCAATAAACTCGCCACATGCGCATGGTGCAAGGAAGTGTTTATTATTATTATTACATTTGCACATTCATGTATTACAAGATTATGTAATTTGTCTGGTTGACCAGATCTAGATACTAAAAGTGACATATTTTGATTTGTCAATGTTCAAAGTGAGCATATTAAGATCAAGCCATCGCTTCACTAATTTAAGCCCTGTGGCAGATTGAGAGAAAACCTCTTCCCATGATGGAGATCGGAAAATCAACACTGTATCATCTGCAAAAGCAACAACACTACCTGGAATACATATATTACACAGATCATTTACATTAACCAAGAAAATAACTGGTCCCAAGACAATTCCCTGTGGAACACCATAATTGATATGATTACTGTCACTTTTGAATTTATCAAGCATCACTATTTGAACTCTATTGTGTAGATAACTCTGAAACCACTTCAAAGATGTTCCCATCACACCCAAAGCACTAAGTTTTTTACACAAAAGGCCATGTGATACGGTGTCAAACGCCTTTGCCAAGTCCATAAACACCGCCAGGCATTTATCTCCTGAATCCAGTGATGCCGTCACTCCGTTCACAAGTCTAAGTAGAGCATCAGTGGTTCCCATATTTTCTTTTTTAGAATCTTTTTATTCTCGAGATAGTTGACTAGTCGAATTTTGGAAACTTTTTCGATTATTTTGGAGAGATCATTCAATAATGAGATTGGTCTATAGTTGTTAACATCCTTTTTACTCCCTTTTTTAAAAATAGGAATGACTTTGGCTACCTTGCAATGATCCGGAAAGGTGCCTGTTCTAAAACTTGTGTTTATTATGTGTACAATGGGAGTAGTGACATTTTTTATACAATATTAAAAAACTGTGGTGCTTATATCATCAATACCCGTAGAAAAGCTTGTATTTAAAGACTTAATAATTTTCAGATGTAGTCTTATTTTCCGATTTAAATGTATGTATACAATCTTCTTCCCTTGTATTTTTCTTTTTCATTAATTTATGAACATTATTCTTACCAACATTTGTGAAAAAATCATTTATGTGGTTCGTTATCAAGGAGGGATGTTCATTAATATTCACATCTAAGTTGTTAATATTTAGTACTTGCAGTGGAGTTGAGCCTGATTGCATTCCAGCTGCTTCCTTAATAATTTTCCACCTTTGTTTTTGATCCTCCTTTATATCATTTAGTTTGGATTTATAGTAATTTTGCCTTGTTGTTTTAAGAGTAGTGGTACACCAGTTTCTATATCTCTTGTAGTAAGCATGTAATGTATCATTGTTTGGATTTCTTTTGCACTAAAAATGCATTCTATCTCGTTTTATTATACATTTTATTAGGGAATCAGTTATCCATGGTTTTAAGCATTTCTTTTTGTGGAGTCGCTTCACTATTGAGCAATCTGCAATATGTCTTTGTAAACTCACAATAAAATTAGCAGTGGCTTCGTTTACATCGTTACAAGAAAATACCTCCGACCATGTTTCCTTACTCAGATTATCATCCAAGTCTATGAAGTTAATGATTTTTTTCTGTATCGTACTTACTCTAGAAACCTCACCCTTCAACGAATCACTCTTCAGGATAATAGCGTAGTGGTCAGTAATTGCAGTTTGAAATATCATGAAAGAAAATTTCATTTTGGATCGTGTCATAATGTGATAAATACAAGATTCAGAATTTTGTGATTCTCTTGTTACTCCATTTATCATGGGTCTAAGTCCATGAGATGCTATGAGTGATGAATATTTCATTTCACTTGGGCTATACTTGTCTAATATATCAATGTTGAATTCACCTGTCAATATTAAGTTTTTTATCTGCACATTTTTATTTAACACAAATGCTTCCAAAAATGGTTCGATTGAATGTTGTGAAGGTGATCTGTATAGTGCAATTAATGTTGTTGAATCATGCATATCGATCTGCAGACAACGTGAACCAGTAATCTCGATCTCCTTAACTGTAGGGGCTATTGAGTCTCCAATATACAATACCACACCATCACTCTGGAGAATATTTTTTGATGTATTATATGTTGTGTATCCTTCAATAGGTTTAGATACGAAATTGTTACCAATCCAAGCTTCAGTAAACACTATGACATCAAATCTATGGTTCATTGCTTTTAATAACACCAGTGTCTCTTCTAGATTCTTACCAATACTACGGATGTTCATACAAAAAAAAGAAAAGTGGGTGTTCATCAAAAATTCCTTACATACAGTCATATTTTGTGTCATATATTGACTTTTATTAAATTCAAAGTCTAAATCAGTTTCAGATAGTTCCATATTCAGGATGTAAAAGGTGTACAGGTAATTAACAGCAAATCTAAATTAACAACATTAGATCTTCCACCTGTTTTATGAAATTTATTTTTGCTCCTGATTCTCGTCTCACCATTATTTTACCTTCTTTGAACCAGACAAATTTTATACCCTTTTCTTTCGCTACTTGCTTCGTCTTGCAGAGCAGTTCCTTATAATATGGAGAAATAACTTCTCCAATATAGATGTTTGCCATTTCTTTAGCCTTTGCTCTATTTTCTAAAAATCGTAGACGAGTGCGATCACTGTGAAATTTAATGTAAAGTCTATTTGAAGTTTTTACCTTCATATTACTTCGGTTAGGTTCCCTACGGGCTAAATTAATGTCATCAGGTTGAATATTTATACCCAACTCTTTACCAACTCTGATTGCTGTTTCAACAGGAGGTTCTCCTATAATTTCATCCAGTACTGCTATTTCGATACAGTTAATACTTATTTGATGTTGTTCTTATTCTGCTATTTTTAACTCTAAGTATTTCATTCTTTTATCCTTCTTTTCATTTTCTTCCCTCATAACTTTAACTTCATTTTGAAGAGAATTTTACTCTCATTTCATCAAATTTTTCACTTATGAACTCCGCACTGCGCTTTATTTCCCTAGATTCCTCTTCATATTTCCTAAATATATCCTTCTTCAATTCACCCATTTTTTTGTCAACATAATTAAAAATTGTCTCCATTATTTTATCATTTGGCGAGGGTGGGGTAACGTCCTCTTTTATGACAGGTCGAGTGCCCTGTTTCTGTGGCATGTTGTCACTCTTAATGATATAGTTTATCTTTCAAGAGAACTGGTAAAATGCCAACCCACTATTAATGTTTGTTAGAAGGTTTTAAAATTGTACTTCAAAGTCCACATAAAAGTTGAATAGGACCTAATTTCTTTTTTTACACACTAGTTCACACTATATAAATGAATATTTTAACTATTTCACAATAAATGCACTAAGATTTATCACTATTTAGTATTTTATTCATAGGAGCTTTTTAACAAATTACTAATAGTTTGACAGAGTATTGTTGTTGTGACACATTAGTTTGGATAATGTGGTTAGCAAATTCGGAGAAATTATTGAGACGTTTATCGTAATTCCATAGACAACTAATCTTCTGTGTTCGTTAATTCTTATATTTAGGTCGCGTGAGGTCTGTCCTATGTAGTGTTCGTTAAATTCGCCACGTTTTATTCTATAAACTCCACTTTTTTCTTTGAAATTTATCTTAGTTTTAGAAATTGATAATGATCAACGGGTGTTGTTATTAATGTAAAATGCAGCTTTGATGTTAGTTAGCAGTGTATTTTTTTTATGTTTATAGAAATAGGTCCTGTTTATAGAATTTTTCTCTGAATATGTATTGGTCAGTTGTTTTTTGTCCAGTATGTAGTCTATTATTTTGTTATTGTATCCGTTATTCAATGCAATTTGTTTGCTGATATGTAGTTCGTGTTGGAAATTGTTTTGTGTCATAGGTTTATTTATGAGTCTGATGATCTAAGAAATTTATTGTGTCATCTTAGTGTTTTTCAATCGTAAATTTGATTTTATCGTTTGATAAATAAAAATTGATGCCAATTTATTTTACGATGTTTATGTCACTGTTTATTTTAAAGAAATTTCTGGATAATCTTAAAGATATTTAAGTTTTATTATTTTTTTCGGAATGGTTTTGGTGTTATTTTTTGCAATGACACTCATTGGCACGCAATACGAGTCTCGTTATAAACATAACGGAGCAATGAATACATTTTGTAATAATCTTTGGTTGTATTGGAGTTACCGCTTGGGTAAGGTTACCACTTTGTTTGAAAGGGTTTGCATACCAGTTGGACAAGGTGATGCAAGCCTGTCGGCGGGAACCACGACAGGCAGATGGTGGTAATACCGGTTTGTTGGACGTGTAGGTATAAAACCTGTGTGTCCGCCTTTGGTTAAAATACAACTAAACGATATCACAGATGCTGTGATCGATACTCGGTTACCGTCTATCGGAGTCTCCCGATAGCCAGGCACAAGTAGAGATCGATCAAGCACGTATGATACCGAATACAATTGATAATAAATACAGAATAAAACTCAGGAAATTATTGTTGGACAGAGATTAAAAGATGTAATAAGAATATAACTTACTCGTTTAATATTTAGTTGTGCTTCTATTTATAATGGTAATTGGTTTTACTTATTGAAATATATAATGTACTTATTTCTAGTTTACAAATTCAGATCGCGGATCTTGAACTATGAATAGGCGACTGGGCAGCGTAAGGACGTAGCTGGAGGTCTGGATGATACCGAATGATTGTGAACCAGTGGGACTCCTTATATACCGGCTTTGTCGTAGCCGGGTGAGCGTTTGTGGTAGCTCGTAGCTCGCGTGTAGCGCAGTACATGGTAGCGGCAGCGTAGCGCCTCATAGCGATGTGTCGCAGTGACTGTTGCGCCATAAATCCAACTGTCGATTCGTTTAAGACATTGAAATTCTATTGAGGGAAGAGGCAGTTTAAATCCAAGACGCGTGTATGAAGGAATATTTTAGATGGCGAAATGGACTTTTTGCATGCCAAAAACACCAAATTAGAAGCTTCGCAGGATATATGTTCTCATACATGGATTTACTCAGAATTCACAGTAGAACATTTTATGAGAGTTTTGTGTGTGTGTGTCTGTATGTGTGTGTGTCTGTATGTGTGTGTGTCTGTTTGTGTGTCTGTGTGTGTGTCCGTCCGTCCCTTATAGTCCGTTAGAACAACTTCTGAGTTTTTATTTTTTTTATTCAATTTATAATTTAGGTTTGAAATTGTTAGCTTATTAATTTGTTACTGTACTTAAATAAAAAAATAGATAAATAAATAAATAAATTTAAACATAAATAAATATTTTAATAAATGAATAAATAAATATAACCGTTCATTATTTCAGCCACTTGCATTATTCCAAAATCGTTCATCCGTAATTTAGAAATTATATATTTATATAGTAAGTGGGGACGTGAGTCAGAGAACATGGCAAGTAAGCGAAAGTGATAAGGATGAAATAACGCAAGAAGAAGTGTTTGAAGCAGTAAAACACGCGAAAGCGGGGAAAGCTGCCGGGTATGACAGTGTATCAGCTGAACTTATAAAATATGGCGGCGAACAGACGTTGGAGTGGTGTCTCTCTCTTTTCAACAAATGTTGGGAAGAAGGACACACTCCCTCAGACTGGAGAAATGCAGTCGTGGTACCTTTGTATAAAGGTAAAGGATCGAAGCTCGACTGCAAAAACTATAGAGCCATAAGTTTGCTAAGCTCAGTTGGTAAGATGTATGCAAGGATCTTGGATCAAAGAGTGCGAAAGATTACAGAAAGCAAGATATGGGATGTCCAAGGTGCGTTTGTGGGCGGCAGAGGATGTATAGACCAAATTTTTTCTCTGCGCACGGTCACAGAAAAGGTTCTGGATAAAAATCAGAAATTTTTCTGTGCCTTCATAGACCTAGAAAAGGCGTATGATAAAGTTGTTGGAGAAAAATTATGGGATATACTAGCAGTGTATGGAGTGAAGAGCAAACTGATACGCGCAATCGCGTCATTATATGAGAACAGCGAAGCATGTGTTCGTGTCAACGACACAGTGACAACGTGGTTCTCTATAAATAATGGCGTCAGACAAGGGTGCGTGCTATCTCCATGGCTCTTTAACTTGTACATTGATTTCTGCATTAGAGCCCTTAAGGATGAAAGCAAGGGTCTGAAATTGAGTACTGTAATGGTGCGAGATTTGATGTATGCAGACGATAAAGTTCTTTTAGCAGAAAGTATGGAAGAGTTACAGTATCTTGTAAGTATGGTATATTTATTTATTTATTTATTTCTCATACGGCATGTATTGCCTTTTACAAACATACATTAAAATATACATAGGTACTGAGAAAATACATAGACACTAAAAACAATAATACATTAAAGTAAAAGGAAACAAAAAAAGAAAACATAATAAAAAAGTTAATAAAACAATATGTGAAGCAACTAAATACAAAAAAGATAGGTATATACAAATAAAATTTGAACACAAATCAGCAGAAGAAACAGTGCAACTTAAAAATACATTTGTTTACAGTAATATTTACAAAAGAAAAAAAAAGAAAAATAATATTACATAGATAGTCAAGATTCATTCATTACATAATATAATCATTTCATTATATGTAACAACAAAATCTTGTATGCACCATAACCCAATGCAAAGACATCGATCTGCTGAAACTTATTTGCAAGTCTTGGAAGTCTCTGCATTGGTGAGCCAAACAAATAATTTATGTAGACATTTTGTAAGGCGAAACATTCACTATTGCGAGTGAGTCTTGAGGGTACACGTAAGTGAATCTGTGACAAAAGACGAGGACAATCTACAACACCATTCAGTAATCTATGAAAAAATGCAAGATCAGCTACTACTCTCCTTATCTCCAGCGCATCAAGAGAACAAAATGATCTCAAAAATTCATAATTGATGTCAGTAGACTGAATTCCCATCTTAAAATTGATGTACCTCAAAAACTTGTGTTGAACTCTCTCAACGTTATAAATATGAACAGAATAACACGGACTCCAAACAGTTGAGTTATATTCCAGTATTGGTCTAATTAAATTTTTGAATAATAATAAAAATGTATTAATATTTTTGAAATCCCTACTCAATCTAAGTACAAAACCTAAGGTTCTAAGGTTTGGTTGACATGAGAGATGAGACAAAATTTACTGTCAACTATTACACCCAAGTCTTTAATTTCATCGACCATGCTTAAAGTTGATCTATTGATATTATACTCAAAATGAATTATGTTTTTGATACGATGAAATTTTATAACTTGACATTTAGATACATTCAAAAACAATTTGTTAACCATACACCATTTTTGTAAGATGTCTAATGTATTTTGGAGTATTGTACAGTCATGCAAGGTTTCGATCGTCTTGTATATTTTCATGTCATCAGCAAACACCAAACATTTTACATCATAAAGCATACTTATTAGATCATTTATAAAAATATTAAACAAAATAGGACCTAAATGGGAGCCTTGTGGTATTCCACTTATGGCACAGAAATGAAGGATGAATAGAGAATGGACTTAGGATGAATGCCAGCAAATCAAAGACAATGGTCTTTGAAAAGAGTGAGAGCAGAACAGCGTGTAAAGTAAGAGTAGAGAACGAATGGCTTGAGCAAGTCGACGAATATGTATACTTGGGAAGCATATTTCAACGGAACGGACGACTCGATAAAGAGATCGAAAGAAGAGTTATGGCAGGAAACAGAGTGAATGGAGCACTGAGACCAATTATGAATGATCGCAACATATCAAAGGATGCCAAAGTTGCCATTCATAACGCCATCGTAGTGCCAACCCTGACGTATGCAAGTGAAACCTGGACATGGCAGAAGACGCATGAAAGTAGAATAAATGCAGTTGAAATGAGATCGTTTAGAAGGATTTGTAATAGAACGATGTATGACCGGGTAAGAAACGAGGATATAAGGAAAGAATGTAAGATTAAGAAATATGTCATTACTAGAATGAAAGTGAACACATTGAGATGGTTTGGTCACATGGGGAGAATTAATGAGGAGCGCCTGACGAAGAAAATATACAGAGCGGAAAGGAATGGATTGAGAGGTCGGGGACGCCCAAGAAAGGGATGGCATGACCATGTGAACGAAATTTTGAAAGACGGAAATGTTAGAAGTGTGAGCAATAGACGAACATGTATGAGACGATGCATGAATGTGGACGAGGCGAGGGATGCGTGCCAGGATAGAAAAATGTGGCGTTCGGTTCTCTCTGCCTACCCCGTAAGGGACATGGCGTGATGGTATGTATGCATGTATGTAGATTTATCGAAAAACTTAATAATAAAAATGAAAAAAAAAACGGTAATAATGTCATGTAGAATCATTAAAGATTTTTTAAACGTTAATATTCGGGAATCAGTAGGGTTGTTAGGTAGTATAGAGACCTCCTCAGAGCCTAATCCTTTGATATGCTAAGTATCTGGATGGGTGAACTATTCCCAATTGAAATCTTGATGATGCGTTTGTTGCATTGAATTTGCTCTTTTAAATAATTTACAATTTACTCATTGATCTGCTAATTCTTTTGAGGAAGTGTATAATGGTAATAATAATAATAATTGAGTGTTATTATTTGTAGTGCTTAATTGTTATTAATATCATTAGTAAATCGGCCAGCGCCATAAAAAAAAGTAATATATCTAAGTATCGTTTTTATTTTAGACATTAGTAATTTATAATGGAATACTAGCAAGTAAATTAATTCTGAAGATTCACACGTAATAATATTTTTTTGGTATCAGCCATTTTGCAGTCACCGTGTAGTTGTAGATGAGCGCGGGCATACATTTCTACTGACACACAGGCGACTAGGGCAAAATATTTTACGTAAAGCCTGCCCCTACGATCCGTAGAACTCAGTTGGTATCGCGAGCCGCTACGAAACAGTATCGTCGCTGTCTGCTACGCCGAAACTCTACGCTTTATTACGACAGACGGTTCTGTCAGTATTGAAATGTTCTGAAGATTAATGTACGCTGTTATATAAATCTTTGCCTTGTGTTGCACATACGCCCTTAAATAGGGCGTTATTAATGTATTTATTTACGTACGTACGTGAATAAGAAGAAGCCGTGCTATTAATAATTATGTCACGACAAGTGACATGAATTTTTTCTTAGATAAAACTTGAGTTAGCTTCTTGTGAACTTGTGTTTTTATGGGATTGTTGTTTTGTAATACAAGGTTGTAAACGCCTTTGAAGTAGTCAGAGGTAAGTTGATTTTTTTATCTACTTTATATTGTAAACTTTTTTAAAGTATGGACTTGAAATAAATGCTACGGTCTTCCTCCGCTGAACACGAGATTTACTCTTTCAGTGGAGTAATACGTATAATATAAATGTATTAATTATAAGAAATATTATATACCTCTGTACCAATATATTATTTTGCAATAAAAAAAATAAAACTGTCACTTAAAAAATAACGTAAAAAACGGAGTATTAAAATTTCAAAGCACGTTTAAAGTAAATAAAAAACAGTTTAAAAATTCTTAAAAAAAACGCATGATAAAATGAATACAATTTATTTTTTCAATTTTTGAAACTGTCACTTCATGATAGAACTCCATAATCAACTAGAATTATGAAAAAAAATGTATATATAATTATAAGTTATATATAGCTTCTTTTAATTGAATGCATTTCTATGAACAGTTTATTGAAATATTGTATATGAAAAAACTAGTTTATCAATATTGATCTATTGAGAAATAGTCATGTTGTGATTTATAATTTTTACTCTCCACTACTATGGAATAGTGGAGAGTCATGATTTTGCAAAATTTAAGCGTATTTTTTTTACATCAATTTCTCAATGGGTATCATGTAGAGAATGCACACTATGAGTTTCGTCGTGATGTGTTTGTGTGTATGGCGTATACGCCGTACGCCGTACGCCGTACGCCGTAGCATTTATTTTAAATATCTTTCATTTAATTATTGTAGTTAACCAATGTAATTTGTAGTTTTTTTACATAATTTGCGAAATATTTATTTTACTATCGTAATTTAGAAAAAAATATATTGTAGGTATTTTCATTAATGTCTTTTTTTTGTTTTTAGTATATTTATTATATAATGAAAAAAATATATATTTATCTTATTTTAATTCATAGATGAATCTATAAAAAAAAATTTGGAGTGAGAAAAAAAAGCATGATTTATGCATAAAAAAAACTTAAACTAAAAGCATAAATATAACTAAAAATTATATATAATTATTTTTTCCATAATTCTAGTTAAAAAATTTAGTTTATACCATCACCCCGTGTTCTTGGCGGGGTAGGTAGGGAGAATAAAATATCGAAAATTCCGATCCAGGAATCCATCTTTTCATGCTTGTTTTCTTATTAATTGAACAATTATTATTTCATTATTTTCGATTTTTTTTCTCATTCCAAATTTTTATATCGAGATGTAGACTTCTTCTGCAAACCAATCCATAGGATTGAGACTTTTGATGATGATATTTAGAGTCATCTATGAAAAAAAATAAGATATTTTTTTAAAGTATATTTAATAAAAATACTAAAAACAAAAAAAAAGACATTAATGAAAATACCTATTATATTTTTTTTCTAAATTACGATAAAAAATTAATATTTAGCAAATTGTGTAAAAAAACTACAATAATAAAATAAAAATATTTTTTTTAACATTTATCAAAACATGATTATTCCTCAATAGATCAATATTGATAAACTAGTTTTTTCATAAAATGATCTATTTCAATAAGCTGTTCCAGAGATAATGCTTTCCATTAAAACAAGCTACGTTTACATTTGAATAATACGATATATGTCAATAAATTTTTCAAAAAAATGCATTCCCTACCATTAAAATAAGTAACGTTCATATTTGAATAACACGATCTATGTCAATAAATTTTTGAGAGAAATGCATTAAAAGAAACTGGGTTTTTACATTATTTCGTTTAACAGTATTTTCTATTAAAATCATTAGTAGGTACACAGTACACAGCTGGTACTGAGTGGAATAGATTGACACTTTATATGTACTGAATATTATAGATGCATAGCGTAAACTTGTATATTGTAAATCGTTCTCGCATTCTTTTTTCTTCCTTTCCTTCCCGTAACAGGCAAATATGCAATAACTTTTAAGTATTTTTTTTTACTCCGTGTAGAATAAAAGTAGAGAACGAATGGCTAGAGCAAGTAGAGGAATAGTTATACTTGGGGAGTATGTTTGAACGGAATGGAAGACCTGATAAAGACAATGAAAGAAGAGTTATGGCAGGTAATAGAATAAACGGAGCACTCACACCAGTAATGTCCGATCCAACCATCTCAAAGGAAGCCAAAATTGCCGTACATAATGCAATTGTAGTGCCCACTTTGATGTATGCCAGTGAAACATGGACGTGGCAAAAGCCGCATGAAAGTAGAAAAAATGCTGTGGAAATGAGATCACTAAGAAGAGTTTGTAATAGAACGATATATGATAGAATAAAAAATGAGGACATAAGGAGGGAATGCAAGATGAAGAAGGGTATTATAAATAAAATGAAAGTAAATTCCTTGAGGTGGTTTGGACATATTGAAAGAATAAATGATGAACGACTGACCAAAAAAATATACATGGGTGTAAGAGATGGAGTGAATAGCAGCGGCCGCCCCAGAAAGGGATGGCATGACCATGTGAATGATATTTTGAAAGAAGGAAATATAAGAAGCTTGAATAATCGACGAGCATATATGAGACGATGCATGGATGTAAAGGAAGCGAGGAATGTATGCAAAAATAGAGGAGTATGGCGCTCGGTTCTCTCTGCTTACCCCGTGATGGATTTGGCGTGATGGTATGTATGTGTGTATGTATATATTTTTTTATATTTTTTGTTGCAATGTGATTGATGGTTATCGGTATGGTAATTGGTATATTTTTTGTTATTTCATAGTGTATGATTTTTATATATTTTGTACGACTGCGTTTGTCTCTTAAATAAATAAACAAATATAGGAAAATAATAATGTCTAAGGGTATGAAATTATAGAATCACAGAAAAGGCTTAGGGAATCCTTTTTTCAGCTAAATAAATTGTAGTTGAAATATTTACTCAAGTGAATAATGATATTCTGAATATTATTTGACATTTATTTATTTGTTTTCATCTAAGTATACTCAACACAAAGACGACTTATATTTTCCCAAGGCTGTGTTCAATAAATAACATGAATGTTTGTATAAATGATATTTTTTTATGCGCAGCAATGGCAAGAAGACGGGTTTGTTGCCATAAAGCAATCTCTCACAATCATTACGCACTGCGCAAAGTTTAAAAATAAAATTAAGTATAATAGGAAATTATTGTATTATTAAAAAATATATACAAATAAAAAATATATATAATAGAAAAAGTAATAAAATACTTATTATATTAATGAGAAAAAATGATGGAACAGATGGACACTGATATAATAATAAGTTTTTTTTTTTAATTTTGAAAAGGTGAGTACAAGTAGGTACATAAGAAAATACTTATACATTAAATTAAAAATGAGTACCTACCTCGGATCACTTTTGAATATCGCATTTAGTCATAAGCAGGTTAAGGAGGAAGAAGGTAAAACAGGGAGGAGAATCGTATGTGTGTGTATACTACCCTCCTGCTTGTGTGTGTATATGCTTGAGTGTGTATATGCTTGAGTGTGTATATGCTTGTGTGTGTATATGCTTGAGTGTTTATTTGCGTGTGTGTGTATATGCTTGTGTGTATATGCTTGTGTGTGTATATGTTTGTGTGTATATGCTTGTGTGTCTGTATATGCTTGTGTGTGTATATGCTTGTATGTATGTATGTGCTTGTGTGTGTATATGCTTGTGTGTGTATATGATTGAGTGTGTATATGTTTGTGTGTATATGCTTGTGTGTCTGTATATGCTTGTGTGTGTAAGTATGCTTGTGTGTATATATGCTTGTGTGTGCTAGATTGAGTACATGTAATGTGTGCTAGAGTGAGTACATATAGAGCGTGAAAGTGTAGTGAAATAATAATAATTATTATTTTTTACATCACTTTTTGTGAAACTAACGGATACTATGTCAAACATTAATTTAACACACACCCAATAACAAATTGCCACATTATGGAGACTTACGATATTATTAGTCTCACAGATGCAGACAGAAAACACAATTAAAAATTGCGCCTCCACCGGGAATCGAACCCAGGACCTTTGGATCAGCAGTCAGATACCTAACCTATTGAGCCACGAAGGCCGACGTTAATTATTCAATCAATAATTGTTTATTTAGTACGCATTCGTTATTTGACGTTTTTAATGAAAGTAATAATTGACATAGCGCCATTTAGATACAATATTGTTTCAAAAGTGTTGTTGCCTAAACGGTGGCTCTATCAAACAAACTGTCTAAATTGACTGAAACTGTCAATAATCTGAGTTATTTGATTTTGTTGGTCGAAAGAACTTTAAATTGATAGCTTCAAACCTTTAATATTGGGTCTCCCACAACTACAAATTTATCTTCTTCAATTAAGCCATCAATCAAGCGTTATCTTCAATCTCACCACCGCTTTTGTGGCGATGGAATTAATCCACTCCCACGAAGGCATTCATCTTCTGATACAGACCGTGTCTGTGAAGTCTGCGAGGTGTCTCTAGGTACGAAGAACTTTATTGGTGCGTCGGCGACAGAAGTATTACACAAAAACCTCCACAAGTGATGGAATGCCGTCCATTTGTCAAAGGATCCTCGAAACGGAGAGTTTGGTAAATGGGAAAAATGGGTGAAACCCATCGTAAACTTTGCAACGTAATTGATAGACGTAGAATTATCGCACAAATTACTGCAGACAAAAACAGGAGCTTTTAAAGAAGGTAAAATATAAGAATGTGTCATGTAAGCATACCTAATGAGACAGAAATAGAGTGAAAAGTAAGAATTGCTTTTAAAATCATGGCTCAACGGACACGTCAGAAAGATGAACAATTGACTGAATTGTAGGTATGAGATGACGCATGTGAAGATGCATACCAAAATAGAAAGATAGATAATAATATGCTTACCAAGATAGAAAGAGGTGGCGTTCGGTCCTCTCGGCCCACCTTGTAAGAAAGTGTTTCAATTGCTTATAATTAGAACTCTTAGCCACTTTAAGGGAAAAACATATTTTTTTTATTTTAATGTAAAATGGAATTATACCAAACGAATAATCCACAATTTTAATTTGATTTATTTACTTACCTATATAATAAAACACTTTTTTCCTCATATCTAGTAACAAAGTATTTCATAATATTATATCTAAATAACATTATTTTCCCTTTAAATACCAGATATTAAAATAAAATAAAAATTATACTACTGTCATAAACTGCCTCACAAGGTTCCGAGACAGTATATTTATGTATTTTTGGTTTGCATTTTAGATTGGCTTATGTGGTTCATTTATTTTTTTATGTATCTAATGTCTGCCCTTTTGTTTTATCCAAATTTGTATGTCTCGTTTTTGTTTTATCCAAATTTGTATGTCTCGTTTTTGTTTTATCCAAATTTGTATGTCTCGTTTTTGTTTTATCCAAATTTGTATGTCTCGTTTTTGTTTTATCCAAATTTGTATGTCTCGTTTTTGTTTTATCCAAATTTGTATGTCTCGTTTTTGTTTTATCCAAATTTGTATGTCTCGTTTTTGTTTTATCCAAATTTGTATGTCTCGTTTTTGTTTTATCCAAATTTGTATGTCTCGTTTTTGTTTTATCCAAATTTGTATGTCTCGTTTTTGTTTTATCCAAATTTGTATGTCTCGTTTTTGTTTTATCCAAATTTGTATGTCTCGTTTTTGTTTTATCCAAATTTGTATGTCTCGTTTAATTTGTATGTCTCGTTTAATGTTTTCAAGTATCTGTTTTGTCTAGTTCTTAGAATAATTTGACTTCAAAATATACGAAATTTTTTTGTCCAGTGTTGACTTAAGTCAAGGTATTAAAATGTTAGCCTTTTCGTTCTGTCTAGTTATATAGTTGGTCTAGATGTTTGTGTAGAGTCGAATTTGTCTCTATTGTGATACGTGCCATCTTCGTCACGGGATGGAATCCTAGTGAGGCAGGCGCAGGTAAAAAAAATGTTCTTTTTTATATGCATTATTAATAAAATAAAAAAATAAACGTCAAATATATTAAAGTCTTTAAATAATTCATCGGATGGAGTATCTACCAACGGATTGTATGTTAATATCGAATTTTGATATTTTATCATTGGGTCTTATTGCAGATTCTAGTAAGTACTCGTAAAGTGATGAATTAATTTGTCTTATTTAACACTACAGTGTTCGCGCGGGTGACATATGTCACCCACTGTGTAAAATTAATATACAGTTTCTGATGAACGCAATGCGCTACAGTGCTGTTCTTTTCGGTATTCCTCAAGTATGAAACATACTTCCTGTTAGTAGCACGACAGTCATCACAGCGCATTTACAGCTGCGCAGTACAGCTACAAAGTTCCTGGGTGACGTATATCACCCGCGCGAGCCCTCGAGAAAAAATCCGAAAAGAAATAAAATCTGATCCTGAACAAGATTGTGATGACACGGATCAAGAAAGTCATGACTCTGATGACTACAACGTTCCCTTATGAAGGTTAGCATCATATCAATCTCGCGCAATTGAACAAAATGGAGTAAATTTAGAACCAGAACTCACAACATGCTGACACGACCTCTAGTTCCAAAAGGTATTGCCCGAGAAGCTTAAACTTGTCCCCAATATTTTATAACTTTTTTCAATATTCTTGTCGAATGCACAATTATTTATATTGATATAATAAAAGAAAGATATCAGAGACAAGGAGATGCAGATCCAACATTTTCACAGAAGAGGTATGCAGGTTTGCAGCCAGAAGGTCCATTTCGGCAATCCAATCAAATGTGCCGTCAATATGATGTAACGCGTTATAGCTGTCGATGGTTGCTTACATTATTTTATTATTTCGTGAATATGGCTGGTGTAAATTGTTTGGTTGTATACCAATTGAACAATTCGCTAGTAAAGTGCATTCATCACAAATATTTTACAAAACGTCGGATTTGAACTTGTGAAACCTCTAATAACACGATGGGTATATTTTTACCCGGGGGTAAAGATTAAAAGTCGGTCTTCTTCTGGAACTAAAAAAATATCCAAAAGTACAAAAATGCTGATTCGTGGTGGAAAAGGACGATGTGACTTTGCAGTTGAGCCCGAGATCTGAGCGCTCGGAAACACTGCGGCAAGTGTTATAAGCGTGTTTTCCCAGACTCACCATGTGGTAGTCTGTCCCGAATGTGATGATATTATGATTAAATAGTAAAGATATATACATAATCATTATAATGAAACGATGTCTTTGATAATTTATAATGTTCATATAGTTCAAAAACTGTGTTGATCTCAACAAGTCCAAAATATGTTATTTTTTTATGTTTATTGTTTTGTTCATAATTAAATTATATAAAAAACTTTGTTGCGGCTTGGTAATCCTTCAATTTATACTTTCCCGACATTTCCTATATATTTTTTCCCTAGCAACATCCATTAATCCAAAACCTACCTAATTACCCCGTTGTAACAATAAGACCACGCACAAATCGTCACATAAATTCAACCCAGCCAGTATGCAGCGACTAGCCGACGGTAACGTTAATGACAGCCGCCAGTAGAAAAAACCGAATAAGCGCCGTACAGCCGTAACGAGTGTTTTTTGAACATTAAGTTTACAAAGTGTAGTACATGTGGGATCAACAAAGAGTGCAGTAAACGGGGTAAGTCCTTTGTATCCTTGATTTACCAATTGCCATAGTTGTGATTTTGCTTCCCCATGTAATCAGAGTGTCAGAGCTGCATTTAATTGCTTTGAAACCGGAGATCGTTAAATCCTCCATTTTGCCGCCGAAGATCACGCCAGGCATTAAAATCATCAATTCTTTTCTGTGTGGGCTTAAGCCTACACAAAATTTATGTTTATATTTAAGTATATGATTAAAAATAAAGCTGATTTTTAATTTTACTAACTGTTTTTCTGATTTCCGTTAGATAAAATATCAAAAATTGCTAATTGAAATGGGTGACACATGTGCCCCGCGCGAGCACTCAAGGAGTACTTGTGTTAATCTACTCTAGTGTTAATTCGATCTTCCGTTATAAGTTCCCATTCGCAGAACAGGCTTAGATCCAGAAATCCTCCACTCCGAACAGCTTCTTATTTATCCATGCAAAACAATGTAGGTATACAACAAGGATGGGTGGATGGCAGAGCGGTTAGCGCGCTGGGTTAGTAATACAGTGGTCGCGAGTTCGAATCCTGCCTCGACCGATCTCGTTCACCTATAGGACAAGCATTAATGCTTAGTTTAGGGAACGTAGGAAGATGTATATGTACTTTTTAAACAAGGACATATTCATTTTTTTTAAAAAAAAAAAAAAAAACAACAACATTATGGAGGCATGAATCATCGAGTGGAAAAAATTGCGAGTGAAATTTCGGTGCAGATTTGTATATTTGCAAATGCATAATGTTTTTTGTTTATTTTTCATCTGGTATAAAATTGGGCGATTTAATTTAATAATAAACACTTTTTCGCATTGTGATATTTTATTTATATTTTATTTTATTTTCATTAGGGAAACATACACCAGTAAACATAAAAACAAACTATAAGAACACTTAATTAATAAAAATACTGCCAAGACAGTTTCCACAAGCAATTATATAAAGAAAAAAGCACAGACCGGTACATAGGTACCTACTTATTAAAAAAGGCAACAATATTATATCACATACAAAAAAACATATTTGGTTATAAAAAGTGGGAATAGGAAATATGGAAAAGGTGAGGATGGACAGGGAGAGCAAATCTCATATACCTACATAATGTATAGAACAGAAATAATGCTTTACAATACGAAACCTCTATTCACTGCCGCAGATTACAGTAGCGTCTAGCCCCTGAGTTTCTTTTCTGCATTCTTAGGTTAGGTTTAAGTTTGTGTATAATAATAATAGCGACTCGCGTGAGCGAGTTTCTTTATAAATTGAATTATAAAGTATTATAAATTAAATATATAATTTTCTTTTAATTTTTCGCATTTAATATAAAATTTCACAGCTCATTTGACTTAATACTACGAGATCTCAACCAATCAGAGAGCCAACCGGAAACAGAATGCAAACGGGTAGATTCAGATTGTAGACTCTAGTGCAGATTACACGCATTACCTCGCGGCGAAACTGATTAATAGGTGAGTCAAAAATATCAGTATGCCTCGAAAGACCCGAATATTCACAAAACTGACAAGCTCAGGCGAGTCCATAGCATCGTTCAAAATTTTATGAAGCATTAGTTGGATTCTAGGGTATCATATTTGTGGTATTCTGGATTCTAGGGTATCATATTTGTGGTATTCAATTGAATCACGATAGCTTTCAAAGTTTAGTCGTAATTTGTAGTTTAAAAAGTTAAAAAAATTGCGTTGAATTCTCTCAATTCTAGCTATGTGGACGCCATAGAAAGGGGACCATATATGTGTGCAGAATTCGAGTTGAGAACGTATATATGCTGAGTAGAGTGTATACAAAGTTTTTCTGTTTCTAAAAGGTTTTGATATTCGAATTATAAATCCAAGCATTTTGTTGGCTTTTGATATTACATGATTAATATGTTGAATGAAATTTTATTTAGAATCTAATATAACTCCCAAGTCACGGATATGATCTACTTCCTTTATTTCCGAACTATCGAAAGTGTAAGTATAGTTGATTTTATTAATATCTTTCAGTCAGGAGATCAATGATTATCTGGCGGCCATAAGTTGCACTACTCATTTTGTATTACCCAGCGTGCACCACGTAAAGGCGAGCAACTTTACACCCCTGCTGAAAAATTGCTGGTGTCTCTTTAATGGACTCCCTGTCCTGCGTCAAGGACATTCCGTCTGGCTTCGATCAACCGAGAAGGATCTGGTAAGTGCTAAACAGAATCCAAACTGTCCACGGTAGGTATGCTGATTTTGCCTTTAAATGTGGATGGCAAGAATCCTCTAGATGTGACTGCGGAGCTGACAGACAGACCATCAAACATATAGTAGCGAAATGTGTGACGAAGCAATCAAATATATCAAGAACCTGGACAATCTTATTTGACAAGCAGGAAGCTTAACCCTGCGCAACACTAATTTACTTTGAATAGCAATTTTTATATTTTTATACTATTTTATAATTTATTGTGATATATGCGGCCAAACGCTAAATAAATAAGCAGAACCGGTGGTGGTGAAAGAAGAACCTTTTGAGGGACATGATGTGATGGTATATGGTTGAATATTTTGTTGTGGTCCCATTGGACATGCGGACTTAGTGATCTCGAAGAACAATTACAAAGTCTTCAAACGAGTTTGCCATACCTAGATACGGTGCCTTATTATCTGAAGATTCTCACTGACTTGTCTGTTTCGAGAGATCTTGGTCACTTCTACCTATATATATGGATCTGAAGTCGCCGACAGTCCGCAAATGTGAATCTCAATTCGCACTTGTTGATTGTTTTTTTTGCACCATGGTTCCGAGATTACTAATCTAGAGGGCTCCATGAGCTACTCTTAGTGCCATGCATTGTTTTTTTTTGTCGTTCATTCTAGCGTTCTGCGAAAGGGGCGTTGAGAGTCCCCATATGCGGAGCGGGTGGTGGTGAGTAGCGATTTTGTTGTAAAAACATTTTCAAATATTATTTTTTGCATTGTTGCTTTTCTTTAAATGTAGTCGCAAAAATATTATATTATTCTTTTATACAATTTTCGCTGCTCCTCATACACTTGCAAGACGAAACGAAACGAAATTAAATCTTCAATATCTTTCTGTTTGAGGACATTGTCTTATTGCTCCTTAAGAATATTTCTTGGAAAATTTCTCATTATTCCCGTCAAGGAATTGAATGAACCGTTTTATCGATCATTTTCAACATCTCTTCCCAGGAATTCATTTGCATTTCTCGCGAATTCTCATATTTTATTTAAATAAATCCGAAAACAAAATTAAATCGCCGCCAAAGACGGACAAAATAATTATGCCAAAAGTGAGCGAAGATTACAGCGGAGTCTTCAAGATTTGTCTCAATGATCTCGAAAGATAATAAATTCTCGGGGAAATAATATTAAAATAAATATTCTACATTATTGAAAGTTTAATGTAATGTTTTATTCATCAGAAAGTGAGATAGCGAATTACAATATAATGACCTTCTTTCATTTTCATTCTGTGGGTTTTATTACTTTAAAAATCTTTGATATTATATCTTTTTTTTTGCTATGGATATTAATGCGATAGTAAAGATTTTTTATATAATTGATAATGTAGCAATTCTGGTCACCAACTGTGGTAATGCTTTTAGTTTTAATTATAGGGGAAAGAAATTAGAAAATTCGCTCAATCAAACGTTTTAATATTTATCTTATAAACATTTAGTTTTTAAAACGTTTTACTATAGAATACATCAATCTCCATTTCCTAATAAATGAACCAAGCGATCGCCATTCGAATTCCCCGCTTCTCTTTCCATCTCATTCGCCCACGATTTAATTAGCCCGGAGCGATAGAGAGAGACCATCTTCGTGTGGGACGAAGTATTACAACACTCGTTCGGATTCGGGTTATTTCGGACTCTGGCGAGTTCACGATATCTTCGATGTCTACTGCTTCCTCTTTCTCGTTTCGCTTCTATCGAACCGAATTACGCTTCGGAACATTCCCATTTAATTATGTCATCTCAAAGGTTTGAGCTTCTCGTTATTGTCTGATATCGATGAATCGAATGTTTTCCAATTTTTAATATAAGCCATGATCTTGGAATTATGATTTTACAGGCGTAAAGTTTCTGACGTTTTCTTGCGTTATATTTTATTCTCCATTAATTTTACTTTGATAATACGAAAGAGAATTTTTTCCAACAGCTAGTATTTCGGATGATACGTTAATAATATTTTCTGGGTACCTTTTTATGTGTAGGTGAACATTTATTGTACGCTAAGGGGCGATGCAGAGTTGGCAAAAATAATCCTCTTTGATTTTGAGTAGAAACCTTTTCAAACTCACGCCAAGTTGATGGTACTTTTACAACCCTGATCAATTTTTCGTACCTATTGCGACAGGGCTGTCAATTCTTAAATAAATCTTATTTATCAATACCCAACTCCTCTTCTGGTAGGCAACACTTCTGGTATAATTTGTGGGTGCAAGAATAGAGCATTCGATTGTAATATTGTAACTATTTTCATTGCAAAATATACAGAAAAAATGTTACTGTGGTATAGTTTCCAGCAAATGACTTAAAAGTTTTCGTCTGGCAGGAAGTGGTTTGCACATGTACCAAACAAGCAAACCACCCTTATTTACGTTCTGCATCGTCCACGTGATTTTTTATGTTATATGCGGACACTTTTACATTATTTTAATGTCATTATTGATTCAAAAACTATCTAAAAACAAGCCGTCGCCTTTTGGAGATTAATTGTATTAATTGTCAAACAAATCCATTGTGCAAGAATGTGTCTCCAGCTAGAATTTATGATTAAATACAGAAGCTTGACTTGAATGTCCGGCAATCCGAGCAATAAAAGCAGACAGTAATTATTTATTTATTTTAACAGAAAACAAAACAGGTAGGTACCTGTACTGAAAAAAGTATTAAAATGATATTAAGCATATACAAGTCCTTTGAAGAGAATAAAAAAATGAGTTTTGAAAAAATACCTACGCGCTGTATATAATGCGCTCATTTTTTTGTAGGCGAGTTTCACCCTAGTTTCAATGGAGCCCCGGTACATGTCTGCCTGTACCGAAATTTTTCAATCTGACCTCTGTAACTTTTATAATTTGTGTATTCCCGAAGACAATTCATTGTATTACTGTTTTCAGCTTGATCCATTTGATATTTTGATTTAATTGAACAATTTTGTGTTTCATACAGATGGGTGGTGGCAGAGCGGCTAACGCGTTGGGTTTAAAAATCCAGTGGTCGCGAGTTCGAATCCTGCCACGACCGATTTTGTTCACCTATAGCACAAACATTTATGCTTAATTTAGGGAAATATATACTTGTTACTACTAGGAAATATTCATTCTTAAAAAAAAACAATAATGACAATAATGGGGTAGAGGGCGAAGGCGTCAATGGAGAGACCATGACAAGAGAATGGGAGACAATCGACTACCCAAAATTGTCTCTAAGGAAGTCCCGGATGGTCGTAGAGCAAGGGGGAGACCAGCAAAAAGATGGAGTGACACCTGTACATCCAGATCACAAGAGGCAGTCTCCGACTGAAAAAAACTGGCCTTCGACCTAAAACCAGAGCATGAAGACCATTATGCTATACTTTTTGCATTAAATCAGGAGTATTTAAATTAATTTCTTTTTACGCGAAGAAAACTTTGAAAAGGATGTTCTCATTTTTTTTTATTACAAATACCAAAATTTACATAATTTAATATAAGCAAGCAACATAACAAATAAATTGGTTTGGTTTGGACCACCTCACTAGGCCAGGCCTGTTCCGAGGTGGTAGACTAGTTACATAATATTAATTACTAAGTCATTGTAAGCTGTTATATAATATTATTGTGTAGCCCATGGTCCACTTTTTGAGTCCTATGTTAGTAGTTTTGTCGTTGCTGACAATTGTTGATCCCTTTGTTATATAACCATGTTTGTATTGTATGTTTAAGTCTTGTATTTTCTATTAAATATATGTTCTTTATATTTTTTAACAGATTTTTAATTATCTCAATAGAGACGAAGTTGGAATATTTATTGTAGGAGAACCGGGAAATGAAGGCACCTACAGGGCTTACGACGTGTCATCGGCTGGTTTACGTGATCACTTTATGCGCTTGCGCAACGTTCACCAATTATGCCTTTTTTAATGAAATCCCTATCAATTCAATTTTGAAAGTTCTATATATTGTAATACTGAAATTCTTTTCGCTTGAAAATAAGGAATTTTTACTACAGCCATCTATGGGTGAAATTATGAACAACAATCTTATTATTTTTATTTATTTTGTTGGAACGCCATCTATTGAGAGAATTGGTTTTTTGTAAATAATGAAAGCTACAATTCTTATATCTGAGGTGACAATGCATTTTTCGCATAGAAGTCACCCCTGAATTGCGCCAGACTAATAAGGTCATTTTTGTCTTATTTACCTACTTGTACCAATGTGTAAGTAATCGAATATTTTTTATTATTGCATATGCGCAAACATTGGATTTTTTTCCCTGTCGGGAGTCAAAGATATTTTTTAACAGCTGTTAAAAAATATCTTTGACTCCCGACAGGGAAAAAAATCCAATGTTTGCGCATATGCAATAATAAAAAATATTCGATATGTTCTTTATATCTTTTTCAATTAAATTTAGGATCTTTGGAGCCAAGTATTGATAATGTCTTTGCCCGTATGTAGTGTTTGTCTTCGGAGTAATTAGTTGATGTACATATGTGTCTTGTATCGTGAGAATGTTGAGCAGTGATATGGTTTTTCTTATCATTTTAAAAGTGAATAAGAATTTGTTTAATATAGAGTTGTGCTTACTATTAACATAAAAGCAGAGTGATTTTATTTGTCAGAAAGTGGGTGAAGAATTCAAATTAGATTTTATGTCGAGTGAGTATTATGTATATAAAATTATTTAAACGCGAATGCGTGGGACTATTGAGATAAAATTCATTAATTTGTAATATACATAAGTATGTATGTTGGTATTATTTCGATATCAAGAGCATTTGAGAATATTAATTTCTCCATTAAAGAGGTTCACGTTACTTTAATTACACAGTTCTTTAATGGTGTTTGAACTTCATTGATTACATCTCATAATTCTGTACTGTTTGTTTGTGAATAATAGCCGATTCGATTTACGTACTGTTGTCCTTAGAATTTCCGCAAATCGTTTGATGTTGAATCGAAACGGGGTAATAAAATCAATTCATTTCTGGCGTTAGTTATTTATTTTCGAAATCAAACCTCATTCAACTTTATATTACAATTCACTCAACAGAATTTCTTAGTAGATATTTCTTTGTATTTTAAAATCAATCAACGAGACAATGAAGTAAGCCGATCGTCCGCAGTGGCACAGTCGTTAATCCGTTCGGTTCGTCCTGGGTTCGATTCCCAGCAGTGGAGAAATTGATTTAAATTGATTTCTCACGCTAATGTTGCTTCTCTGGGCTGGTAAAACTGGTTAGTTGGAAGAAATTGCCATTCGGCAATAAACTCGCCACTTGCTCTGGGTGCAAGGAAGTATTCATTATTATTATTATTAAGTAAGCGAGAGTGTAAGTGATTTCTAATCTATACACATTACAGATGTTTTAAACGCTGAATATAGTGACTGAAAACATGATATTATATTAAAACCGCCAAATACGCTAAGGGCCGATCTTATAAACGAAAGACCAAATATTCGTAAGTATCTTTACGATTTACTAACGGATGAATGTTCCTAAGTAGATATTACTATCAGCGGTATTATAAAACTATTTTAACTGTCCGTTTATTTGACAGTTACAGTCTAATTAGACTACAATGGATTTGTAATGGACTATAATGGAGTATAATGGATTGTAATGGATAAAGCGGTGCTGTAATTGCAATATATAAACAGAGAGTGTTTATTTTTTTTGCGTACTTCAAACAATATAAAAATTACAAAAATGGTGATAATCCTTTATTATTTAGCTACTGCGCTGGATTGCATTAAAATGAAATTAAAAAAAAACTTAATGCATATGTTGTTACTAGTTACAATTATTTATTCATTCATTTTTTTTTAAATAAAATAAAACGAAATTCAGTGTCATCAATGTCATTTTGAAATAATAAAATATTTGGTCAAACACAAACTCGTAATCAAATTCGTTTTGGTTATTCAAAATCACTGTCGAACGACGTTTTTTACCGAATAAAAGCAATTCAATATAAAAATCCAAAAAATATAAAACAGTATATTTCAAAATATTCGTAATATTATTAAAAATGTACAGCAAATTGAAAAAAACAAGTGTGGTAAAACTCAATCCTTCCATAACTTATCGTTAACGAACGCTTAATCGGTGGTCCGACCGTCAGTAAAGGCTATCGGTAAAATTTTACTAAAATTTAACTAACGGATTGTTATAAGACGAAATGTAGAGCATTTGTATCAAATTTCGGTTTGTTTGGTCTGAAATCTAACTAACGGACGTTTATAAGATCGGCCCTAAGAAGATCCATGTTAGTAAAGTAAAAATCGAGTAAGTTAAAAAGCGTTTATATCTGAAAAAATAAATAATAGGAAACCCAAAATTTCTTGTTTTTTTGTATTTTAAGCACAAAACATACTTGTAATAAAAAAACTTTATCTGTCATTTTTTTTTTATTTATTTTTTTAATTAACACAAACAACATTAGATAGTTTGATTGCATGAATTAATACTATATATGATACATAAATTATCTAAATCTAATGTCAATTACATATGTCAAATATATTTTTGTTTGTGTGTGTAGTGTGTAGTGTGTGTACGTTAAAAAGTTAAGGATTTTTTTTTTATTTACATCATAACTATCTAGAAATGAGATCGCTAAGAAGAATCTGCAATAGAACGATGTATGACAGGGTAAGAAATGAGAACATAAGGAAAGAATGTAAGATGAAGAAAGATAATATCATTAATAGAATGAAAGTGAACACACTGAGATGGTTTGGCCACATGGGTAGAATGAATGAGGAACGCCTGACGAAGAAAATATACAATGCGGATAGGAATGGATTGAGAGGCCGGGGCCGCCCAAGAAAGGGATGGCACGACCATGTGAACGATATTCTGAAAGACGGAAATGTTAGAAGCATGTACAATAGACGAACATGATGAATGTGTGCCAGGATAGAAAGATATGGCGTTCGGTTCTCTCTGCCTACCCCGTAAGGGACATGGTGTGATGGTATGTATGTATGTATACTATCTAGTTATGTTTTTTCGGAATAATTCATATTGTAATAATGATGCGATATCAAATTGAAAATATAGGTACTTAAGCAGCAGGCGCCCCGTTAAAAATATGAATTTAGGTCGTATTATGACCTCTACGCAATACCTAGTATGTATATATAAATTCTGTATTAAATTGAGGGTATAAGACCAGTATTAATTTCGCTACAATTTGAGAATTATCCACTCCGTCCAGCATATTGCTGTAAAGAGGATGGTATCGACACAGATGTACTTAGGTAAGGAATGCTTTAAGACAGATCCGGCACTTAAGTTATTTAATGGTAAAATTATACAGCCCCATTGTGGGGTAAGGCAAATATGGAATTTGCTCGCCTTAACGGACCCCCACGCTTTAGGGGTCCCCAAAGCACATCGCTTCTGAATTTTTTTGTGGAATGGCAAAAAAATATCTAGCCGGTGATTTTTTGGAATATTTTGATTTCACATAAGGATTTATATTGATTTTATTGCGAATATAATTTTTTATTTTATTTTATTTTATGTCTCGGGCGGCTGATGGGTGCTGTGTCGGATGGTTATTTGACACGCACCCAATAACAAGCTGCCAATAACTGTATTAAATTATGTATAAAAAATCAAAATCCGTTGTTAGAATTAGTTTAGAGTAGTTTTTTTCTTACTGTTAATTATACTATTTAAATGTTACTCTTGCCCCATACACAAGTGTCCGCACTTCTAATATGTACTTTTGTATTCTGTAATGAAATAAAAAAAAATAAAAATATTATTTTCGACATCCAGCATAAGCTAAAATTAAACAAATTGAAAAAAAATTCATCGTACTTATATACAAACAAGTGGCTTGTGGTCAAAGCTAAACTCTTCACTAACAAGTCATTCTATAAAGTATTCAAATTTTGCATGGAAAATATTCAGCATCTTCATTCAATGAGTTTGTTAAATTACATTTTTATTTAAATATTTTAATATGAAAACTTGATATTTCTTCAATGCCATTTTATGAAAGTGATGCGCCTTTTTACCTATTTGAAAATTAAAATTTCAAATTTTACGTTTCTTGAGCTTGGGGTCACTTTGAATTATTTGACAGTTAAAAAAATTGAGAAGCACTATTCAGATATCCTTCAAAATCTAATGGGATCTAAGTAAGTATTAGATATACAAATTTGCGAAATTTGTTTAGAATCGAATGAGTACTTCTATAATCTATAATCGATAAAGTAAAATAAACACGCCGTACATAGCACGCAGCACATAGCATTGTGATGAAACTTTCAGAATACAATCTCAGCATGATACTAGATGATAATCTGCAATATACCCTTAAAAATTGCGAAATCATAACTCCCCACTATATCCCCTTGGGTTAGTGAGGAGTAAAAAAAATAACAAATGAATTAAATGTTTGACATTAGTAATAGAGAAGTTATAAATAAACAGGTATATTTTAAGTTTATTGTACTCACTTTACCTATATATTTATAATTTACTGGATTTTTAATAAATAAATAAATTAATTTTGAACTCATGACTCCACTATTTCATAGTTGAGGAGAAACAAATAATAATTGTGTTATGCAACAAATTTGGGAACAGCTGTGATTGTCTTTCAAGTATCCGAGTTTCAGGGATGGCACAAGTGTTGTGGGACAAAGGGGTGTCTTCTTCGGGATCCGCTTTGAAACCCAAGACCAATATCGGATGGTGACTTCTGAACGGTTATTTTGAATTGTAAATAGACAGAGTAATGAATTATCTGCTACATTATTTGGCGAATATCTACTAAAAGTACCTATACATTATTTATCGTTTTATTTATAAAATTCAAAGATAAAAATGAAAAATTGATGCTCAGAAGAACTTGCATCTCTTTTCCCTCTTCCACCCATTCACAATAGAGTCACTCATTTTACTAAATATCAAAATCCATTTTGAACGTATTTTTGAAGAGTGTATTTCTATTGGATCAAAAATTAAAAAAAAAAATAAACAAAATCACGTTTATCTAAACCGTGAGAGCTTATGTATTTAAAGTTTTACAGATGAAATCTATGAGAAAAAATGAACTAATGTCAATGGAAAACAATCAGCTCTAAGTTAATGTACCTACTTCAAACATATGGTATCAAAATGAAGTTTTTCGGCTTTTTAGTTTGGGCTGTACAGAGGACACAAATTTTCATATTTGTGTACGGCATACGGATTACGGCATACACACAAAAACATCACGAAGAAACTCAAAGTATGCACTCACTACATGATACCCATTGAAAATTGATTTAAAAAAATTAACTTAAAAATTGTGAAATCATTACTTTCCATTATTCCATATTAATTACACCAACATAGTTAACTAGTCTCTTTCTATAGCTCTGAAATAAAAATCGCTTCAGAGATTGGATTCATGATAGGTATTATGACGGACGTTGGGACCTGGTTGATCTGTTTTGTGTGAGCCCATATGTTTGTTGAGGTAATGATTGTGATTGCAGAAAGTTGAGATTGTGTACATATTTAGTGTGGAACGGGAACAATCACCTGGTTCATAATTGCATATAATTGTCAATAAAAATTGTAAACTGCTAGCCCTAAAACAGGATTTCCTATAGTTGGGCATTAGTAATCACCTAATTTTTGTCATTATAAATATGGTGTGATAAAAGGTAAACAATAAAATAAAAAATAAATAAATAAACTATAGTGGAGATTTAAAGCATCATTCATAGATTTGGTCATTCGGTATATTACAAAGTTGGGACTTTTCATAGATTTGTATTCGGAGAATTATTTTTTTAAGCATTTCAAATGTCTATAAATAGCTGAGTCGATTTTTAAAAGTAATAATTTTAAAACAAATGTTCTTTTTGTTCCTCTTCTTTAAGACCTGTTGACCTGCGTTAGCTTCCCTCCTGTGACGTGAACTGCCAGTTGTCCTTCCATCTGTTGGAAGGACGTCTTGGAGGTCTGCTTTTTTGGAGAACATTATCCCTGACCAATTTTACGGTTCTTGAGTTTATCATTCTTCACACGTTTTCGTTCTAGAACCTTCTTCTCTTATAAAAAATGCAATTAAACCAAAAGCGGTATAGATTGATTTTTATTTATTTATTTTATTTATTTATTTATAAAGGCGCATCAACAGAAATCCAGCTTATAACTTTCATGTCGAAATATTTGTTTTTATCTATGAGTATGCTGGACTTCCAATAATGGATGCACACAACATTAATAAATTTCATGAGCTATTATTAAATTAAAGCATTAATTACACATATATATATATACTACATCCATTAAACAACAATTAGACATTTTAAGAAACAGTAAAAAATGAAAAAAATCCTTAACAGAATATGCAATAGCATTCAAACATCAAGTAAATTTTAATTTCAATTTAAATTTCACGGAGACATTCTAAACCAACAGGTGTAACTTAACTTTTTTCTTAAAAGCAGACAGCGAATCGGCAAACACGTCAAGATCAGTCCTTGTCACCTCATTATACTGTTTACACATTCTTGGTATAGGACTGTAATACATAAAGCTAGTACGAAGCATGCAAATCTCAACGATCTTCTAGGAATGTTAAATTGTATGTATTGTAAAAGTCTCGAATCTATGATACCATTAACAATTTTGTGAAGTATAGTAAAGTCATGTATTTGTCGTCTAGTCTCGAGTTTAGTAGTTACGAAATAGTCTAAACGTTCATCGTAAGTCCTCAACCTATTACACAGGCCTGCTCTATTTGTGATGACTCTTAAAAAATATTTTTGGACAGATTCTATCGGGTCGATGTCAACTCCATAGTGAGGACTCCAAACACATGAGTTGTATTCAAGTATGCTCTGCACCAGTGAACGGAACAGGGTGATCAGACTTTCATTTCTCTTGAAAGGTTTTGCTGTTCTCAAGACGAACCCTGCTGCTCGTCTTGCGCGAGCCACAATGTCGTCTATATGACACTTGAACGTCAGTCCAGAGTCAAATATTACCCCAAGATCCCGTATTGAGTCAACCCTTTTTAATGGAATATTGCCCAGCTTATAGTCGAAATGAATTGTTGTGCGTTTTCTGGAGAATCCTATAATTAAACATTTTTCGACGTTTAATTCCATTTTATTGGATTCGCACCACGTGTTGATAGCATCAAGGTTGGATTGTAAATGTAGACAGTCATTGAAGTTATTAATGTTCTTAAAGATCTTTAGGTCGTCTGCGTATAACAAACAATCACAACTAAGGATGGCCGGGAGATCATTTATGAAAATATTAAACAATAATGGGCCTAAGTGGGAACCCTGGGGGACAATCGACGTTACAGTGGAAGGCGAAGACTCAAAACCATTCACACATACAGTCTGGATTCTTCCACTTATGAAGGATTTCAGCCATCTTAGAAGATTGCCGTGAATTCCCGTCGCTTCTAACTTTTTATAGAGTATACCATGATCAACCTTATCAAACGCCTTACGGAAATCAGTATAGATTGTTTTAACATTAAGAAAACGGTGTGGCCGATCTTAATGATAATTTTGAAAAAAAAATGGAATATTCTTCTCATAATTTAACTTGAAAAAGTCTCCGATATCCTCTCTGATTCGGATTCAATCTCCGGGCGACAATTTTAATTTCAAATATTGATTTATGTAAAAAGTTTTTGCACATTTAAATCGATGAAATTTCGAGATATCTTCGGACGCGATAACCCCTCCGCCTCTACGCCTCCTCTTCGCATTCCGCCTCTACTCGGAGGCAAAATTAAAAACTTATAATATCGTCTATAGTTGGTCTAATCGAATTTCGACTTCCATCAATGGGGGAGGATTCAAAAATTTCCCCGCGATCAAATGCGGAGAAAAAGTTCAAAAAGCGAGACTTGTAACGGAATGATATAATTCGTAAATGCGAGAAATGTTAATTTTGTACGTATAATTCCTGTATTTTATCACATTTCGCCCCATTTCATTATTAAATATTGCCTTTGAATGGTGTTTATAAGAGCCGGGTAATAAAAATAACACCAAGCATAGTTTGGCAATTAGGTTCACCATCATGAACGTTGCCTTTTTAGGTGAGACGAGACTGGTTTGTGGAGATAATCGCACCATGTATCATGCTTCATATTCATTTATATTTAAAAAAGATATAAACTCAATGTATGGAAGTGACAGTTATTATTATTATTCAATATCTTCACGGGTTAACCGGTGAAACAAAACCTATCAACGGATAAGTTCTCAAGTTTTTTTTTTCATTTGGAGGACACGTGCCTTGAATTCAACACGAGTTTTCAAGTGCATTAGCGCAACAAACTAGTACCTAATTCGAGGCAGTACTTGCTTCCTAATCAACACGGAAACGTAAATACGCAATCGGGTTACTGACCTCGTTATAGTGCATTTTTTTATTAGAAAAAATGAATATGTCCTTGTTAAACAAGTACATATACATCTTCCTACGTTCCCTAAAATAAGAAAATAAATGCTTGTGCTATAGGTGAACGAAATCGGTTGAGGCAGGATTCGAACTCGCGACCACTGGATTACTAACCCAGCGCGCTAACCGCTCTGCCACCGACCCATATATAAGTTATTACGCATAGTATTTATAGTGGTGATAGCAAAAATTTTCGAACTATCGATCATGTGTACCAAAGAGTGTTATTCAAATAACACTCTTTTGAATCTGTGTGATTATAAAATTTGGCATATCAAGTTTTTTTGGTACAACTCATGTAGATGATAAAATAAACGGTATTATTGTAAACCATTTTTGAATTATAAATTAGCTATAAACCACTTGTTTTTTGAGTCACTTCGCGACATGTGACAGATACACACAAATTCAACATGTTAGTCTCGACACGTCGGTCGATGGAAGGACAGCGCTTCCGAAACATGTCGCGAAGTGACTCAAAAAACAAGTGGTTTATAGCTAATTTATAATTCAAAAATGGTTTATATTAACTACCACAAAATATCCGCGGAATCATTAAATGATATTATTGTAATTTTATTTTGTCCCCATTGGGTTTTGATGTGTTCTGCTAGAAGGAGGTATTTTTGAATTTTTTCTATATATTTTTGTTCTGAATTTGTTGTATTAGGAAAAGGAATTTTCTCAATCAATGTTATATCGGGTCTATTGTGTAGGTTGGTTCCATCTGTAATTATATCTCTGTTCCAATAATTTATTATTATTATATTTTTTACTATCGTATCATATTTATAATGACAACAATAAGTAGATTACTGCTGCCCAACTAGGAAATCCTGTTCTAGGGCTAGCAGTTTACAATTTATATTGCCAATTATATGCAATTATGAACCAGGTGAGTTGTCACGTGAGTTATTGAGTTATCTTTTCTTTTCGTGTTCATCGCTAAATTGTTCGTAATTCAGTTCCCGTCGCTGAATTGTAAGTAATTTATGCTTATTTTAGGGAATGTAACATGCATTTGTACTTATTTTAGGGTATGTAGGAAGATGTTTATGTACAAGGATAAGGACATAATCATTTTTTCTTTAAAAGAAAAAATATAAAATCGTTTTCATCGCTACATTGTTCATAATTTTGTTTCCATCGCTAATAAATAATGAGTAAATAAATAAATAAATTGAAACGCTGACTAGGTACAAAAATGCAAAAAAAGGAAAAAAAACAAATTCATTCTTAAAAAAAATCGCTTAGACAGGAAAGTGAATGCACAATTCTCATTGTCTACTATTATTAAGGACATGACGTGATTGTATATTGTTGAGGATATAATATTAGTAAGTATTCTTTTTTACTTTCACAAATGGCACAGTAAAAATACGATTTGTTTGAATGTCTTTGTGGTTCGTTTTCCCATTGCTGAACGGGAAATTTTTTAGTTCGCTTCAGAGAACACAACAAGAAAATTTTTCTCTTCTGTCGCCCATTTTTCTACAAATCTCCATATGAATGTTAACCCATTACTTCCATTTATATTAAACTAAAAATGGGGCCAAACCGCTCTACCGTATCATGGCGGATATATTTATAATGGTTTTCTTAAAATATAGGTTATGGCAAACGCTTAGTATCACACATGAGCGCTTGCACTCATGTGAATGCAACTATGTTTTTGTTTACTATGAATATTTATATAATTTTATTGTGTTATGTTCAATTTTTAAATGAATCGGTAATATTCAAGAAAACTTTTGTTTTTAAAATATGTTGTCAACCTCTGAACGTAGTTTGCCTCGTATTTTTCAATTTCGATACTAAATGACGAAGTTTAAAAATATGAAGTAAAACTTGGAAGGTTGGTTACACCCCACTCGATGGTTTCTAGTTTTGTTTTCATAGCTGGGGGGTTGTTTTGTTTTCAACGTTTCTTTGTTACCAGCCAACGCCAGTGTGTTTCCGTTATTTTTTCCGCGTCGATCGAGATAATATATTTTATGATAGCGAGTAAAATGCACTGTAAAATCTCAGGTTTTCCAGTAAATGTTTTCATGCACTTTTCACATTTAGCTTTTTCGAAAACAATTTTTTTTTCACCTTTATGTTGGCGACATTCGGAAATTTTACACGCTGGTTGATATTTCACTTTGGCCTTTTAAAGTATGTACGTACTTGTGAAAAATGTTTTATGCCAATTCTTTGGTCGTCTGTATTCTTCTTCTTGTTTGCCCTAGCTTTCATCTTATTTACTTGGGTTCGGCTCTCCTAGACTTTGTTTTTAAGTCCTCCTGTCAAATATTTATTTAACATGCACCCAATAGCAAGTTGCCACTTTCTGGAGACTAACGATATTAATCTTCTCACAGCTCCATACTGAAAACACAATCAAATCTCTGACTTCATCAGGAATCGAACCCGAGACCTTTGGATCAGATACCTAACCAACTGAGCCACGAATGCCGATTATAATTATTTAAAAAAATTAATTATGAAGACAAAAATCTATTTAATGCTGCATGTAATTTTAAAATCAAACAAATTTATTCCAAGTATGTCAATTTTCTGAAGAAACAGACAGAGCTCGTATTAAACGACAATATTAAATTAAATTTGTACTTCTATGGTATGTTTATTGTCCCCTGGGCGTTTGGGAGAAATATGCATTTTAATTAATCTCAACTGCGCTTTCGAGTAAATATAATAATCCTCTCCACACGGTCTGCGGAGAATCAACAATGCGGGCAAGCAAAGTGGTGTGGAGGGGCTAAACTGAGGTCAAAGTGAGGTCAGGCGAGTCATAGACTGAGACCCTCGTGCATATCTCATACCAGCCTAGAAGATTCATTATACAGACTATACATACCTTGAGTATTAAGATTATTCGTTGCAGTTTCTGCCTTGGAGTCGGGATAATAGGGTAAGAGTTTTAATGTGTAAAAAATGCATAAAATGATATTTAAATCTATTATAATATTTGGAATCGATTAAATTTAGTCGTTTAATTTAGTCTGTAGTGTCATTAAGTTTATTTATGGCCAGTATAATATGCCTTCACCAGTTAGGTAGACGAGTTCAGACTATTTATATTATCAGCTAAGTTACTAATTGAACTATTTAGGGTCACCAGAATGATGATAATTAATCTTCACTCAAAGAATTTATTTAATTATTAATTAAATCATATAATTATATAATTAAATCATTAATTAAAGCTAGATGACTGAGTCATCCTTTTTCAAATAGATTTTTTTTTCAAATATAAGCAGTGTATGTTCGTGTGATTAATTACATATATTTATATTACCAAATAACAACTGAATATATCTCACAATAGATAAAATTTAAAGAAAAATATATAAGATTGTAAATTGAGCAACTAAGAATGATAAATCATCACGAAATTTTTTTTAATACACCCCTTTTTTTGTTTTATTTTTTTAAACTTGACATTAAGTATTTTATTACTATTATCACATATTTCCCAACCTCACTAGAATTATTCATGTTTCGAGGTTGGCGATTTCACTTCATATTCTTCTTTTACTGTCCATATTTTACTGCTCACTTGAAATTATTATATACCATACAAAGAAAGATTATTAAAATTATTTCAGTAAAGCCAAGCGATTTTCCCACTGAAGAGTTATTTTCTCAATTTAAAGTTAAAAAATTAAATGTGTTATATAAAATAAATGCAATTAAACAAATATGTAAAGAATATTTCACTAACCAAATTCACCCTATAGACAATCTAAGAATTGGTCCTCGCACAAGTGGAATGATAAAGATCCCGAAGAAAAATACATCTTTTGGCCAAAATCATTATTCATATTATGGGGTGAAGTGGTTTAATGATTTACCAGTGGATATGAGAATAGTGGCGCAAAATAATTTTGGTGGTTTCTTGGTATTGCTGAAAGACTTTTTGAAGTAACATTTTTCTTGTGTATTCATTGTGTATTGTTTATTTTCAATTTGTGTATTTTTATTTATTCTACAGACCAATTTTGTATTTTTTTTCTCTCTTTATATATAATATTATGTATGTTTGTATCTAAATATGTATGTTATTGTAAATAGATTAGTGCCTAGATTAAGATGTATGTATATAAATAGATTAGATAGTTTGTAGATTTGTGAAATGTGACTCACTTCAAAGAACGAGAAAACTCTTTTTGAAGTTGAGTCATAAAAAAAAACAAAATTATAATGTATCTTTTTAAAAATTGTATATATTGTTGTATTGTGTATTTTTCTTTGTTATTTTTGATAATAAATAATAATATTGTCGTGTATCATTGTAATTGTTATACTGTGATTTAATATGTATATTGAAGAAGACTGAGTTATCTATCTTCTCTTCTACAACCCCAACACAAGGATATTATACTGGCGCAGTCGGTCATCGAATCTTCGCAAAAAGAAAAAAAATGGATCGAATCGTTGAGTTATAAACAGTGCTTATCTAAATAACTAAACACGAGTAACAAAGAAAAATACGTTATAAACAGTGCTTATCTGGATCATTAGGCACGAGCAACTAAGTGAATTGCGCTTTGAACAGTGCTAATCTGGATCATAAGGCACGAGCAACTAAGTGAATTGCGCTTTGAACAGTGCTAATCTGGATCATAAGGCACGAGCAACTAAGTGAATTGCGCTTTGAACAGTGCTAATCTGGATCATAAGGCACGAGCAACTAAGTGAATTGCGCTTTGAACAGTGCTAATCTGGATCATAAGGCAGGAGCAACTAAGTGAATTGCGCTTTGAACAGTGCTAATCTGGATCATAAGGCAGGAGCAACTAAGTGAATTGCGCTTTGAACAGTGCTAATCTGGATCATAAGGCAGGAGCAACTAAGTGAATTGCGCTTTGAACAGTGCTAGTCTGGATCATAAGGCAGGAGCAACTAAGTGAATTGCGCTTTGAACAGTGCTAATCTGGATCATAAGGCAGGAGCAACTAAGTGAATTGCGCTTTGAACAGTGCTAATCTGGATCATAAGGCACGAGCAACTAAGTGAATTGCGCTTTGAACAGTGCTAATCTGGATCATAAGGCACGAGCAACTAAGTGAATTGCGCTTTGAACAGTGCTAATCTGGATCATAAGGCACGAGCAACTAAGTGAATTGCGTTATAAACAGTGCATATCTAGATTTTAAGGAAAAAATAACTAAGTGAATTGCGTGATCAAAAGTGCTTATCTGGATTACTAATCACGAGTAATTAAGAAAATTATGTTATAAAAACTGCTTATCTGGACTATTTAACACGAGTGACTAAGAAAATTGCATTATAAACAGTGATTATCTAGATGACTAAGCACGAGTTACTAAGAAAATGTCTATTTCTAAATTTTAACATTAAACAACCCACGGATACAATACAAATCCTTAAGCATAAATGAGTTTGTAATAAAATATTGAAATAATCCATTTCGCTGAAGTGAGGCACGAAAGAAAGTGCCTTGAAGATAAAATTGGAATTAAATTTTGAATTTGTGTTATATACACGATTTTGTAGAAATTGAGCTGAACCAATCTCGAAATAATTACATATTTATTATTTCTTAAGAAATTAATTATCTATACATTTGAAGCAATGTTTTTTCTTAAGCGTATTGAACATCTTTGATAAAATTCTTGATACGCTCAAATGAGTTTGGCAAGCTGCAAAAAAATAATTCGACCCAAAAATTCAACAAACCTACACTCAACAAAATAATCTTTGGATGTTTCAAAGTTCATTTGTAAATTTATTTATATACATACATAATATCGTATTTTTATTCTATGCCAGCACTTTAATCATAATATTATTTCGGCATATTTCGCTTTTCGTTATAGTTGTGTTTTCATATTTCAATACCCCTAGCCTTCCCAACATCCGAAGGGCAGCATCTACATCCAGAGAATGGGAAAGGACAAAGAACAACATCTCCCTTCTGAACTTGACCCTGAGGGATATTTCAGCTACCAGACTTAAATCGAGAAAACCCATCTGGACCAGAGCCGAAGCTCTGGAGAACAGTGTCAGCCTTCGTGGCTCATTTGGTTAGATATCTGTCTGCAGATCCAAAGATCCAAAGGTCCCGGGTTCGATTCCCGGTGGAGACACTGTTTTTAATTGTGTTTTCAATCTGGATCTGTGAGACGATTAATACCGTAAGTCTTCAGAATGTGACAACTTGTTATTGGGTGCGTGTTAAATTAATATTTGACATAGTGCCTGTTAGTTGCCCGAGAAGCAATATTAAATAGATAAATAAATAACAGTGGTTTTACAGTCAAACAAGCCTGGGCCGAGGAAGTGGGTGGGTCAAAAACAAGCACCTTGTCATGGACCTATCGAAAAGGGTTGCCGGTTTTGACTTAGAGCGCAAAAAGTGGCCAATACTAAATCGGATTAGGACAAGCTGCAGCAGAAGTGCAGTTGAGCGCCACAAATGGGGCTACATATTTAAGTGACCCTAGTTGTGAGTGTGGCGATCTGGTCCAAACGATAGAGCACATTTTAACTATGTGTCCTTCCCAGAGATTCGATGGAGTGATTTTTATTGCAGATTTACCTGTGCTATGCCAAGAGCTCTATGTACAGTGATATTCTATTTTATCGATTATAGACTAAAGTACTTATTCGATTCTTTTAAAATTTTGCAAATTTGTATAGGTATCTAATATTCGCTTAGACCCCATTAGATTTTGAAGGGTGTCTGATTAGTGCTTCTCAATTTTTTCAACTGTAAAATATTTCAAATTGACATCAGCTCAGGAAACCCAAAAAAATGATTTTTTTTTCAAATTGCTATAAGGCCACATCAATTTCATAAAATGGCATTGAAGAATTATCAAGTTTTCACAATGAAACTTTCTAATCTAGAATATGTAATTTAAGAAACTCATATCATATAAATGCTGAAAATATTCTTTATAAAATTTGAATACTTTGTGTAGAGATTTGGCAAGTAAGAGTATGACGTTGGCCACAACCCACTCGTTTTTCTCTCTTTTAATAGAAGGTTAGATAGATTGCTTATAAAAGCCGAAAATCTTGGCTTGGCTATGAATATTATGTTAAGAAATACAAGACCTAATATTTTTTGTGTTAAAACCATACTATAAGATTAGAAAATTGAATCGTATTTTGGCATGTGATTTTATAATATTTTATGGCCACTCAAAGGAACAACGATGCTAAAAAAAATTAAAAATTTTGACATTTCCCAATTTTCTTTCAAGGTTTGCCTATTCCGAAGGTTCTAGGCACGCCACTGGTTCCAACTCTGAGTTTATGGTTTATACATTTATTTAAATTTAAAATAATATTCCTAATGGAGCTTTTTAATCGCTCACAATGGGTCTTGTAATTTGTCTATAACCCAGTTTTTTTTTATTGTACATACTGGCTGAGCTGTCATTTTCAAACAGTATAAGTAAGATCGATTATGTCAACTAAAACAAGGCGAAAAAATACATTTATTATTATTATTATGTTTTTTTTTTAATTTGGTCAATACTGACGGTGTTGAATATGTAGAATTCCATAATAATGGGTATTTTAAATCAGCATTTATTATTAATTTTTCATGTGTAATATAATTAAATAAATATTATCTTGTAGCTAACGAAAATGGTGAGATATATAACCATCAATTATATACTAGTATGTCGGCCTCCGTGGCTCAGTTTGTTGGGTATCTGACTGCTGATCCAAAGGTCCCGAGTTTGATTCCCGGGGGAGACACAGTTTTTAATTGTGTTCTCAGTCTGGCTCTGTGAGACTTGTTATTGGTTGCATAAATTAATATTTGACATAGTACCTGTTAGTTACCCGAGAAGCAATATTCCAACTGTCGATTTGTTCAAGAGAAATTTGTTCTCTTAACAAATTGACAAAGTTTCAAGCCAGGATACGCGAGATTTGTTTTCACGCCCTACATTTTTCACGGTTTTTCCAACTTTGAAGTCAAAAAACACCAACTTAGAGGCTTCGCAGCATATATGTTCTATATACGGATTTACTAAGAATTCGGAGTAAAACATTTCGTGTGTCCGTGTGTTTGTGTGTCTGTGTGTGTGTGTGTGTGTGTGTACCCTTATAACTTTTGATCCGCTCAATTTACAGGTCCCAAAATTTCAGAATATATATATAGTTATAAGCCTACAAAACTTTTATACTCAGAATTTTGAATTTTTGTTTCAGTCAGGGGTTATTAACTTTTGAATTTTACTTTATTTTTCCATATATCTCAGAAACCATGAAAGCTAGAACGCTGAAAATTGGTTTAAATTGGAATAGATTGTGAAGATTAAGGTACAGTTTTTGTGTCCCGGGATGTCTCAATTCAGGTTCAGACACAAACCAAGTGTTTTTGTTATATTATATTTGTTGGCGCCAATATGTCATTGGGATAATTGTCACATTTTTTTATTACCTATATAAAGTGACACAAAATTGTTGCAATTGTTGCCCGCCCCACATCCAAATTCAGTATTCTTTCAAACCGCGTCTTATAAAGACTGTCCCGCATCTCTTCCACCTTTTTACCGTTCCTCCAAACTCGCTATAAAATTGCCATCACCGCGCGCGTGTGAATAAAGTGCTATCATCCAACCAGGGAGAGGACTAAGGATCTGGTGAGTTTCCATATATATCCTTCCTTTGCCTTGCGGTGGTTGCAACTAATCACCCGCACCAAAAAATACAGTCCACTTTATCTTTAATTTCATATCCGCGTCAACAATATCTACTATTATACATGTTTAAACATTTTTTTTATTCAAAATATTGTTATTAAAATACTTCAATGATTTTAAATTTCGTCATGAATAGGTATCGAAATACCCTTCAAACATTTAAAAGTAGGTACCTAGACGATATTGTCACCATTGTTTCATAGCAATATATAAAGGAAGGGTCCTTCGTAATTGGATCAAAAAACAAACTCAATTTGTTTTACGGAAGGACAAGACGTTTGGTCACACCTGCACATACAGCGCTGGTAGGAAGTGTAAGTAGAAAAGGGGAGTTAGGCGGGGAGTGGAGGGAGGGGACGATTTTCTATAAAAATGGCGCCCATTGTGGGCACAGATGTACTTGATTTCTTCATAAATTTCCTATTCCTTGGCAAATCGCATTCATTATAAAGTAATTCTTTTAAAGTGTCCTAGAAAAACTATAGATAAGAGAAGATTTGTATTAGTAGTCAGTAAAGAGATGTCAATTTTTTACTCTCTCGTCGTCAAAATAAAAACCATCCAACCTATCAAAGTAACGGAACGCAACGCAACGTAATGGAAAGCAACGTATCAAAACCCAACGTAATGTGACGCATCGTAACGGAACGCAACGTAACATAACAAAACAGAAAAATATTAAGTGTCGTGACTCGCTCCAGTTTTATCACAAAAAAAATTTCCGGAACACGCGAGATTTGTATGTCAGGTATATATATTTTTCACGTTTTTTTCAACTTTAAAGTCAAAAAACACCAACTTAGAGGCTTCTCAGCATATATGTTTTATATGGATTTACTCAGAATTCGGTGTAAAACATTTAGTGTGTCCGTGAATGTGTCCGCGTGACCCCTCCCTTATACCTAACTTTTGATCCGCTCAATACACAGAGCCTAAAATTTCAGAAATATATAAAGTTATAGGCCTATAAAACTTTTGTACTTACTCAGAATTTTAAATATATGTTTCAATCAGGGATTATCACCTATTGAATTTTACTTTATTTTCCATATATCTCAAAAACCATAAAAGCTAGAAAGCGGAAAATCGGTATAAATATAGACAAATTCAAAAACTCAAATAGATTTTTTCAAAAAAGTTACAGAGTTTCTCAAACATTTTTTTAAGAAAAACATTTATTTTAATTATAAATTAATATGTTTTACTGCCTATATTTCCAAAGTGTTTAAAATATATTTTTTTATAAAAAATATGTACATTGTATTAACACAATTATAATTTTTTTAACAATTTTAGTGACGACATCATTTCATACAATTTGTAAGGCAGAATACACTACACAATATCTCACTCAATACTTTAATACCTACTTAATCTACAAACATACATACATACCATCTTGCTGTTTACATATTCTGGGTAGGAAAAACATACTGACCTCCACACTATCCTTTCTTGACTTTAATACCTACATGCGTTGTATAGACAACAAAATATCTAAATATATTCAATAATTTGGATTTAAGGGCTTATAGTTTGGTACGTATTCAACTATATATAAGTTGTATCTCATGTGTTACATGAAACTAGTTTAAATAAAAATATCAAACAGATCGCATTTGTTAGCTGATGAGTATTTATTGATTTTCCCCAAAACGATTAATTAAATAATTGAAAAAATTGTCTTGAACTTTCTCAAGGCGATTAATATACTATGTTCGATATTGGGGATTTTCTATTATGTAAACGAAACCAAGGTGTCATCTGACGTTTGACATGTATAATAATTGGAAGGTGAATAGTAACCTATTCAATGGATTTATTAATTACTTGTCATAAATGATTATAAGGACTAAGGATCCTTTGTAAATCAAATGTAGGTATTTGATAGGATTAAGCAAGAAGTGGGTACATAGAAATTGATCAAACGCTTAACTCCAATTAGGTCAAGACGTTTGTTAATGTATTAGATTTGGTTAACAGATTACTTATATTTGGTACCAATGGCTTGGCTAAATGAGCAATTCCTTATCCTAGACCTATGTAGAAAAATAATTGGAATGTAACAAATAACCCTTGATGACTTGTCCCAGATTGAAAAATTGTTTCCCTGATAAAAACAACTGGGTTGTGCCCAACGGTATCATTTCAGAAACAAAATGATACAATGTAATCTTTTTTCAGGGCCCTTGAGGTAAGATATTTACTAAATCGGTGCTATACAAACTATCCAAATAAACAATTTTAATTTTTTTTTACATAAGATGTATATGTCCTTGTTAAATAAGTACATATACATCTTCCTACGTTCCCTAAAATAAGCAAATAAATGCTTGTGCTATAGGTAATAATATAATATATTTATAAGTATTCCATTTTTATCGCATTAGTAGGTGCCTTGATAAATTCATTTAAAATAAACACAGGGAAATTTATTACTCAGACAATTGATAAAATATGTTAACTCACTTATTAGTGAGTTAAGTAAGTGATTTTTACATACTAGATTATTAGATGAAAAAAGAAAAGCAAAAGAAAAATAAAAACTAGTGGGCTGTGGCCAACGCTATACTTTTTACAACCAAGTGACTCCACGATGTATTCAAATTTTGTATGGAAAATCTTGAAATGATTTGATTTTATTGCCTAATTTTTGAGTTAAATATTTGATTATGAAAACATAATAATTATTCAATGCCATTTTAAGAAAGTGTTGTTCTCTTTTAGCAATTTTAAAATAGAAATATCAAATTTTAAGATTCCTGAACTTGAGATCATTTACACACACAAACACACAAACACACACACACACCCTCACACACATACACACACACATACACACACACATACACACACACACCCTCACACACAAACACAAACACACACACACCCTTACACACACACACACCCTCACACACACACACACACACACACACACACACACACACACACACACACACACACACACACACACACACACACACACACACACACTCTCACACACACACATAAAAACGATCGAACGCACGCCCAAACACACACACACACACACACAAACACACACACACACACAAACACACACACACACACTTATTACTAGCTATTTTTGAATTGAAGGTTTAATTAACTGAAATTAAATTAAATTATTTATTCCATCATTATCACATATGTATTACAAGAACAAAAAAGTAAATATATTTAAAAAAAATACTTAAAATAAACGTACTATGTACAATGGTTCCTAATTGGAAATTTACTGCCTCACTTGACGAGTCTGTTCTGATGCAGTACTTTTCCAAGTTGGTAGAAGGTGACATGTTATAAAATGCAAAAGTATTAACATAAAATTAAAAAAATAAAACAAAAATATTTAATAACCAACACGGGTAGGTACCTACTCACCTTCCTAATGGGGGCGAGAATTAATATTCGCTCCATCGCGTGAAATATTTATTTTCAATAATAATATGAATGGTATTGTCGTTTTGTTAAATTTTTCTAGCGGAACCGGTAACGGGAACGGTGACTATTCACGATGGTGACCGAGTTACGGGTGGAGGTTGTAAGCAATTATACCACGGAAGCCAGACTTGGCTGGGTAAGGGTAGGTTCGTTAAAAATTAATGAACCACTATTATTATCATCTACTTACTTTTCTAACCATCACCAATTCCAACTACGTATATAATTTGTCTCTTAGTCGTACATAAGTCTCGATAGTTACACTTACACAATCACTTGGTTTCTTTGCGTGAGTAATTATTCATTCATCAAAGAGGACATATAAATCTATCCACATACATATATACCATCACGCCACGTCCCTTGCGGGGTAGACAGAGAGAACCGAACGCCACATCTTTCTATCCTGGCACGCATCCCTCGCCTCATCCACATTCATGCATCGTCTCATACATGTTCGTCTATTGCTCACAATCCTAACATTTCCGTCTTTCAAAATTTCGTTCACATGGTCGTGCCATCCCTTTTTTGGGCGTCCCCGACCTCTCATTCCATTCCTTTCCGCTCTGTATATTTTCTTCGTCAGGCGCTCCTCATTCATTCTCCCCATGTGACCAAACCATCTCAATGTGTTCACTTTCATTCTAGTAATGACATCTTTCTTCATCTTACATTCTTTTCTTATATCCTCGTTTCTTACCCGGTCATACATCGTTCTATTACAAATCCTTCTTAACGATCTCATTTCAACTGTATTTATTCTACTTTCATGCGTCTTCTGCCATGTCCAGGTTTCACTTGCATACGTCAAGGTTGGCACTACGATGGCGTTATGAATGGCAACTTTGGCATCCTTTGATATGTTGCGATCATTCATAATTGGTCTTAGTGCTTCAGTCACTCTGTTTCCTGTCCGTTCCGTTGAAATATGCTTCCCAAGTATACATATTCGTCGATCTCAATTGAAAATGAAATTTCTCAAATATTTTATTTTTATTTTATTTTATTTTTATTAAAACGGGTACATCGACAGATATCCAGCTTACAATTTTCATAAACAGAATATAATATTGGTTATTATTATGATTGCTGAACGTCCAATTATGGATGCACACAAAATTACATGAGCTCATATTCAATCACATACGTAAGTTACACAAGTAAGAGTTACATTAAATAAAAGATAATTCGGTTACAAAAATTAAGTAAAAAAAATGAGTAAGAAAAAAAATAGTTACATAAGAAGTTAAAAAAAGTTATATAAGTTAGAGAAAAGACAATTTCAAACAGATTACAATCAAAAAGCGTATATAAATGGCACTGAGACCTTCTTAATACAACACGCGCGATATAACTTTTTTCTTAAAAACAGAGAGCGAATCCGCAAATACGTCAAGATCAGGACACTTCCTTGTCATATCGTTACACTGTCTACACACTCTTAGTATGGGGCTGTAATACATAAAGCTGGTCCGAAGTATATTAATATGAAAGGTATTGGCGAATCTCAGCGATCTTCTAGGAATATTGAGTTGTATGCCTTGTATGTAAAAGTCTCGAGTCCATGGTACCATTAACAATTTTGTGAAGAACAGTATGGAAGCGTATTTGTCGTCTAGTCTCGAGTCTAGTTATTCTAGTTTAAATATGTTAAACAGCGTGTATTTAAAAAAACTAACATAAGAACGATCAACATTTCTTAGGCGAATGTTCGCCTCGTTTTAAAATCCAGCATAAATCCCCCTAAAAATATTAATTTCACTGAAAAATGTTATGTTTAAATTAACCGAACTATAGTGACTACAAAACAATTCGTTTTGTGCTACTAAATATTTTGTGCACTTAACCAAACAGTGCTGTCATAAATGGATTAACTTTTATTACTGATACCAAAGTTTTGGCTAAAAACGCAGGTTCAGTTCGGTGGTCACATTTTTTTCAGTGTACCTGTTTATTTCGCATTTTTTCCAATTGTTCCATTACTCTTCATTCTCTGGGGTTCTTCATTCTGAGTTCATACTTTTCACTCTGTGATCCATTCTCTGGGCTGGAAATAATGGTTTTATTTTATTTTATTTTTATTTTTTGGCAGGATGGTATTAAGGTTAGATTATATATCAATTAGTTATATTAGAATATATCAGAAGGATATATTTGTGTGTTCAGTGAAATAAAAGATAATATAAAATACTTCCTTACCAATAGATATACTTGGGTAGCAACTGATTATTTATTAATGAAAGATCACTTACTGAATATAATTTATTGTGACTAATTTTTGTACATTCTTTTAAAGACTATTTAAATATTTAACTAGCGCGGATCGATGTGGAGGAAGCGTTCACGGAAAACGTCCTGCGAGCTGGGCTGGTAAGGGCTGAATAAAGTGGGAGAGTGGGCTCTGCGCCAATACGAATTGAGGCGGCGCGTGTCACGTAGTGATGATAAAAGGCGCAGTGCTGTGCTGCGCCACAATTTTATTGAAAAGGGTACATCGACAGACATCCAGCTCACAATTCTCACAAAAAGAAAACAATATTGATTATTACTATGAGTGCTGGACGTCCAATTATGGATGCACACAAGATTACATGAGCTCTCACTCAATCACACACGCAAGTTACACAAGTATGAGTTACATAAATTAGACATAATTCGGCTACAAAAGTTAAGTAAAAAAAGAAGAAGAAAAAAATAGTTTCACAATTCAAGGAAAAAAAGTTATAGAAGTTACATAAGTAGAAGCAAAAAACAGGCACATAAGAAGTCAAAAAAAGTCATAAAAGTTAGAGAAAAGACAAAATAGCGTACACAGCACTGAGACCTTCCTAAAACAACACGCGCGAGTTAACTTTTTTCTTAAAAACAGAGAGCGAATCCGCAAACACGTCAAGATCAGGACACTCCCTTGTCATATCGTTATACTGTCTACACATTCTTGGTTAGTTGGAAGAAGCCATACGGCAATAAACTCGCCACTTGCGCAAGGTGTAAGGAAGTGTTCATTATTATTATTACTACTATTTGTTGTAGAAAAATGAATAATTTATGCTCTTAAAGAATAAAAAAAAAAGTGAATGACCGATGGCATTTTTTTCAAGGTTTGTTCTTAAAATGTAAAAAATCAACATATTTCGGTGTAAGATAGTTTACATAAATAACATGTAAACCCTTTTTAACACACGCGATAGTAACCGTTACTAACACTTCATAGCGTACTGGGCGGCTTTGATATATATCATATTTTAGTCACTAAATTTAGTGTGATTTTTTGCCCTCTTGTAAGGTTTCTAAAAAAAAACAATCATTATCATCATCACTGGCAAAACAGTTCGCTATCGGACCCTGGCTTCCTCTAGAAATTGTCTCCATTCCTTCCCTATCGACCCCGCCAGTCTTCTCCAATTCATCAGGTCCATTTCTCTTATATCGCACAGCACGTCGTCCAGCCATCTCAACCTAGGTCTGCCTCTACTTCTTTTGCCTTCGGGACAGGTGTCTAATACCTTTTTAGGAATATTGTCATCATCCATCCGGCAGACATGTCCAAGCCAACGTAGGCGCTGAATTTTAATAAATTGGACTACATTCGTCTCGTTGTACATTGCCTCTAGCTCATGATTATACCGTGTCGTTAGTTGGGTCAAAGATTTTCTTTAATATCTTTGTTCGCGCCACAAAATTTAAAATTTGTATATAACTGCATTTGACTTATTTGAGGGCCTCTGTGTGTCATTCGAATAAGTAATGCACCAACTCGGCCAATAGGATGGCCGGATGTTTTATCGCGATCGCAGTTCAGTTGTCAATTTGATGACCATCCGCAACGTGTGTTCGCCCGCTCGCACCGTGAAAAGAAGATTTTTCACTTATCAATTCGATCACGCATCTAAGTTTTCGCAATCATCTCGCCGCTATAATTTTGGACCAATTGTGACATCTTCAGCTGCCCACACTGCAGAGAACGCCCTTCCAGCCCCCTGGTCTAAAGGTAGGTGCATTATTTTGTTTTGGTGTCACTGGAGGTGTTCGGATCGTTAAATGCAGTAATAATCATTTATACCACCTCGCAATCTCTACCCTCTACAAATAGAATCAATTTAAAACCGAACCAGCGCCGCTCTCGCATCAACATAGTTTTGGCCCATACGAGCCGGATATGAAGTTATAATATATTTGATTTGTAGAGTATTTGTAAATTTTAATATATTTAGTATCATTAAAATTATACCCAAGTGCATGTTGCTATAGAGTACATATTCGCCTACACGCTAATATTGTTTTATACCCACAGTACATTGAATGGAAAAAAAGTGTTGTGGTATATTATATATTTACCGCCAAAAAACCATCGATAGCTGCATTTCGTTCATTGTACGTATATATATATATATATACATATAATTTCATTAGTGTTGTTTAATACGAAGTTGCATATTATCGTAAGTCATTTGCTGTACACTCGCATTCGTTTTATAAAAAATAATATTTTTATATTCGAATTATCCGCTAACCGCTAATTTTGTAACATTGTATAGTGACTAGTTTATTTTATGCCCGCGACAGTACGTATTTTATGTTTGATAGTGCATATACCTACATATAGGTATACATATAACTGCAGCGCACCCGAATATACTACAAAAAATAATATCGTAAACATTCTCATTTATTCGCTTGATTTTATATTTCGCTTTTGATTACACTTCAACGCTTACATATTTAAGTATCACATATAGGTACCTACGCATTGTTATTTAGGTATATATATTATATTTATTTTTACGCATTTTCTCAATATATATTTATACCTAATTTTTTACTACTTAGCAGCTCATCGCATTGCTTATTTAAGTTTGGTTTTCTTTATCTGTGTTTGATATATATTTTATATTTAATTTCATTGCTCGCTTTAATTTAAAATAATGGCTATAAGTAAATCATCAACATCATCAGTGTCATCTAAAGAAAAACAAATTAAACTACTCGAAGCTGAGAAACTTTCATATTTCTCACGTACGCAAAATATTTTTGACAGCATACAAAATTTAAAAAACAACACGGCCATTAAAACATTTTTATCGAACGCATCGTTATTGGAAGAAATTAGAACCCGATTCATAGATATTGTAAAAAAATTAAATGACATCCAAATGGAAATAAATCCTTCATTTTCACCTAATTTTGATATTCTTAATACATATGATGAGATATATGCCGCTATACAGAATACAAAAAAAAAAGTATGAAGTAAATTCGACAAATGTGTCAAGAACTCATATATCGGCAAACGATAATAGTAAAAAATTTATTAAATTGCCTGCTATAGATATTCCTTTCTTTGTTGGGAAATTGGAAAACTGGTCTATATTTTATGAGTCTTTTAAAACCAATATTCATTTAAATCAATCGCTTAATGATTCTCAACGTATGCAATATTTGATTGGGAAACTCTCGCATTCCGCTTTAAATGTTTTTTCGGGAATTATACCTACAGGTGATAATTATTCCAGCGTATGGGATAGTTTAGTCAAAAGGTTTCAAGATAAACGAAATCTGGGCACTCAATACGTAAACAATATTTTTGACATTAAATCAGCTACACACACCGCAACCAGTTTGAATAGTTTTAGTGAAAGATTTTCCGCGTCTGTTGCTGCCTTAAAGCAATTAGATATAGACGACTTAACAGATTTTTTATTTTTTTGTTGTGTTATTCGCAAGTTAGATGCACAAACTGTAAATGAATTCGAGATGTCTGTTAGGGATAAGGAAATTCCCTCAATGACTGAATTGATGGAATTCGTAAAGGGAAAAGTTAAAATTTTGGAACGCACATCTCATAATAATAATAATAATAATTTTTATAATACAAACAAATCGCATTCTTACAAAAATAAATCACAAAACATTTCTAAATCTTTTATGACTAAAGTCGATTCTTCAAATAATAAATGTTCACTGTGTAAATTCACGCATTCGCATTTTTATCAATGTAACAAGTTTAAGGAGCTTACACCAAAAAACCGGTTTAATTCGGTAAAATTAATAAATGGATGTTCTAACTGCTTAAGCTGTATTCATGAAAGTAAAGCATGTCAGTCAAAGCAATTTTGTAAAATTTGTGGAAAACGACATCATACTATGTTGCATTTCGATGATAATAATTTGATTACAAAAAATGATAGTTGTAATGATATTCCAATACCTAGTACATCCACATCACAAAATATTTCGACGTCTTTGTGTTCTCATAGTAGTAAATTGCCTCATTCAAGGGTAATTTTACCTACGGCTCAAGTATACGCCTACGTCAATGAACATAATAAACAAGTTGTCAGATGTTTAATAGATAATGCATCTCAAAATAATCTGATTACTCTCGCTTGTTGTAAAAAATTAAATTTCAAAATAACTTCATTAAAGGACTCATATTTTGTTGTATTTCATATAGATTTGTTATGTTAATGTGCGCTCCGTTTCTAAAATTGATTTTACTGTGAAAACTTTATATATTCAAGTGGTTTTTTATATGTTTCGATAGAGAATTTCTCGAACTGTACAGTGGTGTAATTGTTTCCTCGATTTTTTGTGAACTGGAAAAACTGTTGCATATGTGAACTCAAATGATAGAAAAATTTGTGGAAAATTGTTAACTACGTCACTCCTGATCGCTGAAATAAAAAAATATATTCGGCTCATTATTAAGGGTGTCAACCCGCTAAAAAATTGTCGCGGCGACGTTTTTCTATCTACACTGGGAAGCAAGAAAATCCGACTTTTCCGTAGAAAATTTTTCAAAAATTTTTCCGAATGAATTATTTTTTTGTTTAGTGAAATCTATAAAAAAAACTATACAAACATCAATTTTCTACATTTTTTAAGTTGATGACTATATTAGATATACCGATTTATATTCTTAAAATAACATTTTTGTGAAGTGCCATTGAGGATTCAAGGTATATAAAGATTTTTCTTATACTATCAGAAAATACATAAAATTCTGCACAAAAAACCTCGCGGGGTCTATACTCTATTTTGTGTGACACAAGAACTATCAACAAAAATAACATTTTCTTCATATATTTATATGCAATTTTATTGAACTCTACCCACTCATATAAACATACTACATACATACCTATCAGTGTTTATTATCTAAGGTTTATTTATTCACCTAATAATTTATTATTAAATACATATTATATACCAATCGAAAATGGACTGCTACAAGTGTAAAAACCACATCTCTCCCAAGAAAAGCTTGAAATGTAGCAGATGTTACTGCACTTATCACCAAAGCTGTATGGGGACCTCAATGGAAAACTTTAAAAAAATGAGTAAAATGTACAGGGACCAATGGAAATGTAAAGACTGTCAGGAAAAAGATCCTAGATCTCAATCACCCTCTGCTACGTCCTCTAAGGCTGTCTCCATGACTCCCTCCTTACCTAAAACAGCCTTAACAATAAATAAAAATACAAATGACACTGAAACAAACAAAGAAAACTTCTTACAACAGTTTTACACGGAATTTCAAGAGTATAAAAATATTATTAACGCGTATCATTCTAAAATTGAAACATATATCGAAAAACAGGAAGAAATCAGAAAGGAAAATGTGGAAATGAAAAGGTCAATAGAATTCCTTTCTGCTAATCAGAAAGACTTGAATGAGAGTGTTAAAGAATTAACAATGAACAATAAAAATATATGCACTAAAATTAATAATCTTGAAAATACAGTAGCCATCCTGCAGGCAAAGGTACGGGACATGGAACAACAGAAGCGATCATGTAACCTTGAGCTAAAGGGGATACCGGAACGAAGAAATGAGGATCTCACAACAATAGTACAGAGTATCGGAGACGTGACTAAGTGTGAGGTCACATCTCAAGACATTTTCTCAATTTTCCGTGTTCTGGGAAAAAAATCTGAATCCAAACCTAGACCGATTATAGTGAAATTCCACAGTCAAATCCTTCGCAATAAATTTTTAATCGCTGTGAAAAAACATAATAAGATCTTTTCTGAACCTAGCTTGAAGTTAAAGACATCAGATTTAAATATGGGACTTACTCCGTCTCCCATATATGTAAATGAGCACCTCTCAGCACCTACAAAACAACTATTAATGGCGGCGAAGAAGACAGCAAAGGAAAAATCATATAAATACGCATGGGTCAGTCATGGGCGTGTCTTTGTTAAGAAAAATGACGATGCTCTTGCGATTTTTGTCACCCACGAGTCCTTTCTCTCAACCCTTGCATGACTGCTTCTCCACTATAATGGCAAACACACACATACCTATCATTCTTTAACTCTGTATGATTTATGTAATTGCATATTCACCTTGCATATTGTCAATTTTATATCATTGTATTCATATGAACTGTGTATCTGCACCCTTATAACATTGTATGTATTTGAACCACATATCTTCACTTACATAAACATTGCAAATGAACTACATAACCTAATCTTAAATTCGATTTGTTATGTAATATTGCTTCTAGTTATTCTATCTAGTGAAATTTCTAATTATTTATTTATAAATGTGTATATCTGCAGTTCTATAACCTCGTATGCACGTGTTCTCACTTATATACAATATCATTTTTTTTCTATTTGCTTCATAATTTTGCTTGTATTTGTTCTACCTAATGAAATATGTAATTGTTTATTTATAAATGTAATTAACATTCTTGGGAATGCTTGCAATGTGATCAACAGCATACTCTTATTAATTTATTACATGTATTATAAAAATCTCTCGCATTATATTAGTGTTGGTCAGAGTTTTTGGTTGGAGGACGATTCCCTGCTCAGGGCTTCTCGGTTGGAGTCAGTTACGGCGCACAGCAAGGTCTTGATAGCAATATATATTTACCATGTTCGACAAAGAAATGTTAAATAACTTTCTTCACTCAAATGAGGTAGAAACCTCAGACATAAAATTATGTCATAATGAACTTTCAGGTAAATCTGCTCTTAAGATGTTGACTCTGAACATACGAAGTATTAACAAAAATTTTGATGAACTCCTTTTGATTCTAGATGACATAAAAGTTAATTTTGACTTAATTGTACTAACTGAATGTCGACTTAATGACATTTCTGTAACCAAAAGCCTTTCGGGTTATGTCCCGATACACACCAAAATCAACAAAATGCAAAATGATGGTGTAGTAATGTATATTAAAAACGACATTCCATTTAGTACTAATGAAATAGAATTGCCTGGAGCTAATTGTATCACCGTTTGCCTTAAAAATAATGTTAGAGTAATAGGAATATATAGATCACCATCAATACAAAATTTGACAATTTTCTTGAATTCCCTTGATAGAATACTTTCACTATATCGTTATGAACAAAACTTAATTCTGACTGGAGATCTGAACATAAATATCCTGAATAACAACAAACATAACCAAGCAGACGATTACCTAGACTTACTGACTTCCCATGGACTTAAGTCACTAATTAATAGCCCTACTCGTGTAACTCTCACGTCAAAAAGCTGTATTGACCATATTATGTGCAGGTCAAATAAATCTTGCAACCCCATCATATACCAGAACACTGCCACGGATCACTACACCTTATTCCTCAAACTGAGAGACGGTGAAAAGTATTCTTACAAAAAGAAAAACCTCACAAAAAGAAAAACTGACTATGACTCACTTGAAAATTCCCTTAAATCAGAAAATTGGCTTTCTGTTTATAGCAACTCAGACACAAATTTAAAATTTCAAGCTTTTCTAGCTATTTTCACAAAACATATTAATAATAGTTCAGAAACTATTATTAACAAATGTTCACATAAATATAAAAAGATTAAACCATGGATTACAAACGGCCTCCTCCTTTGCATACATAGAAGAGACCGAATGCATAAAGCTAGTAAAAGCTCGAACAGCCCTATTCAATATCAAAATTACTTGAAGTATAGGAATCTATGCAACAAGTTAATCAAATCCACGAAAGAAAGATACTACAAACAAAAAATAAACGAAAACAAATCGGACTTTAAAAAAACGTGGAATCTTATTAGAGAGGCTACAAATACTCAATTATCTCTAAACACCATTGAGGAACTCAAAACTAATGATACCATTATAAGTTTGCAAAAAGAACCTCAAAAAGTCGTTGATGTAATTAATGATTACTTTGTTGGTGTTGGGTCAAGGTTGGCCTCCCAAATAAATTCAAATGATAATGACAGTAATGTAGAGGATCAACATTCTACTGGCCTTTCCGGACCTAACTTATATCTGACTCCAACTAACGAAGATGAATTAATTAAAAATATTAACGGGCTATGTAACAAATCATCTGTCGGTATTGATGAGATTAGTACAGACATAATAAAATCCTCTAAATATTTAATTGCCTCCCCACTAATGCATATAATCAACCACAGCTTTACTCAAGGTATTTTCCCAAATGCGTTAAAATGTGCAATCATTAAACCCATTTTTAAAAAAGGCGATAAACTTGATATATCTAACTATCGACCTATCTCGCTCCTTACGATCTTCTCCAAAATATTCGAAAGAATTGTAAAGCAGAGATTAATTGATTATTTAATGAAACATAATATCTTGTCTAAAAATCAATACGGCTTCAGAGAGAATATGAATACAAGTGACGCCATATTGGCAGTAACTGATTATGTTACCAATAATACTGATAATGGATTCAAGTGCCTTGCTGTGTTTCTTGATCTTGCTAAGGCATTTGATACTGTTTCACACAATAGATTACTCGATAAATTGTCGCGTGTTGGTTTTGTAGGCGTGACCCATGATTGGTTTAAAAGTTACCTTTCTGAAAGATCACAGGTGGTCTCGCTTGAGGGTTTCAAAAGTACACCGAAATCTATTACCTATGGGGTTCCTCAAGGAAGTGTTCTTGGGCCTATATTATTTCTCCTTTACGTGAATGAAATGTGTAACTTGCCATTGGAGGGCCAAGTTATAGCTTTTGCAGATGATACTGCACTACTGTTCAAGACTAAAACATGGCAGAATACTTTTAAGCTAGCCGAAATCGGCATAAGAACTGTTAAAAAATGGCTTGATCATAACTTACTATCCTTGAATGTTTCCAAAACTAAGTTCTTAACTTTTAGTCCCACGGAGGCTGGTCAACCCAAAACAAATCCCGAACTTAAACTCCGAATTCATAGCTGTCACTCAGTTGATCTGTGTAATTGCACATGTCTTACAAAAACGAACACTATAAAGTACCTGGGAGTTATAATAGATAATAAACTCTGCTGGCGAGACCATATTCATGATCTTTCTAATAGGATAAGAAGGTTGGGCCACCTATATAAGACCCTTCGAAATATTTTGGACAGATCAACTATGAAAACTGTGTATTATTCCCTCACACAATCAGTTTTATCATATGGAATTGTAGGATGGGGAGGATGCGTTAAATCAATCATGGATCCGCTTAAAAAGGCACAAAAATGTTTACTGCGTATTATAAACAAAAGAGCGAGATCATTTCCTTCAGATGATTTGTTCAGAATGTTTGACGTACTTGACCCGAGACAGCTGTACCTCAAAGCTGCACTTGTACATTTCCATAAAAACATAACCTTACACAACAGATCCCAACAAACACGAACCACTAGACATGCAAATAACATTAACTATACTGTACCAATTATGAAGACCTCATTTGGACAAAGACAGTTTAATTTTATTGCCCCTCGTATATTTAATAAACTAGACAATGACATAAAGAAAACACCACATCACAATTCCTTTAAAATTCATATAAAAAAATGGCTGATTTCCTCAGGCAGGCTCTATGCTGAGGGGGTTGTCCATCCTTAACATCTGACTTATTCACTTTATTCCTATATTTCCTTTCTTCTTAATCATTTCTTTATTTAATCTAAAACTGTACATCTTACTCTTTTGTAATCATTTTCTTATAACTACTTGATTGTAACATTTGTGCACTTTATATATTTTGTATCCTCTATATGTAAATAATTTGTATACCTTATTGTGTAAAAGTAACAGCCCCAGAACAGGTTTTGCCTAGTGGGGCGTTACTTACTTAACCTACATAATGTAAAAATGTCTTTGTATTAACAATAAATAAATAAATAAATAAATAAAAAAATAATTCAATTATTAAGGGAATAGGTACAAGCTGTAGACCAATACATGGATACACGTCATTTAAAATTAAATCACGCGTTTCTAATCAAGAATATAATATTCAATGTTTAGTTTTAGACCGCATTACTGACCCCTTGCCTACTGAATATATTGACCATGCAATCTACATATTTGCAATTAAGGACAATTCCGTTAGCTGATCACAGTTGGAATATGCCTGGCGATATAGAAGTTGTGCTTGGAGCACAATTATTTCCATACCTATTAATGGGAGGGAGAATTAAAGTGCCAAATTTGTCACCGCTAATTGAAACCACTTTAGGATATATAATAATGGGTAATATACACAACGCATCAAAAAACACCGCATCTAACTTAAATAAATTTACCGCATCGCAAAACGCAACTATATCCGCTATTTCACAAATCGCTCATGGTGATATAGATTCAATATCTTTTTGCGCTATCACCGATTTAGAAAAGACTTTGCGTGGGTTCTGGGAATTGGAAGAATTGCCTAAGAAACGATTTCTAAGTCCCGAAGACACAGCCTGTGAAAATAATTATGTTTCTACAGTTTCTCGAAATGAACAGGGCCGTTACATTGTTGCTCTTCCGTTCTGTAAAAACCCTAATGTATTGGGAAATTCTCATGCTATTGCTCAGCGTCGCTTTCTTGCTTTAGAGCGTAAATTTAAATCCGTACCCACGCTCCGCGAGAATTATAATAAAGTCATAAATGAATATCTAAATCAAGGTTATTTATCAGAGGTTCCTACCTCTGAATCATCTGATACAGGATATTATATACCCCATCACCCTATTATTCGCGAGAATAAGGATACGACCCAGTTACGTATTGTACTGGATCCTACCATCAAGACGCATTCAGGATTATCTTTGAACGATATATTGTATACCGGACCCAATTTACAGGCTGATCTTTTTAAGTTGTTACTTAATTTTCGCGTTTTTTCTATTGCATTTACCGCAGATATAAAGCAAATGTATCTTCAAATTTCTGTGACAGCAGAACATAGAAAATATGAAAGAATTTTATATCGCTTTAACGAAAATGAACCTATAAAGGTTTTTCAGTTCAACCGCGTTGCATTTGGTCTTAAATCAAGTCCATATCTTGCGATGCGTACGTTACGACAATTAGCTCATGATGAAGGACAGCAGTTTCCTCTTGCTGCCAAAGTAGTCGAGTCTCAATTTTACATGGACGATTTCGTATATTCCGCTCCTGACATAAAAACTGCTATGCTCTTATCACAAGAATTAATAAATTTATTTAAGTTGGGTGCATTTGACTTAGTCAAATGGGCAAGTAATTCTACTGAGTTACTTGATAGCCTTCCAGATTCGCACCGCGCCCCTAATACTTTCTCAGAGGGCAATCCCAGTAACTTAAAGGTCCTCGGTCTATCTTGGGAACCTTGTAAGGATATTTTCGTTTTTAGTACTACTCAGGTCGATGACAAGTGTACTAAACGCACTATACTTTCGTTTGTAGCCCGACTGTTTGATGTCTTAGGCTTGGTGGCACCGGTTATTTTATTCGCTAAATTGCTCATTAAGGAGCTTTGGCTTGTTAAAATGGACTGGGATGACATGCCACCACCCGCTATTATTCAACGCTATTCTTTCTTATTGCAAGAACTCCCTTTATTAACAAGTCTAAAAATACCGCGCCATATTGGCTTTCATAATAATTCGATTGTAAATATCGTAGCATTCTCTGACGCTAGCCTTAACGCTTACGGCTGTGTAATATATTTACACATTACAGATGACGCAGGAAACATTAGTTTGAGACTGCTGTGTTCAAAATCAAAGGTTTCGCCTGTGAAAATACACACTCTTGCCCGCTTAGAACTTTGTGCCGCAGTCTTGATGTCAAACCTGGTCAAACTAGTGTATGACAATTATCGTACAATTATTCCAATTGCTGGAATTTATGCATTTTCTGATTCCAAAATCGCCCTCTCATGGATTCATTCTTCGCCACATAGATGGTCGATTTTTGTAAGTAACCGCATAGCTCAGTGCCAAGAAAACTTAAAACCGCAAAATTATTATCATGTAGCAGGGATTGATAATCCAAGCGACTGTCTTTCCCGTGGTCTATTGCCATCTCAACTTATATCCCATGATTTGTGGTGGAATGGCCCTACGTGGCTGCGTTGTGCAGTTTCAAATTGGCCAATTCAGCCTTTTACCCCTGCCAACCATGATGTATTACCTGAGTTCAAATCAAATACATTGTTCACCGCTAAACCACTTTCGGTCGAGTTTTATGAACTTACCAAAAGGGTATCTTGCTGGCAGAAGCTTTTACGTATCGTCGTCTATTGTCTTCGCTTTATAAAAATCTTACCGCGTTCCGAATCAATCAATGTCTCTGATTTGATTACCGCTGAAAAGGCTATCATTCGTGCTGTTCAAAGTGTTCATTTTGCAGACGACATGGAAGGCCTAAAAATGTCTAAAATTATTTCGAAAAGATTAAAACACCTCAGTCCTTTTGTGGATGAGGAAGGCATTTTACGCATCGAAGGAAGATTGTCGAAATCGGATCTTCCCTTTGAAACTAAACATCCCGCATTACTGCCAAAACACGATCATGTAACTGATCTCATAATTGATTACAATCATAAAGTTAATTCTCATACTGGACCGAATCTTTTGATGTCCATTATACGCCAACGCTTTTGGATTTTGTCTGCTAGAAGCGTAATTCGATGGAGATTGGCCAAATGTAACAATTGCTTCCGTTTGTCGCCTAAACATACATCGCCAAAAATGGCCGATCTTCCTGCTTGTAGAATTTCAGAGGCTAAAGCATTTCTCCATTGTGGAGTAGACTTCATGGGTCCGATGCGTATCACGCTTTCGCGTCGTCGTGGACAATATTCTCAGAAGGCATACCTTTGCCTTTTCATATGTTTAGTAACTAAAGCTGTACATATCGAATTAGTTTCGGACTTGTCTTCCGACGCATTTTTATCCGCTTTCAAACGTTTCATTTCGCGTCGAGGTCCAGTATCCTGCCTTTATTCCGACAACGGAACAAATTTTGTGGGTGCAAAGGCCCAGCTTGATGAGATGTATACATTCTTAGTCAATTCCGAGTTTCAAACTGCTTTGCATAACGAATTGACTAGCCGCCGCATAGAATGGAAAATGATACCACCTAGAGCTCCGCACTTTGGTGGTTTGTGGGAATCTAACATAAAAAGTATTAAAACTCATTTCTTTCGCGTCATTGGTAGTCAACTTTTATCTTACGAGGAAATGTTGACCGTGATTGCTCAAATTGAGTGTTTATTGAATTCCCGACCTCTCTGCATATTATCTGCTGATCCGCATCCAGAAGTTTTAACACCGGCACATTTCTTAATGTCCACCCCTCTGCAATATTTACCCGCATCAGATTTATCGAACGCAAGCTTAAGTCTTACCAATCGTAAAAAATTGCTTGATAATCTGGTTCAGTCATACTGGAAAAAATGGCGCTTAGAGTATTTACACACGCTGCAAGCCAGACAAAAATGGTGTGATCCTGCGACTCCAATAGTAGTAGGTACAATCGTTTTGGTAGCCCAAGACAACGCACCACCTCTTCATTGGCTATTGGGAGTCATTACTCAGGTATATCCTGGTACTGATGGAACAGTTAGAGTGGCTCTGGTGAAAACCAAATCTGGCATTTTTAAGCGTCCGATTGTTAAACTTTGTCCTTTACCTACTCAATAACAATCGTTTACATTATCAATCATTCTATGTATTTTTATATATAAGTATATACATATATTTTCGCTGTAGTTATTTTCCGCTACATATTTTCTTTAGAAGTCGTTTTTCTTTATAATATATATTCGCTCGCTATAAATTCCCGCTAAGTTTTTACGCTATATATATTCGCTCGCTATGAATTCCCGCTAAGTTTTTACGCTATATATATTCGCTCGCTATGAATTCCCGCTAAGTTTCTACGCTATGAGTTTGAGGAGTTTGTTACTCATTCTTTCGCAATTTTAATGTTATAATAAGTTAATGGTCCTTCGAGTTTCCTTTTGAAACAATTTGTCGCGATTCAATTGCCAATTTATTGTCTATATCTATAGTAACATGCTCTTGGTATAAGTTTAAATTTTATAAACTCATATTAATTTTATTGTTTTTTCATGTAATAAAGGAGTATCAATTTCCTTTATTTATTTTTTATACTTAAACAAATAATTTCTTTCGGCACCTATTGGGACTTCTTTATGTTCTTTGAAAGTACCATTCAGGTACTTCCAAGGCCGGGAGAATGTTCGCGCCACAAAATTTAAAATTTGTATATAACTGCATTTGACTTATTTGAGGGCCTCTGTGTGTCATTCGAATAAGTAATGCACCAACTCGGCCAATAGGATGGCCGGATGTTTTATCGCGATCGCAGTTCAGTTGTCAATTTGATGACCATCCGCAACGTGTGTTCGCCCGCTCGCACCGTGAAAAGAAGATTTTTCACTTATCAATTCGATCACGCATCTAAGTTTTCGCAATCATCTCGCCGCTATAATTTTGGACCAATTGTGACATCTTCAGCTGCCCACACTGCAGAGAACGCCCTTCCAGCCCCCTGGTCTAAAGGTAGGTGCATTATTTTGTTTTGGTGTCACTGGAGGTGTTCGGATCGTTAAATGCAGTAATAATCATTTATACCACCTCGCAATCTCTACCCTCTACAAATAGAATCAATTTAAAACCGAACCAGCGCCGCTCTCGCATCAACAATCTTCCTTTCGAATACCAATAACATATTTTCGTCCTATTTAGCTAATGACTGGTCGGAGAAGAGTTTTGTATATAAGCACCTTAGTATTTCGCGAGATAAGTCTTGACTTGAGATGTTTGAGTAGCCCATAGTAACATCTAAGTTTTACAATTTGAACTAAACGTGAGCAGTCTCAACTCGTGCGTTCTAGCCTTTTATATTATCAAAAGTCGCATCGACGAACAAGAAAATAAAATAATATCTAAGTACCTACGTATGAAATTTACTCAAATACCCCTATAATATTATATTCCTAAAAATGCCAATTTCTTCCAAATATTTGGATGTCGTTTCCCTATTATTTTATTATAGTACATACTGTATTATCTTGTGAATATCAAAGTACGAACATAATGCGTATGGGTACCAGCAGCCTCTCTTGTTTATGAATCCATTACTTCGTCCTTATGAAATTCTTTACGAAATTTCACGACACTCATTATATCGTACATTGTTCATGTCGACAAAATTCCTCATAATCCTGAAGTCCTAGGCACAATGAATGAACCATAATAAACTTATCACAAGAACATAATATTGTCGACTTGATCTGGGTATGTACTATTTATGTATCATAAAGTTCGCTTTAGAGTCTTGTTATTTAACGAAACCATACATCCACTCGTCGAATTATATCGGCTTTAATCAGTGGTTCCAATCGAAAATAAACCAAGACGAAAATTGCCAAAAATTTCAGTCTTGTAATATTGAAATCAATAAATTTAAACTAGTATTGTCGCGCGCCAAGATAACTTTTAGTCTTATATTTAGACCAACAAACTAAAATGAAAATTGCCGCGCAGCGAGAAAATTTCAGTCTTGTAATATTTAAATCAATAAATCAAGACTAATATTGTCGCGCACCAAGATAAATTTTAGTCTTATATTTGGATCAACAAACCAAAACGAAAATCGCAGCGATAAAAATTCAGTCTTGTAATATTTGAATAAATTAAATAATGTTTAGATCAACAAATGAAAACGAATATTACCGCGTAGCGAGATTATTTCAGTCTTATATTTAGATCAACAAATCACGATGAATATTACCGCGCAGCGAGATTATTTCAGTATTATGTTTAGATCAACAAATGAAAACGATAATTGACGCGCGGCGAGATGATTTCAGTCTTATGTTTGGATCAACAAATGAAAACGAATATTACCGCGAAGCGGGATTATTTCAGTCTGATATTTAGATCAACAAATCACGACGAATATTACCGCGCAGCGAGATTATTTCAGTATTATGTTTAGATTAATAAATGAAAACGAATATTACCGCGTAGCGAGATTATTTCAGTCTGATATTTAGATCAACAAATCACGACGAATATTACCGCGCAGCGAGATTATTTTACTATTATGTTTAGATCAACAAACGAAAACGAATATTACCGCGCAGCGAGATTATTTCAGTCTTATGTTTAGATCAAAAAATGAAAACGAATATTACCGCGAAGCGAGATTATTTCAGTCTGATATTTAGATCAACAAATCACGACGAATATTACCGCACAGCGAGATTATTTCAGTATTTTGTTTGGATCAACAAAAAACGAAAATTGGCGTGCAGAGACATAATTTCAGTCTTGTATCGATAAAATTTATTTTATACCTGCCCACGCTCTCACTATCTCATCTCAACGTCCCCTTATTTCCTCTGGGTCTTCTTGTGTCCCTTTTTTAAAGTCTCAAAAGCCCACGAGCGGGCGTTTGCCCACGTTGAGAACCCATGGCTTAAATTGTTAATATAGCAAATTTAATATCATAAAAGCGAATATGAATATTGGATCTAATTGCTTCAGGCAAAATCGAAAGAAAATCCATTCAAGTTATGAAAGTATACCTACATATGTAATACATGTCCTAACTCTACATCAGCCGTGTTCGGTATTCGTTGTAATGAAATGAAGTACAATTCATTGTTATTTATAAAATTAAATCCATACCAGATCTTTTGCTTCTGCTGGATCCACTATCGTCCGGCTAGGACACACGGTAGAGCATTTCTTTGATTCTCAGAGGGAATACAGGTGGATAATTGAGAAACAGCGAGCGTGACCAGAACAAAACTGTATATTCTTTTGTGTAAGAGAGACAAAATTTAATTAGAGATATAATGGTACATATGGGTTAGTGTGATATGAGGTAATGATGGTGATGTTTGATGATTAAGAATAGTCTTACTTTCTAGGGTGGCCAACTAATTAAAATAAACAGTGATCACTATTGTACATTTATATGAGCCTTAAGTATTTGAATATTTCAAAAGTCAGTTCCAGATTAAATTTATTTTTCAGGCCGAAGGCCCAACACTGAGTAATTAAGGAATTTCTTTTTTTTTTTTTTTTACCAAACTTAGTTCTAAGGGTATGTCGATATCAGTAATTCTAAGGACGATTCACGAAAAGGGGGTGTGCGAAAGTCAATGATCTCAAACCTTTAGTCCGACGGTGGGGAGAAATTGCCTTATCACGTACTCAACAAGGCCTGATGTTTCCAACCGTGATGGAGGTGAAGAAGAGAAGCGGCAGGGGCGATCTAATTTTATTTTATTTTATTTTATTTATATTTGGGAAACAAACAGCGTTACAATGTTTATGGTATGGACAGTAAAGTTATTACAATTATGCCAATAATGTGTTTCCACATAAGTAAAAAACAATAAGTACCTATATAAGTTTATACAAAAATTATAGAGAATATGTAGGAGAGAGTTGGGAATAGAGAGGAAAGATAGAGTGCAGATGAAGAGGGATATGTGTTGGGATGAATATACATATATGAATATTTAATGATTGATAAGTTTTGATTTGATAACATTTATTGATGAGTTGAATATATCTAATTCGTTTAGGTGCGTATTGAAGAAGTGTGATGCACGGTATATGAATGAGTGTTGTTTGGCGTTCGTGTTACAGTGTGAAAGGTTTAATGAATGTTGGAATCGGGTTGCTCGGGTGGGAACCCGAAGAGCTATTCGTTCAAGCAGTTCCGGGCAATCCACGATAGAGTTGGCGATTTTAAATAGAAAGACGGCGTCGGAGATATTTCTACGGTTTTCTAATGTGCTAATTTTAAAGAACTCGGCAGAATCTGAGTAATTTAGATGAGTTCGAAAGGAGCGAAAATCAAGGTACTTAAGGAATCTATTCTGGATTTTTTCAATTCTGTGTATGTAGGTAGAGTATCTAGGATTCCAGACTTGTGATGAGTATTCCAAAATGCTGCGCACATATGTAAAGTATAAAATTTTCAGTGTGAGTATATTGTTAAATTGCTTGCATGTACGGAGAATAAAGCCTAGGATCCTAGACGCTTTGGAAACAATGTAGTCAATGTGTTTGTCAAATAACAGTTTTGAGTCAAGGATGATACCAAGGTCTTTTGTTTCATTTACATTACGCAGTAGTTGATTATTTAGGCAATAGTTGAAGCTTATGATGTTCTTGTTCCGTGTAAATTTTAGGCAGTGACATTTGTTTGGGTTAATTTGAAGGTTGTGTTGTTTGCAGTATAGGTCGAGACGATTGAGGTCAGTTTGAATATTTTCACAGTCCTCAATACATTTAACTGGGCAGTAAATCTTCATGTCGTCTGCGAAAAGTGAGACTTTTGCGTAAGTAAAACAGTTAGTGATATCGTTAATGTAGATATTAAACAGAAGTGGTCCCAACAAGGAACCTTGAGGGACCCCCGAAGTGACCCGAATCCAATTGGATTTAAAACCGCTAGCCACAACAGCTTGGCTCCGGTTTGATATATATGAGGAGATCCATCTCAGTAAGTCGCCGTGGATGCCAATTTGCTGAAGTTTAAGAATGAGTGTGGAATGTACTACCTTGTCGAATGCTTTACTATAGTCGGTGTAAATTGCGTCAACCTGTATTTTATGGTCCATGTTGTCGTGCAGATATTCTATAAAGGAAATAAGGTTAGACGTTGTGGATCGATTTTTTATAAATCCATGTTGGTTTAAGTTAAGTGCTGGTCTTAGAACAGAGATTGTTTGGTCGTATATAATTTTTTCGAGAATTTTACTGAAGATACATAGTTTAGAGATAGGTCGGTAGTTTTCGACATCTGATTTACTGCCCTTTTTAAATATAGGACTTACGTAGGCTTGTTTCCAAATACTAGGCATATTACCCTCAGTTAAAGAGCGATGAAACAAGATTGTTAATGGGAAAGACAAGTGATATGCGCATTTATGTATAAGGAAAGGAGGGATGCGATCCGGGCCAGCTCCTTTAGTCATATCAAGTTTTTCGATATATTTGAGGACAAGATTTGGATTTATTTCTATTTTATTAATACTCGGGGTACTGTCATGAAATAATTGGGGAGCATTCGGGGGTACTGGTGGATTTGTGTCGAATACCGAGCTAAAATACTTAGAGAAGAGATTGGATATGTCGGGACCATTTGCGGCTTTTTCTTCATTGAAGAACATTGTATTAGGAAATCCATGTGAATCATTATTAGCTTTGACATATTTCCACAAAGTTTTGGGATTGGAGGAGATACCGTTTTCAATAGTAATTAAGTAAGAAGAATGAAGTTGACGGTTTAAGGTTTTAAAACGCGTTCGGAGTAAACAGAATGTGTCGTAGTCTAGGGGATTCTTGAAGGTTTTAAATTTTCTGTGAAACTTATGCTTCTCTTTTACTAGTTTAATAAGTGCTGAGGTGTACCAAGGGGGATATTTAGTGTTCCATGTTAATTTTCTTGGAATATAAGTTTCAATGAGATCATGTAAAATTGAGTAGAATCTGTCGAGACCCATATCCAGATCGCCAGACGATAGTATATGATGCCAGTTGATCTGCTGAAGAGAAGAGTTAAATGAATCATAATCACCACGGTGAGTGAGAGATATCCATCTTTGTTCAGCATATAATACAGGCAAATTGAAAAATGATATGTCAATGGTTAGTGAGGGATGGTGCGCATCTTCATCAATTAGGGGGTCATCACATGCCGAGACACAAACATGATCATTGCATAATATAAGGTCAAGGAATCTACCACTGGAATTAGGAATACTATTGAATTGGTGTAGCCCAGAAAAGTTAATACAATCAATAAATGAGAGACTCGTTGTAGTTGGGTGGTTTATAACGGAGCAGAAAGTATTGTTTACGGGTAGAGTCCATGTCACATCCGAGAGATTGAAGTCACCCATTAAAAGAAAATTGTCATCCGGGAATTCAAGGGTAAGTCTTGAGAGTACAGTTAGGAAGCTCTCCATGAGATCATTATAAGTAGGTCCTTTTGGCAGATACACACAGCAAACATGCAGATCATGCAAGGCACCCTCAGTACGTACAGTGACCCACACATCCTCCGCGCGCGACCGCCATAATGGACGCGATAGTGCTGTGAGTTCATGTCTCAGAGCCAGTAGAACTCCACCACCAAGCTTTTGACCAGTAGTTTCATAGTCACGATCCCTACGGTGTACGTCATATCGGTTATCAAAGATTTCGTCATTACGGATTCCATCCAGTAGCCACGTCTCAGTGAGTGCGTAAATATCAATTTCATTTGCCGATGAGTTTTGTAATAATAAGTCCGTCTTAGTTCGAAGTCCTCTGACGTTCTGGTAATAGGCTGTCAGTACCATTGTAATGTAGGTGAGTATTCAGGTACCAGAAGTATAGAAGAGATAAAGAAATATGTTAAAAGAGGGCTACAATGAGGTGAACGAGGACAAATATGGTGGCATAAAAATTTAGTGCACCGTAGAAAAAACTTGTGTCTGGGACATGTAAAGGTGAAGGTGAAGAAGATAGATCTTCGAGTAGTAACGTCTAAGACGAGTGTTATGGAGAATCGTGACATACATAACAATGTATATTTAAGCGATAATCTCACAGTAAAACAAACGAACAAAAATAACAAGAACTTCATAAGTATCATAGGGTATCGTAGTTGTGAATGTTTTAGAATAATTAATATAAGTGCATTAAAAATATATTGTTGTGTGTAAGGTGGGATAATGAATGGAATAAATAATAAAAAGTAGCAATGAGCGTGTAGTTTTATATGATGAAATATAATATAGCGGTACGATATTAAATATAATTGTGTAGGGTTGTGATTGATTATGTATATAAGATTGCAATACGTCGAGAGATATAGGTGTGTAGAATTGTATATAGTTATGAAAATAAATTGGAAGAGTATGAGTGAGAGAGAGTCTTGTAAAGTGCTTACCATGCCGCCTGTGTCCCATGAGTGTGAGTGAGAAGGTGCTAAATATGTAATGTAGCGCCTCATTACTAAAATTTGGCCAGTCATAGTTGCATGTACTGAGTTAGATGTGAGCAGCAATCGATCAGCGCTTCTCAAAGTTTTTGAGATGGGATAAGTTGGAAGGAATGTAATAATGGGTGTTGGTATTGGGAAGGGATAAGCTGAGAGTAATGTGAAAAATTTGAAAATTGGAATATAGTGCACAATAGTTAAGCAGTAATTCACAGAGAACATGTAAAGTGACGTAGGTAAAGAACAAATGTTGGAGAAGGTTCTAGAGTTTACATCATCTTTTTCAAGTCTTCTTCGTTTGCTATGAGTATGGGTGGTGAAGTCGTGTTTTTCCGGACGAATATACGGCAGTTCCGGAGCCAGGCATACTGAAAACCCCGTTCTTTTTTCAATTTACGGACCAGGAAGAAGAGATGTTTCCCATTGCGTGTTAAGTGGTCGTTTATATAGATGTTGTGATCCGCGCCGGGAAAGCCACAGTCCTTGGTAGTAAGCCCTTTTCTTTTCTTAACTGCTGATAGGAAGGCGTCCTTAATAATTCGGCTGGTAAATTTTACGATAATTGGTTTTGTTGTATTTTTCTGTTGGTCTTTTGCCGTTACTCTGTTGGAGAACTCAACATAATTTAGATCCAAATTAAATCCTATAGTATTTGCTATTTTTAGGATGATATGGTTCGTGTCTTCGTCCTTGATCTGAGGGATTCCTCGGATTTCTAAGTTTTGGAGGCGAGCCCATTGCTCGCGTTGTTCCGCTTCAGCTAGGAGAGAATTTACTGTTGACTGTAGCGTACGAACATATTGGTCCCGGGTGTTATTTGTGTCATATAATTGCGTAACCTTGATTTTCAGTTCACAAATTTCTGCTTCCAGGGAGTCGACTTTCAAGAGTTTCTGATCGATCTCATTGAATTTCGTAGTGAACATGTCTAGTTTGGAGTTGTTGAAATCAATTGAGCTTTTGAGTTCGTGTACTTCATTTGTGAGAACGGTCATATTTATTTTTATTTGTTTGAGTTCGGACAACTCAGTGCTCATTCGCTTTATTTCACTTAGTATTAATGAGCTCTCACTAGTTGATAACGATGCAGTAGATGGCATCTTGCATGTTTGACATCGCCAGTTAGCGCGCTTATCTAAGGAGAGTTTTCTGAAATTAGTTTCACTTGTTCCTCCACAGTTATAATGAAAATGATTGTTACAGGCGAAGCACTTTACTCCATCAGTTATAATTTGGTTACATTTAGGGCACTCCATCTCAAAAGGTTTGGCACCGCTGCGCTACGGAGAGCGAGAATCAGAAACCGTGCAGTGCAGTGGAATGTGATCGGTGCGGTGCGGCGCAGTGTGAGACACAACACGCTCAGCTTAGTTAGAGTGATTGGACCGAGCGTCGATCCGTATTATTGACACAAATTCACAATATTTGATGGCGAAGATTTAATATGTTTAAAGTAAATCAAAAAATACAACCACGGCTTACGTTATTCAGCGTAAGAAAAAATATTAAAATATATCACAAAACTATTAGTTACATGAACTGACACTGACTCTATCTTTAAAACGTTTATAAAATTGATTTATTTAGTATTTTAGGAGGAAGTACAAAAGCGTGTACGTTCACTATGACTTATATTGACATCTGATGTTGAAGGCGTTCCAGACTTTCTCTCATCAAGGGGAGAAGCCTAATCCGAGGTGATAACAAGGTAGTTGGCATACTGTCAGTTGTATACATCCCGTGTGGCAGACATAGGTGTTAACACTTCGTTATGTGTTCATACAACTACGCGAAGTCACTTTGAAGATTAATAAACATTACAAAACTGTCACGAAGTAAGTCTTGCGACCCTTTACTCAAAAGATAATGATCCTACGTAGCAGATTGCGGTGTTAACACTTCGCTATGCGTTCATACAACTACGCCAAGACACTTGAAAATTAATGAAATTGAAAAACAGTCACGAAGTATGGCTTGCTACCATTTATTCAAAAGGTATTGCTCATACGCAGCAGATTGAGATGTTAACACTTCGTTATGTGTTCATACAACTACGCGAAGTCACTTTGAAAATTAATGAAATTGAAAAACTGTCACGAAGTATGGCTTGCTACCATTTATTCAACAGGTATTGTTCATACGCAGCAGATTGAGATGTTAACACTTCGTTATGTGTTCATACAACTACGCGAAATCACTTTGAAAATTAATGAACTTAAAAAAAACTGTCTCGAAGTATGACTTGCGACCATTTATTCAAAAGGTACAGCTCGTACGCAGCATATTGAGATGTTAACACTTCGTTATGTGTTCATACAACTACGCGAAGACACTTTGAAATTTAATGAAATTGAAAAACTGTCTCGAAGGATGCCCTGCGACCATTTATTCAAAAGGTACAGCTCGTACGCAGCAGATTGAGATGTTAACACTTCGTTATGTGTTCATACAACTACGCGAAGACACTTTGAAATTTAATGAAATTGAAAAACTGTCTCGAAGTATGCCTTGCGACCATTTATTCAAAAGGTACAGCTCGTACGCAACAGATTGAGATGTTAACACTTCGTTATGTGTTCATACAACTACGCGAAGACACTTTGAAATTTAATGAACTTAAAAAAAACTGTCTCCAAATATGACTTGCGACCATTTATTCAAAAGGTACAGCTCGTACGCAGCAGATTGAGGTGTTAACATTTCTTTATGTAGTCACACGACAACACGAGGTCACTTTAAAAATTAATAAAATTAAAAAAAACTGTCACCAAGTATGTCTTGCGACCACATATTCAAAAGCTATTGCTCGTACGCAGCCGATAGAGATTTTAACACTTCGTTATGGATTCACACACCTACGCGAGGTCACTTTGAAAAATTAGAAAATTAAAAAACGAACCGAAGTATGTGTTGCGATGTTGTTTTATACGCCTCCTTCACGCGTAAGGCGGTATACTCAGAGATCCGACTCGGATTTTTAGATAACTAGTTTATAACAACATTCTCTGTTTAGTTACAATGCCTTACATCGATTTCAGGCATAAAACACAACGAACTGAGTGAAATTCGCTAATTGATGGCGGACGAAAAACAAAGCGTGGTGTTATGACCGTTAGAACAGACGCCGACTGCCAGCGGAAGTTGACGGGGGCGACGGTAGGTGTTTTGAGGGGAGCGGGGCGGGCTGCTTGACACACAGCTGCGTTTTTAGCGAGACCTTGAACTAGTTCAAGACGTAATTACTGCCGCGAAATTTAAATTTAAAAAATTAAAAATTTAAATACGTAGCGAGCGTACCGCTCGCTACACTCCAATCAAAGTTACCCTAACAAAAAGAAAAAGAAAAGAAAAAAAAAATTCCGTAAGCCGGCCTGTGCAAATTGGGGAGAATGAAAGACCCTAACTGTAATGAAGAGAAGTAACGAGAGAAACTTATAACCACGACCAGATTCTTAGTTTATGAGGAATGTGGTGAGTTGCGTGTTCTCGGCTGGTCACACCAGTACATCGCAACCACCTCCAGTAGTGAGACCGACCTAGTGACTCTTGGTCATCGTAGGTTTGTCGAGGGTGTAGGCAATGGGTAACATACTTAAGGTATGTGCCCCCCTACTCAAGATCAAGGTTTCGTACGTGAATCATAATTGATTATAGCATTCAGAAGGAATACGCCCTAATTGTGCGAGTTCGGAATCATACTAATGTTCAAACTTCGTTGAAACCTAGGTTAGACTCGAATAAGGACTCCTACTCGCGATACGACACGATCGGGGTTATATGTTGGGTTGCGCAGCGGTGTGGTACAGATACCAATGTTCGGCAACTAGCTTCTACCTATAGCTATGATTAATTCTAGGAAAACACTCCATTGATGAACAATACAGGGGGGGAGCACCGAAATAATTAGAGTTGCCAATCTAATAGGCGAACTCTCTTCAGCCTTACCCAAACAAACTTAACAATAATTGGCGAACTCGAAGCTAGTCGCTTTCCTACACGCATGTGAGTTGAGCAATCAGATATCTCACTCAGGGGAACCGACTGGAAACATAAGTATAATGTCGCGGAGCAAGCGTGCTTGAACAGTCCGCTTGCTATGTGCGAAACAACAAAATTAATGACTTACATTCACAAAAGGAAAATAACAATCTTGTAGCTACAGTTTGTGACCACACTGGATAGCTGGGCAAGCGATCCATCACGATGGACGCGAATCGATGCTTGCCAATTCTCAACACGACTCCTCAAGTGAAGACTTGGCATCAGGCTACTACCTGGGATTCCTTCCTAACGACAGTTTACAAATACAATGAATATAAGGACAAGGGGCCTATCACGACAGACGCAAACTGAAGTTATTATTCACTTGCAGCGACAGTTCACAAATACAATGAATATCAGGACAAGGGGCCTATCACGGTAGACGCGAACTGTAGTTTGCACAGCCTCAAAATGACTCCTCAAGTGAAGACTTGGCATCAGGCTACTACCTGGCATTCCTTTTCAACGACAGTTTACAAATACAATGAATATCAGGACAAGGGACCAATCACAATAGACGCAAACTGAGGTTCTTCACGCAACCGCTTGGTACTACCACTCTTGCTTAACTCTACACCGGTCAAGTAGTACCCAACCGAAGGGAATCAAGCCAAATGGCGAGTTGACAATCCAGTATTCAACTCGTTAATAATACACAAGAAAAGGGCGAGTTGACAATCTAATATTCAACTCTGGGATAATACACACAAAACAAGGGTGAGTTGACAATTCAATATTCAACTCAGAAACAATTAAACATAAAACAAGGACGAGTTGTCAATTCAATATACAATTCGGGAACTTATGTATTCTAACAAGAAAATCTTTAGCGAGAACTCCTAGTAGTACACAAGGGGAGGGAAGGGGTTATATACAGTTAGGGCTACCACTTAGGATGCCTGTCAGAAGGCGGCTAGCTCCTTCAGGAATGGAGACAGGATCCTAGCAATCATGCATTGGTCACAATTATTTATACACATACCCTTGCATACATCATTCTTTTACAGATGGTCCTTACAAAATTCATCGTTCACACTACTTTAATTTCACGCAATATTAATTTATCAGCGCAATTTATGACGAGTACATGACTGCAGGGCATAATTGAAAAGGGGGTTACATAATTCATCCGGAAGTGTATCGTTAGGCGCCACTGATTTTTTGCGGATCAAACCAGAAACCAAGTTTACAATTTGCAACTTATCAATAGGTTTATTGCTAGGTAAGGGTCCCAGCACAACAATTAATACTTAATTAAACTTAATCAGGTCCTTGATATGGTACCTGCCACTATGTTTACCCTCACAGTCGCGAACCTCGTAAATGGTGTCCGAAATTTTATTCGATACGACGCATTTGATGAATCGAGGGGCGAGCTTGTTTGAGAAGTACTTTTCAGCGTCAGATTGGGTGAATGCCCTGCGCCAGACCACTGCGCCTTCGGACAGTGAGCAGTGTTTCCTACGCAGGTTGTATCGTTTCGCGTTTACTTTGAACGCAGTCAATAGTGCGCTAGATACCTTCTCGTAAAGTTGCTCCATGGTTGAAAGGCTCGTTCCATAAGAATTATCCGTGCTCGCTGGCTCCTCCGAGCTATTGGTGACCTGTTCCATTTTGTCGTGAAATGAAGCATGCGGACAGGGGTGGAACCCGTGCGTCAGGAAGAACGGTGTGTAACCGGTGGCGATGTTCACGCAATTATTGAGGCAGGAGCAGATCTTAGGCAGCATTGTGCACCAGGTTCGCTGGTTCTCCCCCACTAATATTGACAGGGCGGTTACGATGGTAGAGTTGTATCTTTCCACAGTATTGTTCTGGGGGTGATAGTACGCGTTATAGAATAGGTCTCGTATACCGAAGCGATTAGCGAACTCCTTGAAATCCTTGGATATGAATTGCTTGCCGTTGTCCATAATTAAAGTACGAGGTACACCGTAAGGCAGAAAGATCCTTTCTTCTATCAGTTTGGTGATAGCCGGGGCTGTGGCACGACGCAACGGCAGCGCCCATAAGAATTTCGTGAAGTTATCGACCACCGACAGTATGTAAATATTTTGTTTATGAGAACAGGGAAGCGGCCCAACAAGGTCTACGCTTAATGACTGCATGGGATGATCTAGACGTTTAGGCACGCTCATCAAACCCAGAGGTGCTTGGTTGTTATGTTTATATGCCTTACAGGTGTCGCACTTCGAGACAACCTGCTTTACCGTGTTCGTAATGTTTTTCCAAAAGAAGGTCCGTGAGACCACCTCCAAAGTTTTTCTGATTCCAGGGTGGCAAAAGTTAGTGTGGAAGTCCTGTACGATACTTTCCTGTTCTCCGGCGGGCACCACGACCTTCCAGGAGCTATTTCTGAATGGAGGGTCAGTTTCGGGAACAGTTTTACAGTATTTGTAGAGGTGTCCGTTATTTACCATATAGTTGGGTGTGGAATTAGCATTGGTCGAACATTCCTGGAACAGACGTAGATAGGCTGGATCAGTAACATTCTGAAACGGTGTAGGGAACGTTAAACTGGATACTTCAATTCTGCTTAGTGCGTCGGCCAGGTTGTTCTCGCATCCCTTTTTGTATACAAAGTCGAAGCTGTATTGTGAGAGGCGGCAGGCCCATCTGGCCAGGCGTCCCGATGGTGAAGACAAGTTGTTCAGGTATTTAAGACAGCCGTGGTCGCTGATCACTTTGAAGTGCGTTCCGTCTAAATAACTCCTAAAGTGGTGTACCGAGTCCACAATGCTCAAGAGTTCCCTCTCGGTGGTGCTGTAAGACCTTTCGGCAGGTAGCAGTTTCCTGGAAAAATATGCAATGGCGTGCTCTGAGCCGTCCGGGCTCCTTTGGGCCAGGAAGCTCCCAATGCTCACGCCGCTGGCGTCACAGGTGAGTACGTATGGTAGGGAATAGTCGGGGGGCTTCAACACCGGAGAAGATATCATTGCGCTTTTTAGGCTTACGAAGGCTTGTTCAGCTTCGTCGTCCCAAGGGAGATTATTCTTTGTGATTTTCTTGCTGGTGAGGCGGCATAGAGGGGATGCAATACGAGAAAAGTCCTTGATGTGTCTTCTATAGTATGCACATAATCCAATGAACCCGCGAACCTGTTTGACAGTTGAGGGCCTAGGGTAATTGACCATCACGTCAATCTTTTCGGGGTCGGTCCTGATGCCTTCTCGGTCGACTATGTGGCCGAGATACTTTAAGCTTTGTTTGCAAAATTCAGATTTTGCTAACTTAATGGTTAGGTTGGCCTGTTTTAGTCTGTCACATACAGTTTTCAGTAGCTTGCAGTGTGACTGGAAGTCCGGGCTGCATACCAGTATGTCATCAAGATATACAAAGACGTGGTCTCCCAAGTCTGTGAACAGTCCATCCATCATACGTTGCATTTCGGCCGGGATATTTTTTAGTCCGAAAGGGGTAACCTTGAACTGGAACTGTCCTCGGCCTTCTACGAAGAAGGCGGTCTTTGGCTTGGATTCCTCATCCAGTCTCATCTGCCAGAACCCGTGGGAGAGGTCCAGGGCTGTGAGGAACTTAGTGTCACGCAGATTGTCCAAGATGCGATGAATGTTGGGCAACCGGTAAGAGTCAGAGCGAGTGATCGAGTTAAGGCGACGTGGATCAAGTACGAAGCGCCCAGAGCCGTCTTTCTTGGGAACAATGAAAACATTGTTCAACCAGGGGCTCCGCGCCGGCTCTATTACGTCGAGTTTGATCATTTCATCCAGTTCTGCGATGAGTTGTTCGCGCCTTACGTGAGAAAGGGGATAAGTCTTTTGTTTAACAGGGGCGTGATCACCAGTGTCTATGATGTGGGAAACTAGGTCGGTGCGGCCTAGTCCCACCTTTTCATAAGCAATCTGGTCGAACTCTTGTTTGAGCAGATCCAGTTGTTTCAATTCTGCAAGAGAAAGGTCAGCTGTAGAGTTTAGACAGGAAGGGGTCGACAGCGGTGAAATGTACAGGGGAGGCATGTTGATAGCATATAATGATGACACCTTATCTGGGAATAGGGTCGGGGTTAGTCCGGACTTCTTCAAGAAGGGTGCCCCCAAAATAAACCCTTCTGCAAGAGACGGAGCTACAAGAAATTCAACAAAGGTTGTTTGCTTATAAAATCTGAGGGGCAGCGTGAGGGAGCCCAGGATCACATGGGGATGGCCGTCCGCTGTGTGAATGGAAGTGTCGCCCGGCACTAGGTCATAACCCAATTCGAGGAAATTCTTGTATAATGTGCCACCCAAAACATTAACTGCAGCTCCGCTGTCTAAGAGCGAACGGAAGGCGATGTTGTTGATCTTGAAGTGTAGGTATGGACGATCGTCTCGCGCATTCGTGATGGCTGATACATGTAGGTATTTAGTATTGTAGAAGAGTTTGACCGATCTCAACCAGTCCTCCCACTCTGTCTTTTGTTGAGAATGGGACGGTCTATAATAGGGCTGGATGGTTATTCGTTTTTTGGCAACTTTTGGAGGAGAGGTGGGGGTCTAGAAACGTCTGGGAGGTTTCTGGGGGTTGTCGGAGGGTGACCTTGTGGGTCAGTTCTCTGGTACTTTTGAAAGCGGGGAGAGGTTCGTCTTCCGAGGGGATTCGCTCGTGACCGATTAGGGCACAGTCTTGCAAAATGTCCGGTTCTTCCGCAGGAGTAGCATTTGGGACTGTACGAACGCGGTTCAGGGTTAGACAAGGAGGCTGCAGCCTTGGTGCGCCGGGGCCGTCGGGGGAAGGTAGGAGCAGTCTCGTTCTTGTGGCCCATTGACACTTGTTCGAGTGCAAGGCACAGTCGCTCCAGATCCAAAACTGTCGTGGGTTGTGCGCCGATGATGATGGGGAGGAACTTCTTGTCGAGTCCTCTCTTGAAAACTTGAAGGAGCTCGTCCTCGGGCAAGGGTGAGGACAACGAGTTATTTTTGTTGATAATTCGGCAAATATAATCGGCCGCAGATTCCGAGTCTTGCTGCCTAGAGGACCAAATTTCTAGCTTGATGTCGGTGGAATAGGTTTGTGATTCAAAACGGTCGAGAAAGAGCTTCTTCAATGTGTTCCAGTCGCAGTTCTTTCTAGGGTTTGTACGATAAAATAATAAGGCACGTCCTACAAGAAATTCAGGAATGATTGTGGACAATAAATTAGTATTGAACCTGCGGGAAGTAGCGATCTCCTCTAGGCGTACGAGGAATTCTCGGACGTCATTTGTTCCGTTAAACTTTGGGACAGGCCACGTGGCAAAGTTTGTGTTTATGATTCCTCCAGGGTCTCGATCTCCACGTGAGGTATAACTTGACGAATTGGAGGGCGGCTCGACTGGGGATGGGGGCAACAAGGCGACAGTTCCTGGGGGAGGGGCGCTCTGGGTTCCGGAACTTAATTCGGAGCTGGATGAGAATGGATGGGCTACCAGATCGTTCTCGGTGGTGCGGGAGCGCTCGGAAACCGATGCCAATTCGGGGGCGTTCCTAAGCGAGTGGTATGCTACCGACCTAGTGGGGGTGGTTATGTTGTCTGTATTAAGGGGACGTGAGGCATTAAAAGCATTGGCCTGGGAACGCAAGGAGGCCAAATTGTCGGTAGGAACGATGTTTCTGTCGCGCAATGCTTTAGCCAGGATTTTTCAATTTGCAAGGATTATTCTCTCGATTAAATCCATGACGTCGACTATTGCGAGACAACAACAGAGGAAACGAGGATTTTCGTTACGACGTGGTTACAATATAAGAGGCTGTCAGAATAAAGGGGAAAAAATAAAACACAAAAGAACAAGCAGTTTCGAGTGAGGGTCCGCTCGCAGATCTCATTGAGCAGACTGTCATCCAAGGACAAGTGTACGTGTCAATTGATGAGAGTCATAGCCCCACGTTGGTAAACGTCAGTGTAATGAAATGAAGTACAATTCATTGTTATTTATAAAATTAAATCCATACCAGATCTTTTGCTTCTGCTGGATCCACTATCGTCCGGCTAGGACACACGGTAGAGCATTTCTTTGATTCTCAGAGGGAATACAGGTGGATAATTGAGAAACAGCGAGCGTGACCAGAACAAAACTGTATATTCTTTTGTGTAAGAGAGACAAAATTTAATTAGAGATATAATGGTACATATGGGTTAGTGTGATATGAGGTAATGATGGTGATGTTTGATGATTAAGAATAGTCTTACTTTCTAGGGTGGCCAACTAATTAAAATAAACAGTGATCACTATTGTACATTTATATGAGCCTTAAGTATTTGAATATTTCAAAAGTCAGTTCCAGATTAAATTTATTTTTCAGGCCGAAGGCCCAACACTGAGTAATTAAGGAATTTCTTTTTTTTTTTTTTTTTACCAAACTTAGTTCTAAGGGTATGTCGATATCAGTAATTCTAAGGACGATTCACGAAAAGGGGGTGTGCGAAAGTCAATGATCTCAAACCTTTAGTCCGACGGTGGGGAGAAATTGCCTTATCACGTACTCAACAAGGCCTGATGTTTCCAACCGTGATGGAGGTGAAGAAGAGAAGCGGCAGGGGCGATCTAATGTTGAAGGCGTTCCAGACTTTCTCTCATCAAGGGGAGAAGCCTAATCCGAGGTGATAACAAGGTAGTTGGCATACTGTCAGTTGTATACATCCCGTGTGGCAGACATAGGTGTTAACACTTCGTTATGTGTTCATACAACTACGCGAAGTCACTTTGAAGATTAATAAACATTACAAAACTGTCACGAAGTAAGTCTTGCGACCCTTTACTCAAAAGATAATGATCCTACGTAGCAGATTGCGGTGTTAACACTTCGCTATGCGTTCATACAACTACGCCAAGACACTTGAAAATTAATGAAATTGAAAAACAGTCACGAAGTATGGCTTGCTACCATTTATTCAAAAGGTATTGCTCATACGCAGCAGATTGAGATGTTAACACTTTATGTGTTCATACAACTACGCGAAGTCACTTTGAAAATTAATGAAATTGAAAAACTGTCACGAAGTATGGCTTGCTACCATTTATTCAACAGGTATTGTTCATACGCAGCAGATTGAGATGTTAACACTTCGTTATGTGTTCATACAACTACGCGAAATCACTTTGAAAATTAATGAACTTAAAAAAAACTGTCTCGAAGTATGACTTGCGACCATTTATTCAAAAGGTACAGCTCGTACGCAGCATATTGAGATGTTAACACTTCGTTATGTGTTCATACAACTACGCGAAGACACTTTGAAATTTAATGAAATTGAAAAACTGTCTCGAAGGATGCCCTGCGACCATTTATTCAAAAGGTACAGCTCGTACGCAGCAGATTGAGATGTTAACACTTCGTTATGTGTTCATACAACTACGCGAAGACACTTTGAAATTTAATGAAATTGAAAAACTGTCTCGAAGTATGCCTTGCGACCATTTATTCAAAAGGTACAGCTCGTACGCAACAGATTGAGATGTTAACACTTCGTTATGTGTTCATACAACTACGCGAAGACACTTTGAAATTTAATGAACTTAAAAAAAACTGTCTCCAAGTATGACTTGCGACCATTTATTCAAAAGGTACAGCTCGTACGCAGCAGATTGAGGTGTTAACATTTCTTTATGTAGTCACACGACAACGCGAGGTCACTTTAAAAATTAATAAAATTAAAAAAAACTGTCACCAAGTATGTCTTGCGACCACATATTCAAAAGCTATTGCTCGTACGCAGCCGATAGAGATTTTAACACTTCGTTATGGATTCACACACCTACGCGAGGTCACTTTGAAAAATTAGAAAATTAAAAAACGAACCGAAGTATGTGTTGCGATGTTGTTTTATACGCCTCCTTCACGCGTAAGGCGGTATACTCAGAGATCCGACTCGGATTTTTAGATAACTAGTTTATAACAACATTCTCTGTTTAGTTACAATGCCTTACATCGATTTCAGGCATAAAACACAACGAACTGAGTGAAATTCGCTAATTGATGGCGGACGAAAAACAAAGCGTGGTGTTATGACCGTTAGAACAGACGCCGACTGCCAGCGGAAGTTGACGGGGGCGACGGTAGGTGTTTTGAGGGGAGCGGGGCGGGCTGCTTGACACACAGCTGCGTTTTTAGCGAGACCTTGAACTAGTTCAAGACGTAAAAACTGCCGCGAAATTTAAATTTAAAAAATTAAAAATTTAAATACGTAGCGAGCGTACCGCTCGCTACATCGTTGAACTGACAGCCTGCCTAATGAAACTTTAAACTAGATTTTCAAGCTAAAGCTATATCTAAAATTGACTTTGGTATGACGTGATCACAAAAACATGCGACCTACCGTCAGTCTTAAGTAAATAGATTCGCATTATTGTATGACAATACAATGACCATAATTTTGTTAACGATGGATCCACTCTGTCAAATTTCACTTATTATGTAATTCTCGATTTAAATTTATTTATTTATTTATTACTTCTAACAATACATGCATATACATATACATAAATTGATCAACAACGCCCCACTAGGTATTATACCTGTTCTGGGGCTGCTGTTAGGTATATTACATTATCTTCAATTTGAATATATACAACAATATAATTTACATATCATAAATACAAACACAGAATGGATACAAAACAAAGAAAACAACATAATTTAAAAGTACAACATAATTATAAAAGCAACATAATTATTTAATAAAAAGAAATAATAAATTTAAACCTTTTTTAATTATAGGTACTCATAATTATTATAATTTAGGCATGGTGCGACCTTCCTATGTCTTCTATGTATTCGAAATAGCCCATTTTTTTATAAATATTTTTAAAAGATGGCACTTGTAATTCACGAAATAGTTGCAAAGTTGGGTATGTAGTCAGATGGTTTTTTTTTAATTATTTTTATAATCAATCTTTGTGCAATTTCTAGAAGCAAAATGGATATTGTATACCCCCCCCCCCCAAAATTTTGCATACCAAATAATTTAAAAGATACCAAATAAATATATTTTGTAATTATGACGTATGCAATAGGAACATATATTTTCATACTATCATTTTTTCTGATTCCTAGGAGCAATTTTTTTTAATTTAGAATGTGATGACCTGCAATTACAACATTTTAACGTTACATATAAAGTAAAAATTACATATGTCTGGCGGTACTAGATAAAAGACTTGCTTTGATTTGATATAATCTTTACATATATAATTCTTCTGTAAGTGTGTATGTCACTGAACTCCTAAACGGCTGAAACGATTTTGATGAATCTTTTTGTGTGTGTTTGTGTGAGTCCCTGAATGGTTTAAATTCACAAAAATGAATTTTGTACATTCATGTAATAAAATAATTATAAGAATATCAATATTTACAAATATTTTCCGAATATGCATTTTGAATACTGGCAACATTGCTCACGATATGTTATAATATTATGTTGGTTATGCCATTAAAATTTGATGTCTTTCAAAACGCTGTCTGCGGTATTTCTTTTCATATTTTTTATATTTATTTTTATGATTTTTTAACCAGCTAATAATCGCCAAGCCAACGTTCGTGTAGGACAACGTCTATCGAGTGCGCTAGAATGTAATAAAATTACTAAACGCACTATATTTTTTTCAATGAGAGCTTCAACAATTTACTGGTTGTAAAGAGATTTGCGGGAAATTCTCTCCGCCGTCTTAATCATCAATCAGTCTTTGTGAGTCGGAAACTGTACAAAGGAAGAATGAAGACTGCTAAGTGTGAAATGGAATTGGACGAGTGGGGAAGGGTGGGTTGAGTTGGTTGAGATAGAGGAGGATGGAAGGGCTGGAGATGGGGCGATATCTTCGTCTCCCTGGAAAGAAAGACAGACGCTAGGCTGAGGATGAATCGAGCAGAGCAAAGATACGATTAGGAACATATTATAATCTTGATAGCATTTTTTCATATGTTGTACTTACAAAAGAAACGTTTGTTATCTGTCAGACAAATACGCAGAAAAACACTGGTACGATGGTCGATAGAATCGATTAAATAATATATATTTGTAAGTAGGTATTGCCTATTGTATTTGTATAGAAAATGTTTTATTTATTATTTCAGTTTAACTAACCTGGTTAGTTGAAAACTTCCGATAGTTTGTTCTACAAAGTGGAAAAATTCGTGCCGTCTGGTAGTTCTTCCAGAAACTCTGAGTGGTATAAAGCTTATTAGTTCAGAAGAGTAAAAAAATTGTTTATTATATAATAAATTGTTAATTGTATATTTCTCTTATGTTCGTAGCTGTATTGAATACGCATCTGTTGTATGGAATCCTCAGTACTTGACGTAGGTACATTGATAGAATTGAGAAAGTTCAAAATAAGTTTCTCAAACATATCAACTTCAGAGACAAAGTCTCTTTTACTTCCACTCTACAGTGAATTAAAAAACACGGCTTGTTGTCCCTGGAAAATCGTCGCACAATTATTGACTTAACTTTTTTATACAAATTACTAAATAATATGGTAGACTCTCCTGATCTTTTGAATGGGATAGGTTTTAATTGTCCTCTCCGAAGTTCCAGGACATCTCTCACTTTTAGAATGCCCCGGTGTACCACGAATTATGCTCAAAGTTCCTTTCTCCAAAGGGCATGTGGAAACTTCAACACCTTTTTTAACAACAACGATATGAATCTTATCTCATTTAACAAGTTCAGGAGAGTGTTGAGGGTTTCACTCGCTGGGAGGGTGGACTGACGTACGAATTGTGTGCATTTTTTCCTCTCCCATTATCTCCCCCTTTTTCTATATTCCTCAAAATCCCACCAAGCAATGACAACTTTGTGTTCTTTTATTTTTTTATTTAGATTTAAGAATGTATTCGTTTATATGATAGTGTTTGTTTATGATTGTGCACTTTAAACATTTTTTGGTCCTTGAATTGTTTTGTATATGTAATTAATTGTACTTTGTTATGACTGTTTTGTTTACATTGAAATAAAATAAATAAAAAAATTCGTCGATTAACCAGTGTATCATTTTAAGTATGCTTACTTTCAGTGAAATTCAGAATTCAATATTATAATATCGTCATATTTTTCAATGCATTATTATGTACGAGTACATACATTTATATTATGAAACATTTTAATCCATAGGTAGAGTTGCTTCTGCTCTAAGTAGCTTACGTATTGCTTGTTCTGGTTTAATACATGACATGTATATTATTCAATGTATCATTCATAATATAGTATTATATTATATGTAGGTACATGTAGTACTGTGATGTACGTATTAAGTAGGTATCCAAGTATGGGTTTTCCGTTCTTTTTGTTATTTTTCCAAGAGCGATGTCACCACGTAATATTTATTATACACTCTGATATTGCATTTTGTATTTGAATGGGAGATTTCTTATAACAATATTATAGAATTTATTTGATAAAGGGAATATAAAGATGTACCTACAATCTCAAATCTCTTTCTGAGAAAACGAGAAATGCTGAATATTATATTCAATACCTTTTGCCATACCTACTTGTTATGATGTTTGTGGAGTGCAGTACATTCAATCAACCTTTTAATGCAAAGATTTATTTTATTCATCTGCTAACATACGAGGATATATTGTTAACAGGCTCAGTAGATTAGGTTTCTACTGATCCAAAGGTCTGGGGTTCGATTACATGTGAAGACACAGTTTTCAATTGTGTTTCCAGTCAGGATCTGTGAAATGATTAATATCGTATGTCTCCAGAATGTAATTGAGTGCTTTTTAAATTAATATTTGAGAAAGTACTTGTTATTTGCGCGAGAAGTAATGTAAATGGTTATATAAGTGATATGATGGTTTGGCCTAATGGAGAGAATGAATGAGGAAAGCCTGACGAAGAAAATATACATTGCGGACAGGAATGGAATGAGAGGTGGGGGCCGCTCAAGGAAGGGATGGCACGTCCATGTGAACGGTATTTTGAAAAACGGAAATGTTAGAAGCGTGAACAACAGACGAACATGTATAAATAAATAAAGACGATTTGTGAATGTCGACGAGACGACGAATGTGTGTCAAGATAGAAATAAGTGGCGTTCGGTTCCCTCTGCCTACCCCGTGAGGGACATGGCGTGATGGTATGTATGTTTGTAAGTAATATAAAATAATTTTAACATTAAAATAAATTTCTGTGATATACCGGCTTAGAATATTGCTTCCACTCTTCGAGTGTTTCGCAAGAGCCGGGTAATCTAAAATAGAACTGGCAAAATAAGATCTCACATAGTTCAGAAATGAGGTTCACCAACACACATTCTGAATGTAGTGTGTCGGGTGTCTCGTCAGAGCCGGCTAATATAAAATACAACAGACAACAATAACATCTCACATAATTCAGCAATGAGGTTCACCATCACACATTCTGAATGTAGTGTTTCGGGTGTCTCGTAAGAGTCGGGTGATCTAAAATACAACAGACAACAATAACATCTCACATAATTCAGCAATGAGGTTCACCATCACACATTCTGAATGTAGTGTGTCGGGTGTCTCGTCAGAGCCGGCTAATATAAAATACAACAGACAACAATAACATCTCACATAATTCAGCAATGAGGTTCACCATCACACATTCTGAATGTAGTGTGTCGGGTGTCTCGTCAGAGCCGGCTAATATAAAATACAACAGACAACAATAACATCTCACATAATTCAGCAATGAGGTTCACCATCACACATTCTGAATGTAGTGTTTCGGGTGTCTCGTAAGAGTCGGGTGATCTAAAATACAACAGACAACAATAACATCTCACATAATTCAGCAATGAGGTTCACCATCACACATTCTGAATGTAGTGTTTCGGGTGTCTCGTAAGAGTCGGGTGATCTAAAATACAACAGACAACAATAACATCTCACATAATTCAGCAATGAGGTTCACCATCACACATTCTGAATGTAGTGTTTCGGGTGTCTCGTAAGAGTCGGGTGATCTAAAATACAACAGACAACAATAACATCTCACATAATTCAGCAATGAGGTTCACCATCACACATTCTGAATGTAGTGTTTCGGGTGTCTCGTAAGAGTCGGGTGATCTAAAATACAACAGACAACAATAACATCTCACATAATTCAGCAATGAGGTTCACCATCACACATTCTGAATGTAGTGTTTCGGGTGTCTCGTAAGAGTCGGGTGATCTAAAATACAACAGACAACAATAACATCTCACATAATTCAGCAATGAGGTTCACCATCACACATTCTGAATGTAGTGTTTCGGGTGTCTCGTAAGAGTCGGGTGATCTAAAATACAACAGACAACAATAACATCTCACATAATTCAGCAATGAGGTTCACCATCACACATTCTGAATGTAGTGTTTCGGGTGTCTCGTAAGAGTCGGGTGATCTAAAATACAACAGACAACAATAACATCTCACATAATTCAGCAATGAGGTTCACCATCACACATTCTGAATGTAGTGTTTCGGGTGTCTCGTAAGAGTCGGGTGATCTAAAATACAACAGACAACAATAACATCTCACATAATTCAGCAATGAGGTTCACCATCACACATTCTGAATGTAGTGTGTCGGGTGTCTCGTCAGAGCCGGCTAATATAAAATACAACAGACAACAATAACATCTCACATAATTCAGCAATGAGGTTCACCATCACACATTCTGAATGTAGTGTTTCGGGTGTCTCGTAAGAGTCGGGTGATCTAAAATACAACAGACAACAATAACATCTCACATAATTCAGCAATGAGGTTCACCATCACACATTCTGAATGTAGTGTTTCGGGTGTCTCGTAAGAGTCGGGTGATCTAAAATACAACAGACAACAATAACATCTCACATAATTCAGCAATGAGGTTCACCATCACACATTCTGAATGTAGTGTTTCGGGTGTCTCGTAAGAGTCGGGTGATCTAAAATACAACAGACAACAATAACATCTCACATAATTCAGCAATGAGGTTCACCATCACACATTCTGAATGTAGTGTTTCGGGTGTCTCGTAAGAGTCGGGTGATCTAAAATACAACAGACAACAATAACATCTCACATAATTCAGCAATGAGGTTCACCATCACACATTCTGAATGTAGTGTTTCGGGTGTCTCGTAAGAGTCGGGTGATCTAAAATACAACAGACAACAATAACATCTCACATAATTCAGCAATGAGGTTCACCATCACACATTCTGAATGTAGTGTTTCGGGTGTCTCGTAAGAGTCGGGTGATCTAAAATACAACAGACAACAATAACATCTCACATAATTCAGCAATGAGGTTCACCATCACACATTCTGAATGTAGTGTTTCGGGTGTCTCGTAAGAGTCGGGTGATCTAAAATACAACAGACAACAATAACATCTCACATAATTCAGCAATGAGGTTCACCATCACACATTCTGAATGTAGTGTTTCGGGTGTCTCGTAAGAGTCGGGTGATCTAAAATACAACAGACAACAATAACATCTCACATAATTCAGCAATGAGGTTCACCATCACACATTCTGAATGTAGTGTTTCGGGTGTCTCGTAAGAGTCGGGTGATCTAAAATACAACAGACAACAATAACATCTCACATAATTCAGCAATGAGGTTCACCATCACACATTCTGAATGTAGTGTTTCGGGTGTCTCGTAAGAGTCGGGTGATCTAAAATACAACAGACAACAATAACATCTCACATAATTCAGCAATGAGGTTCACCATCACACATTCTGAATGTAGTGTGTCGGGTGTCTCGTCAGAGCCGGCTAATATAAAATACAACAGACAACAATAACATCTCACATAATTCAGCAATGAGGTTCACCATCACACATTCTGAATGTAGTGTTTCGGGTGTCTCGTAAGAGTCGGGTGATCTAAAATACAACAGACAACAATAACATCTCACATAATTCAGCAATGAGGTTCACCATCACACATTCTGAATGTAGTGTGTCGGGTGTCTCGTCAGAGCCGGCTAATATAAAATACAACAGACAACAATAACATCTCACATAATTCAGCAATGAGGTTCACCATCACACATTCTGAATGTAGTGTTTCGGGTGTCTCGTAAGAGTCGGGTGATCTAAAATACAACAGACAACAATAACATCTCACATAATTCAGCAATGAGGTTCACCATCACACATTCTGAATGTAGTGTGTCGGGTGTCTCGTCAGAGCCGGCTAATATAAAATACAACAGACAACAATAACATCTCACATAATTCAGCAATGAGGTTCACCATCACACATTCTGAATGTAGTGTTTCGGGTGTCTCGTAAGAGTCGGGTGATCTAAAATACAACAGACAACAATAACATCTCACATAATTCAGCAATGAGGTTCACCATCACACATTCTGAATGTAGTGTGTCGGGTGTCTCGTCAGAGCCGGCTAATATAAAATACAACAGACAACAATAACATCTCACATAATTCAGCAATGAGGTTCACCATCACACATTCTGAATGTAGTGTTTCGGGTGTCTCGTAAGAGTCGGGTGATCTAAAATACAACAGACAACAATAACATCTCACATAATTCAGCAATGAGGTTCACCATCACACATTCTGAATGTAGTGTGTCGGGTGTCTCGTCAGAGCCGGCTAATATAAAATACAACAGACAACAATAACATCTCACATAATTCAGCAATGAGGTTCACCATCACACATTCTGAATGTAGTGTTTCGGGTGTCTCGTAAGAGTCGGGTGATCTAAAATACAACAGACAACAATAACATCTCACATAATTCAGCAATGAGGTTCACCATCACACATTCTGAATGTAGTGTTTCGGGTGTCTCGTAAGAGTCGGGTGATCTAAAATACAACAGACAACAATAACATCTCACATAATTCAGCAATGAGGTTCACCATCACACATTCTGAATGTAGTGTTTCGGGTGTCTCGTAAGAGTCGGGTGATCTAAAATACAACAGACAACAATAACATCTCACATAATTCAGCAATGAGGTTCACCATCACACATTCTGAATGTAGTGTGTCGGGTGTCTCGTCAGAGCCGGCTAATATAAAATACAACAGACAACAATAACATCTCACATAATTCAGCAATGAGGTTCACCATCACACATTCTGAATGTAGTGTTTCGGGTGTCTCGTAAGAGTCGGGTGATCTAAAATACAACAGACAACAATAACATCTCACATAATTCAGCAATGAGGTTCACCATCACACATTCTGAATGTAGTGTGTCGGGTGTCTCGTCAGAGCCGGCTAATATAAAATACAACAGACAACAATAACATCTCACATAATTCAGCAATGAGGTTCACCATCACACATTCTGAATGTAGTGTTTCGGGTGTCTCGTAAGAGTCGGGTGATCTAAAATACAACAGACAACAATAACATCTCACATAATTCAGCAATGAGGTTCACCATCACACATTCTGAATGTAGTGTTTCGGGTGTCTCGTAAGAGTCGGGTGATCTAAAATACAACAGACAACAATAACATCTCACATAATTCAGCAATGAGGTTCACCATCACACATTCTGAATGTAGTGTTTCGGGTGTCTCGTAAGAGTCGGGTGATCTAAAATACAACAGACAACAATAACATCTCACATAATTCAGCAATGAGGTTCACCATCACACATTCTGAATGTAGTGTGTCGGGTGTCTCGTCAGAGCCGGCTAATATAAAATACAACAGACAACAATAACATCTCACATAATTCAGCAATGAGGTTCACCATCACACATTCTGAATGTAGTGTTTCGGGTGTCTCGTAAGAGTCGGGTGATCTAAAATACAACAGACAACAATAACATCTCACATAATTCAGCAATGAGGTTCACCATCACACATTCTGAATGTAGTGTGTCGGGTGTCTCGTCAGAGCCGGCTAATATAAAATACAACAGACAACAATAACATCTCACATAATTCAGCAATGAGGTTCACCATCACACATTCTGAATGTAGTGTTTCGGGTGTCTCGTAAGAGTCGGGTGATCTAAAATACAACAGACAACAATAACATCTCACATAATTCAGCAATGAGGTTCACCATCACACATTCTGAATGTAGTGTGTCGGGTGTCTCGTCAGAGCCGGCTAATATAAAATACAACAGACAACAATAACATCTCACATAATTCAGCAATGAGGTTCACCATCACACATTCTGAATGTAGTGTTTCGGGTGTCTCGTAAGAGTCGGGTGATCTAAAATACAACAGACAACAATAACATCTCACATAATTCAGCAATGAGGTTCACCATCACACATTCTGAATGTAGTGTGTCGGGTGTCTCGTCAGAGCCGGCTAATATAAAATACAACAGACAACAATAACATCTCACATAATTCAGCAATGAGGTTCACCATCACACATTCTGAATGTAGTGTTTCGGGTGTCTCGTAAGAGTCGGGTGATCTAAAATACAACAGACAACAATAACATCTCACATAATTCAGCAATGAGGTTCACCATCACACATTCTGAATGTAGTGTGTCGGGTGTCTCGTCAGAGCCGGCTAATATAAAATACAACAGACAACAATAACATCTCACATAATTCAGCAATGAGGTTCACCATCACACATTCTGAATGTAGTGTTTCGGGTGTCTCGTAAGAGTCGGGTGATCTAAAATACAACAGACAACAATAACATCTCACATAATTCAGCAATGAGGTTCACCATCACACATTCTGAATGTAGTGTTTCGGGTGTCTCGTAAGAGTCGGGTGATCTAAAATACAACAGACAACAATAACATCTCACATAATTCAGCAATGAGGTTCACCATCACACATTCTGAATGTAGTGTGTCGGGTGTCTCGTCAGAGCCGGCTAATATAAAATACAACAGACAACAATAACATCTCACATAATTCAGCAATGAGGTTCACCATCACACATTCTGAATGTAGTGTTTCGGGTGTCTCGTAAGAGTCGGGTGATCTAAAATACAACAGACAACAATAACATCTCACATAATTCAGCAATGAGGTTCACCATCACACATTCTGAATGTAGTGTGTCGGGTGTCTCGTCAGAGCCGGCTAATATAAAATACAACAGACAACAATAACATCTCACATAATTCAGCAATGAGGTTCACCATCACACATTCTGAATGTAGTGTGTCGGGTGTCTCGTCAGAGCCGGCTAATATAAAATACAACAGACAACAATAACATCTCACATAATTCAGCAATGAGGTTCACCATCACACATTCTGAATGTAGTGTTTCGGGTGTCTCGTAAGAGTCGGGTGATCTAAAATACAACAGACAACAATAACATCTCACATAATTCAGCAATGAGGTTCACCATCACACATTCTGAATGTAGTGTGTCGGGTGTCTCGTCAGAGCCGGCTAATATAAAATACAACAGACAACAATAACATCTCACATAATTCAGCAATGAGGTTCACCATCACACATTCTGAATGTAGTGTTTCGGGTGTCTCGTAAGAGTCGGGTGATCTAAAATACAACAGACAACAATAACATCTCACATAATTCAGCAATGAGGTTCACCATCACACATTCTGAATGTAGTGTGTCGGGTGTCTCGTCAGAGCCGGCTAATATAAAATACAACAGACAACAATAACATCTCACATAATTCAGCAATGAGGTTCACCATCACACATTCTGAATGTAGTGTTTCGGGTGTCTCGTAAGAGTCGGGTGATCTAAAATACAACAGACAACAATAACATCTCACATAATTCAGCAATGAGGTTCACCATCACACATTCTGAATGTAGTGTTTCGGGTGTCTCGTAAGAGTCGGGTGATCTAAAATACAACAGACAACAATAACATCTCACATAATTCAGCAATGAGGTTCACCATCACACATTCTGAATGTAGTGTGTCGGGTGTCTCGTCAGAGCCGGCTAATATAAAATACAACAGACAACAATAACATCTCACATAATTCAGCAATGAGGTTCACCATCACACATTCTGAATGTAGTGTTTCGGGTGTCTCGTAAGAGTCGGGTGATCTAAAATACAACAGACAACAATAACATCTCACATAATTCAGCAATGAGGTTCACCATCACACATTCTGAATGTAGTGTTTCGGGTGTCTCGTAAGAGTCGGGTGATCTAAAATACAACAGACAACAATAACATCTCACATAATTCAGCAATGAGGTTCACCATCACACATTCTGAATGTAGTGTGTCGGGTGTCTCGTCAGAGCCGGCTAATATAAAATACAACAGACAACAATAACATCTCACATAATTCAGCAATGAGGTTCACCATCACACATTCTGAATGTAGTGTTTCGGGTGTCTCGTAAGAGTCGGGTGATCTAAAATACAACAGACAACAATAACATCTCACATAATTCAGCAATGAGGTTCACCATCACACATTCTGAATGTAGTGTTTCGGGTGTCTCGTAAGAGTCGGGTGATCTAAAATACAACAGACAACAATAACATCTCACATAATTCAGCAATGAGGTTCACCATCACACATTCTGAATGTAGTGTTTCGGGTGTCTCGTAAGAGTCGGGTGATCTAAAATACAACAGACAACAATAACATCTCACATAATTCAGCAATGAGGTTCACCATCACACATTCTGAATGTAGTGTGTCGGGTGTCTCGTCAGAGCCGGCTAATATAAAATACAACAGACAACAATAACATCTCACATAATTCAGCAATGAGGTTCACCATCACACATTCTGAATGTAGTGTTTCGGGTGTCTCGTAAGAGTCGGGTGATCTAAAATACAACAGACAACAATAACATCTCACATAATTCAGCAATGAGGTTCACCATCACACATTCTGAATGTAGTGTGTCGGGTGTCTCGTCAGAGCCGGCTAATATAAAATACAACAGACAACAATAACATCTCACATAATTCAGCAATGAGGTTCACCATCACACATTCTGAATGTAGTGTGTCGGGTGTCTCGTCAGAGCCGGCTAATATAAAATACAACAGACAACAATAACATCTCACATAATTCAGCAATGAGGTTCACCATCACACATTCTGAATGTAGTGTTTCGGGTGTCTCGTAAGAGTCGGGTGATCTAAAATACAACAGACAACAATAACATCTCACATAATTCAGCAATGAGGTTCACCATCACACATTCTGAATGTAGTGTTTCGGGTGTCTCGTAAGAGTCGGGTGATCTAAAATACAACAGACAACAATAACATCTCACATAATTCAGCAATGAGGTTCACCATCACACATTCTGAATGTAGTGTGTCGGGTGTCTCGTCAGAGCCGGCTAATATAAAATACAACAGACAATAATAACATCTCACATAATTCAGCAATGAGGTTCACCATCACACATTCTGAATGTAGTGTGTCGGGTGTCTCGTCAGAGCCGGCTAATATAAAATACAACAGACAACAATAACATCTCACATAATTCAGCAATGAGGTTCACCATCACACATTCTGAATGTAGTGTTTCGGGTGTCTCGTAAGAGTCGGGTGATCTAAAATACAACAGACAACAATAACATCTCACATAATTCAGCAATGAGGTTCACCATCACACATTCTGAATGTAGTGTTTCGGGTGTCTCGTAAGAGTCGGGTGATCTAAAATACAACAGACAACAATAACATCTCACATAATTCAGCAATGAGGTTCACCATCACACATTCTGAATGTAGTGTTTCGGGTGTCTCGTAAGAGTCGGGTGATCTAAAATACAACAGACAACAATAACATCTCACATAATTCAGCAATGAGGTTCACCATCACACATTCTGAATGTAGTGTTTCGGGTGTCTCGTAAGAGTCGGGTGATCTAAAATACAACAGACAACAATAACATCTCACATAATTCAGCAATGAGGTTCACCATCACACATTCTGAATGTAGTGTTTCGGGTGTCTCGTAAGAGTCGGGTAATCTAAAATACAACAGGCAACAATAACATCTCACGAAGTTCAGCAATAAGGTTCACCATCAAGCGTTCTTGAGGTGACCACGGTTGTCACTAAACGGCGCTTTTTTTTTTTTTTTACGGCGCTGGCCGATTTACTAATGATATTAATAACAATTAAGCACTACAAATAATAACACTCAATTATTATTATTACCATTATACACTTCCTCAAAAGAATTAGCAGATCAATGCGTAAATTGTTAATTATTTAAAAGAGCAAAATAAAATGCAACAAACGCATCATCAAGCTTTCAATTGGGAATAGTTCACCCATCCAGATACTTAACATATCAAAGGATTAGGCTTTGAGGAGGTCTCTATACTACCTAACAACCCTACTTATTCCCGAATATTAACGTTTAAAAAATCTTTAACGATTCTACATGTATTCATTATTACCGTTTTTTGCATTTTTATTATTAAGTTTTTTGATAAATCTATAATTTCTAAATTACGGATTAACGATTTTGGAATAATGCCAGTGGCTGAAATAATGAACGGTAATATTATTATTTTACGAGAATGCCAAAGTCTTTTAATCTCGTTACCTAAAGCGGTATATTTTCTAATTTTTTCATCAAAAGTTTTTATAATATTACTAGAATTTGGAATAGCCACGTCGCAAATATATGTTATTTTTTTAATTTTATCATGTATTATTAAATCGGGTCTGTTATGTTGAATTGACCGGTCAGTTAATATTGTTTTATCGTAATAAAGCGAAATATTATTATTTTCTAAAAATGAAATCGGATCATATTCATAATATGGTTTTATGTTTATCGCGTCAATTAATTTATATTTAATAGCTAAATTTTGATGTAATATTTTTGCTACCTGATTATGTCTAAATGTATATTCTGATTGCGCGAGAAAAGAACAGCCCGATATTATATGCTCGATTGTTTCAGGAAAAGCCAAACATTTCCTACAACTATCATCTACTACATTTATGTCTTTGATTATATATTTTTGATAATTTTTAGTTTTTATTACTCTATCCTGGATCGCTATTATAAAACCTTCTAAATCCGCGTCCAAATCACCAATACTCAACCATTTGTTTGACCAAATTTTGTCAACATAAGGTTGGTTGAGATATTTTGGATGTGTAGAATGAATTATTTTATTTAGCCACGAATTTAGAAGGTCATCATTTATATTTATAATATTGTTATTGGCATTCTCGTCATTTAAATTTAATGTTGTTAAATTTTTGTCCGCCTCACAGATTACTTTATGCATTAAAGAACTATCAGATTTTTTGTGAAAGAAAGTTTTTAGCGATTCGATTTGATTATTATGTAACGATGTTATTTTTATTATACCCCTACCTCCTAAATTCCTAGGCAAATTGATTCGTTCAATCGCGGAATTAGGATGATGACAACGAAATTTAGTTAAACGCGTTCTGATTGATCTTTCTAAACTATCTAAATCTGTTTTTGACCATTTAATAATTCCAAAAGAATATGTCAATATCGGTATTGCCCAAGTATTAATAGCTTTAGTTAAGTTTTTAGCTGACAGATTGCATTTTAATATTTTTGTAATCCTATCTTTAAATTTTATATTGATATCATTTTTTATTACTCTCCACACTATGGAATAGGGGAGAGTCATGATTTCGCAAAATTTAAGCGTATTTTTTTTACATCAATTTCTCAATGGGTATCATGTAGAGAATGCACACTATGAGTTTCGTCGTGATGTGTTTGTGTGTATGGCGTATACGCCGTACGCCGTAGCATTTATCTTTTTTGTGTCCTCTCTACAGCCCAAACTATAAGTCCGATCGACTTCATATTAACATCATATGTGTAAAATGCAAAGACCTAGAGCTGATTAGTTTTCCATAGACAACTTTTGATTTCTTCTCTATGAATTCATCATTTACGTTGTTTTTTTTTGTGTCCTCTCTGCAGCCCAAACTATAAGTCCGATTGACTTCATATTGATATCACATGTGTTAAGTCCATAAACTTAGAGCTGATTAGTTTTCCATAGACAACGGTTCATTTTTTCCCAATGTTTCTTTATGATTTCATCTATTAAAACTGAAAAAATGCTCTCACGACCTGGAAATTAGAGATATTTTAATTTGGTTTCAACTATTTATACAACACCAAGAATCTTCATAAAATTGTATTCAAAGTTGGTCAATGTTAAAAGAAAAATATTCAACGGTTTCAAAAATTATATTATATTTAATGGATATTTGTATGAAACTTATATGTAACAAGAGAATTTTTTTATATTTGGCAATGTTCAGTTCATTGATTTCATATTGATATAAGAATATTAATAGCTTGAACTTAGAACTGATTAGCTTTTCATAGATATCATAAAATTTCTTCATATGATATCACGTGTCAACATTGTCAAAATGCTCTAACGCTCTTTGAAACAAAATTTATCTGCTTTTTTTAAAATATTTCATACAACATAAGCAGTCTTCACTATACTGCATTAATAGTTTGTCTATCTTAACATAAAAATATACTATCGGAAGAAAATTTATATTCCTGATAGTAACATTTAGTATGAATAAAAATGTAATTAGATAAATTTCTATGTATGGAAACGTTCAGTAATTTGATTTCATGTTATAATGTAAAGAGCTTGAACATAGAACTGATTAGCTTTCCATAAATAACAAAAAAATTCTTCATATAATATCACGTGTCAAAATTTTGAAAATGCTCTCGCGTTCTTTAAAACAAAATTTATCTGCTTTTTTTAAAATAATTCATACAACATAAGCATTCTTCACTATACTGCATTAATAGTTTGTTTATCTTAACATAAAAATATACTATCGGAAGAAAGTTTTTATATTCCTGGTAGTAACATTTAGTATGAATAAAAATGTAATTAGATAAATTTCTATGTATGGAAACGTTCAGTAATTTGATTTCATGTTATAATGTAAAGAGCTTGAACATAGAACTGATTAGCTTTCCATAAATAACAAAAAAAATCTTCATATGATATCACGTGTCAAAATTTTGAAAATGCTCTCGCGTTCTTTAAAACAAAATTTATCTGCTTTTTTTTTAAATATTTCATACAACATAAGCATTCTTCACTATACTGCATTAATAGTTTGTTTATCTTAACATAAAAATATACTATCGGAAGAAAATTTATATTCCTGGTAGTTACATTTATTATGAATAAAAATGTAATTAGATAAATTTCTATGTATGGAAAAGTTCAGTAGTTTGATTTCATGTTATAATGTAAAGAGCTTGAACATAGAACTGATTAGCTTTCCATAAATAACAAAAAATTCTTCATATGATATCACCTGTCAAAATTTTGAAAATGCTCTCGCGTTCTTTAAAACAAAATTTATCTGTTTTTTTTTTTAAATATTTCATACAACATAAGCATTCTTCACTATACGGCATTAATAGTTTGTCTATCTTAACATAAAAATATACTATCGGAAGAAAATTTATATTCCTGGTAGTAACATTTAGTATGAATAAAAATGTAATTAGATAAATATCTATGTATGGAAAAGTTCAGTAATTTGATTTCATGTTATATAGTAAAGAGCTTGAACATAGAACTGATTAGCTTTCCATAAATAACAAAAAATTTCTTCATATGATATCACGTGTCAAAATTTTGAAAATACTCTCGCGTTCTTTAAAACATTATTTATCTGCTTTTATTAAAATATTTCATATAACATAAGCATTCTTCACTATACTGCATTAATAGTTTGTCTATATTAACATAAAAATATACTATCGGAAGAAAATTTATATTCCTGGTAGTAACATTTAGTATGAATAAAAATGTAATTAGATAAATTTCTATGTATGGAAAAGTTCAGTTATTTGATTTCATGTTATAATGTAAAGAGTTTGAACATAGAACTGATTAGCTTTCCATAAATAACAAAAAATTTCTTCATATGATATCACGTGTCAAAATTTTGAAAATGCTTTCGCGTCCTTTAAAACAAAATTTATCTGCTTTTATTAAAATATTTCATACAACATAAGCATTCTACACCATACTGCAATAATAGTTTGTCTATCTTAACATAAAAATATACTATCGATAGAAAATTTATTTTCCTGGTAGTAAAATTTAGTATGAATAAAAATGTATATAATAAGATAAATTTCTTATGTATGGAAAAGTTCAGTAATTTGATTTCATGTTATAATGTAAAGAGCTTGAACATCGAACTGATTAGCTTTCCATAAATAACAAAAATTTCTTCATATGATATCACGTGTCAAAATTGTCAAAATGCTCTAACGCCCATTAAAACAAAATTTATCTGCTTTTATTAAAATATTTCATACAACATTAGAATTCTTCACCATACTGCATTAATAGTTTGTCTATCTTAACATGAAAATATACTATCGTTAGAAAATTTATATTCCTGGTAGTAAAATTTAGAATGAATAAAATATTTCATTGTCAATATTTGTGGTGTGGAGAGTTTAGTGTTGGCCACAACCCACTCGTTTTAGTGTGGTCTAATTTGTTAGACTGCGGATAACCTAGATATTTATAAACCTCCAACCCTTTCAAACTATCTATTTGAAAATTTCTCTGTATATCTCCACCCATTTCTAGTATTTTACCCTTTTCAACATGTAACGTTTTACATTTATCTAAACCGAAAGACATTCTAATATCATCTGAAAATGCTTTTATTATCCTAATCAATTGTCCTTATTATTATTATTATTATTATTATCACACATTCTGAATATAGCGCTTTTTAGGTGAGACTTCTCTATTGGTGGCTGTGCCTTATTAAAAAAGAAAAAAAGGCACTCTTAAGCAATTTACCGAAGGTGTCTGAGCTCCACGTCTGTCCTGTGGGAAATTTACATAGTCAATGGTCCGTTCACACTGAAACTGCGATCACAGTAAGCTGCCTTATTGACTCCACTCAAATTTTTGAAAGAGTTAGTTCTCATAGATCCAATTGATTTCAATGTTCTCTTGAATGATGTGAGGATCCATGTCATTAAGAGCCTAAAACACCATTAAGCATTCTTTATGCACTGAAAAAAAGTATGTTTTAAGTAAAAAAAAATCATATTAAAATTAACCGAACTTTAGAGACTACAAAACATTTGGTTATGTGCACCAAAATGTTTTTTGCACATAGCCAAAGATTAGTCATTAATAAATTCCATCTAATGTAATAGTATATAAGAAAAAACCACACCATGTACTTCACCAGTTGAAAAGGCCTTCACCAGGCGAAACGGTCGTTCTGGAGAGTAAAAATAAATGTAGAAAGAAAAACAAGTGTTTAATTTATTTTAAAAATGGAATTCTACATAGTAAACGCTGTCAGTGTAAACAAAATTAAAAGTGCATTAATAAATACATTTTTACTACTGATTACAAAGGTTTATCTAAAACGCAGGTAGCCAGTTCGGTTGTCGTAATATTTTTTTCGGTGTAGTCTACAATTTCTGGACATTTAAGCCAGTATAGTTCATAAAAAAGAGGTTTTATGTAACATCTTTTGTCAGATCCATATTATCAACCTTGCAGCTGCGTTAAATACTATTTACAATCTATCAAGCTGGTTCTTGGGTAAACTAGCATAAATAGCATTACAGCAAAAAAATGCATTTTAGCATCGTTTGTGGGTAAGCTCCGGCGATTACATTGAATGTTAAGATGTATGAACGTGAGTGAGGCGGTGTATTTTTGCAAGGACAGAATTATATAACCAAATTACCAAAAACTAAGAAAACACTTTGTCAGAAAAATTACGCGTATGTACATAGGGCTAAAAATATTAAAAATTTAAAATTAAAACTGATTTCCATCGTAAAGAATCTACTCACATATCAAATCGAAAGCTATAGCAAACAGCCGGTGAATAACTGAAGGAAGAAAAGAAACTGAAAAAAATATTTAATATTACAACGTAATTGACTTACAAAAAAACAAAATACATACCTACATTCGACATTGAATCCAGAGCTGATACGGTCCGTACCAAACAACTTCTGCGCACCAGCGAAATGAAAATACTACGATGCATAGCTGGCAAAAGTCTTCGTGATATGTAGAGTCTGAAATACCGTGATCCGAAGAATCTGCGAATCTGAGGACATCGTAAGATGGGGGCGCCAAAGGAGAAGGTACTGGAACGTACACGAAGTTCCGAAGATAGGATACCATAGATAGCCCGAGACAACGTACCGGAGGGGTCTCGACCACGAGGACGCCCACCAAAAAGATGGCGAGATCACAGGAGGCTGAAAATGCACCATCAAACAGGCCCTGGGCCTAATGAAAGAACAAGAAGAAGTAGAAGATATTAGCATTAACTCATTTTACATCAAGCAATATTTCACACTACACTAATGTATACACTTGCATCCCTGTCTCACTTCAACCTACAGATTTATATAACGCTACTCTGGGAGAGGCAAAGCCTAGTAGAGTAGCTTAATCCACAAATATAAATGACTTAAACTTTTAACTTAATTATAGTGTTATTCATTTTATTTACTACTTTATCAACTTACATTGTACCTACTTCAGATATTATTATACTTGTAAAAAAGGATTTTTAAATAAATGAATATGACACTCGGTTCTTGCTGCGTACCCCAATATGACAGTAGGTGTTATAGTGGTATGAAATATGCTTGATAGAAGTTCCTTTTGTCGTTCGATGAGCACCCAGGGATGAACAGAGCTAAGAGCTCCATAAAATTCTCAATGGAGTCTGACTGCGAAATTCCTCTCAATATCTACCCCAATAACAGGGACATAGCGTGATGCTACGTATGTATGTTTGTGTCATATTTTTTGACGATATATTTACGACACTTGTATGTTTAAGGTCGTTACAAAATGTTTCTTTTTTGAATAAGTTTCACCCGTCAACAAAATACGATTTCCAGAGAGAGAGAAATTCTTTCAAATATTCCCAGCATTTTAAAGTTTTAAGTAACTTTTTCTTTTTTCAATCGTTCTAATATTTGTTTTTCGACGGTCAATTCGTCTACGTGAGCGGAAAACTCAAATGAAAATTTGGTTCTTTTACGATTATTTCTAAAGTTTAGATTCCGACTGTGTGATCTGAATAAAGAATATTACTTACCTACATAGTGTCTAGGTATATATGCAGATGGCGCCATCTGCAAACCAACATGATACGTAGCATTATCTGAATATATATAATTCTTCTGTACGTGTGTATGTCAATGAACTCCTCTTAAGAGGGTGACTGCTGCCAACGTACCTATTTTTTCAGTTTGAATTTGCATCATTACTACAAAATGAATCATTATGAAAAAAATAACCTAGTTCGTTTGGATATTAATAAAGAAAAATATACCTTAACTGTTTAATTATGTTCTGTATATATTCTTGTAGGAAAATAATAAGGATACCCCGATTTTTGAAATTTATCTTAAATTTCTAAAAAACTATAAGGTATAGAGCATAATATTTTTTTATAAATTAAAAAAGATCAAAATATCTGGAAAAATACGATGTATCGTTGCATTAATGCATCAGGTTAAGTTAATAAACCAAAAAAACTTTTATTTCGCAATAGCGCTGAATGAAAAATAAATGTTTTTTTAGGTTTATTTACTAAACCTGAAGCATTAATGCAACGTCACATCATATTTTTATAGATATTTTTATCTTCTTTAATTAAAAAAAAATATGTTGAACTACGCCTTATATTTTAATAAAAATATAAGGTAAACGTTGAAAATCGGGGTATGCCATTATTTTTTAACAAGAATTTGTGCAGAACATTATCAAAAAGTAAAGATATATTTTTTTTTATTAATACCCAAACTATCTAAATTATTTTTTTCAAAACGATTTGATAAGAGATAATGATGGTATATCAAATTGAATAATAGGTACGTTGGCAGCAGTCCCCCCCTTAAACGGGTGGACTAATTTTGATGAAATTTTTTGTGTGTATTTGAGTGGGTCTCTGAATGGTTGAGATTCACAAATAAAAAGAAAAATTGTAAAAATATAAATAAAAAAAATATACAACAAATATTTTAATAAATGTACTCCTGGTATTATGCAAACAATATAACTTTTGAGAAATATAATAAAATGGGAAACAGAAGTATATTTAATATCTTTATAATAATATCCTTCAGTACGCGCTTATGTCACCGAACACTCAAACGGCTGGAATCGCAGGCAAGCCATTGTTCGGGCAGGACAACGTCTGCCGGGGCCGCTAGTATTTTATATTATGTCAAATACAGTTCTAAGGATTGCGTCGGTTTAAATGACAAATTAATGTTCCATTCAATGATGACATCTGTATTTTTCATCACATGATAAACAATATAAGTTATGTTCGTCCATATTTAGAGTATTGTTCACAGATTTGGAACCCACGCTACAGTATATACGTTGATCGACTAGAAAGAGTTCAAAAACGATTTCTAAAATTCTTAAATTTCAAATCATATAACATATACAGTTCTTATGATGAAATTGAGAAACATTTCCGAATGAAAAAAATCGTACACAGGAGAGAAGTTGCGGATCAAATGTTTCTCTTTAAAATTATTAATTCAAAAGTTGACTGTCCTGATTTATTAAATAAAATTAATTTCCATGCCCCGTTGCGAAATGGCAGATTGAACTACTTGTTTTATGTTCCTCGAAGTAACACTAATTCTAATCAAAATGAGTTTATCAAAAGGGCTTGTAACTTCTATAATGTCAACCTCTCAGCCAGTATCACACATTCTGATATATTCACCGCTAGTAATAACGCATACAAAAATTCTCTCTATAAGTGCATAGCATGAACTCGTATGTTGAATTTTTTTTTTTTTTTGTTAGTTATTTTTGTTTTTTCTAATATTATCTTTTGTATACTTTTATTTACATTTTGAGTTGTTGTTTGTAACAAAAATATAACAATTTAACTGTCATAATCCTTTTCCCATCCTTTCCCGTCACAGGCAAACATACATCTTAGTTATATTTAAATTTATGATGTTTGAAATGTTTTATATTTAATATCTGTGGACATATGTAATTGGTCTGTTTGTTTTTATTTTATAGTGTATTATTCCATTTTAGTATTTTAAGACTGTATTTGTCCCTAAATAAATAAATAAATAAATAAATAATAATAAACCCTTCCATGCACCCCGAGCAAGTGGCGAGTTTATTGCCAAATGGCAATTTCTTCCTACTGATCAGTGTTTCTAGCCCAGAAAAGCAATATTTTACAGAGAAATGCATTTAAATAAATTTCTCCTCTGCTGGGAATCGAACCAAGGACGCTATTCATGTATTTATATGTAAAATAAAATAGCAGAGTCATCTATATATATTTTTACTCCACACTAACCCAATGAGCTATAGTGGGGAGTTATGATTTCGTAATTTTTAGGAGTACCTATATTTTTATTGCAAATTATCAACTAGTACAATGCTGAGATTGTATTCTGAAAGTTTCATCACAATGTATCTGTGTGTGTGTGCTATGTACGGCGTGTTTATTTTACTTTATCGATTATCGATTATAGAGTAACTAATTCGATTCTTTTCAAATTATGCAAATATGTATATCTAATACTCGCTAAGACCCACATTAGATTTTGAAGGATATCTGAGTAGAGCTTCTCAATTTTTTAAATGTCAAATATTTCAAAGTGACTGCAAGCTCAGGAAACTTTAAATTTGTAAATTTTATTTTCAAATTGGTAATAAGGCACATCACTTTCATTAAATGATATTGAAGAATTATTATGTTTTAATAATAAAATATTTAAATAAAAAAATATTTAACATACTCATTAGGTACATGAAAACACTGAAAATTTTCCATACTAAATTTGAATACTCTAAAGAATGACTTGTTAGTGAGGAGTTTAGCGTTGGCCACAACCTAATCGTTTAATATATGAATATCTACGATTAAGATCTAATTTTTTAATTTTTAATGCTGGTTCCAGTTTGAAAAATAGGATAGTATTGGAACGGAAAGGTGACACTGTTATCGATAATATTTAAATTTTTCTATCGATTTTTTTATCGAATTTTTTTCAGTTGCATATACCCAAATATTGAATTTATTCCCTGTCGGGAGTGAAAGATATTTTCGTGACAATTTTTTGTAACACCTCAATAGAGACGAAATCGGAAAATTTTGTCGCATCCATATCAGTTAGTTTTGAGTATTTTTTTTTTCGTTAAGCGTCTTCATTCATTAATTTCGTGTGGCCAAACCATTGAAATGAGTTCAATTTCAATCTATTGATGTCATCTTTCTTATTCATAATTTGATTCCTAATGTCCTCATTTTTAACATGTTATACATTGTCATGCTTCACATTCAACTGTACAATAATAGATCAAGAATAGACTAACGACTGCCAAACTTACGTCATAGTATAAAGGCTAATTCTTTGTGGTATGTAAGGACAACACAGCATGTATCAGCGATTGGATCATATTATGAACCCTGAGTGTTGGTGGCTTTTGTTGATAATAGCGTCCAAAGTGATGAAAATTGGTTTTTCAATATGTCAGTTATAGTATGAAGCGTGATTTTTTTAATATTTTCTACGGGAGACCGTAGAAAACAATTAAATTAGACCGCGGTAAACAATTAAATTAAATAATTAAATGAAATAAAACACAACTTTGTGTACAGCACTACAATTATATTTTTTATTCAAATGAATAAAAATTCCTCTACATGTTACGAGAACAAAGTTCCCTTCCTCAGGAGGATACAAAGTATACTAAAATAAAATACAATATATAGACTTAAGGTACACATAATGGGTGGAGTGTGGGCTGGGTTAAACTATTTATTAGGGTGGGGGGTGCAATGAAGTTATTGGTTAACTAATTTTTGTATTGGGAAAATATTTAATATAGGGTTATAAGGGAATTGTGTTTGATTATTAATTAAATTATTTCTCATGTTTACGTTTTTTCTGATTTCCAAGATTTCCAGGCTATCTAATTGTCTATCACTTAAATTACTATGTAATATTTTTACGCCTATATTATTAATAAAACTATGGTTATTTCGATCAAATGGTTTGCGAATTCTGAATAATTATTGCTGTTTAGACATCTTAAATGCTCCTTAACTCTCGTTTCTATATTTCTAGTAGTCTTTCCTATATAAAAAATTCATTTGAATAAAAATTATAATTGTAGTGGTGTAAGTTGTGTTTTATTTCATTTAATTATTTCAAAATGATACCACAAAGAAAAAAACAATCGTTTGTCGATGATGTGAAATTAAATTAAACTTAAAAAAAATCAATTTTCCAAAATTTGAGGGCTCTTTTCTGAGAAAGTTGCCACTACTTAGGACTCAACGTATCTGATCGTTACTACATGCTGTGGTATTTTTATACAAAGAAAAACGAGGGGATTGTGGCCAACGCTATACGAAAAAAATGAGAAGCACTATTCAGATATCTTTCAACATCCAAGGGGTCTAAGCGAGTTTAGATATACTTATTTGCAAAATTTGAAAATAATCGTACTTTTGAGTACTTTTGTCTAAAATCAATAAAGTAGAATAAAAACGCCGTAGGTACATAGCACACACACAGATACATTTTTTTTTATTTATTTATTCATTATACAATATATAACATTACATAACATACATAGTGATATTTGTCAAAATATTAATATTTCCTTCCTAATTTAAGCTAGAAGCTTGTGTTTAGGAAAGCAGCAGCTCTTTGCTTACATTATATGAATACTTCACAAAAAATACATAAAATAAATCTTATAAAATATATAAAACAAATCAATTAACAATTATATATAAAAAAGGACACAATTTCAGAACAAAACATAGAAAGAACAAAAAAACACATCCAATATCAAGAAAACACCAACATTAAAATTACAATAGGTACATAGAAAAATAAAAATGAACCACAACAGCTATTTTATAGAATGGAATATGAGGGAGAGTGTTTCAAAGTGTACTTGAATTTATCTTTAAAATTTTTTTTTATTTTGTTTCTGTTCTAATATTTATTGGTAGGTTGTTAAATAATTTACATTGTGATGGAACTTTCAGAATACAATCCCAGCATGATACTAGTTGATAATATACAGAGCCCCTAGTCAATATTAATTATCCTATTGAATAACTCATGGAGTTTTCACTGATACACTAATAAAGCAATGTACATACATACGTTTTCTGTTTTATAAATTATATAGACTGTATAACTCTCTATAATGTTTATTCTTTTTATAAAAGAAACAGTTTTATTCTGCACAATAAATATATTTATAAAACAATCTTTTTACTATCAAGGTTAACCGTTTACAATATTCTATGACAGAAGCTCACATAATTTTCTTAAAAACAAAAGACAATACCCATATTCAAAATCATATTAATCTAAAATTGGAACACACAATATTAATAATTTTTTATTTTTATTTTTCGTTAATCCGTAATTTAGAAATTATAGATTTATCGAAAAATTTAATAATAAAAATGCAAAAACGGTAATTATGAATACATGTAGAATCGTTAAAGATTTTTTAAACGTTAATATTCGGGAATCAGTAGGGTTGTTAGGTAGTATAGAGACCTCCTCAGAGCCTAATCCTTTGATATGTTAAGTATCTGGATGGGTGAACCATTCCCAATTGAAAGCTTGATGATGCGTTTGTTGCATTTTATTTTGCTCTTTTAAATAATTTACAATTTACGCATTGATCTGCTAATTCTTTTGAGGAAGTGTATAATGGTAATAATAATAATTGAGTGTTATTATTTGTTGTGCTTAATTGTTATTAATATCATTAGTAAATCGGCCAGCGCCGTAAAAAAATAAAAAAATGTAGATACCACTATAATTAAATTATGTTTTAGGTACCTACCACTACATTCATACTCAATTCACTCTCTATCGACCAATAAAAATAAAAAAAAACCACTTGGGGTAGTGAAGAGTAAAAACAATCAGTCTTAAAACTATGTCGTGTGTCTGACAGTCTCCTGGCACTTGTTCTATTATAAATTTTTGGGAGAAGTTAGCGTCGGCCACAACCAAGGGGAGGACTGCTGCCAACTTACCTATTTTTCAATTTGATATACCTTCATTATTTCTTATCAAATCGTTTTGAAAAAAATAAGTTAGATAGTTTGAAAATTAATAAACAAAAATATACCTTAACTTTTTGATAATGTTCTGTATAAATTCTTATAGAAAAATAATGGCATACCCCGATTTTCAACGTTTATCATATATTTTAAATAAACTATAAGGCGTAGAGTAATATATACTTGCAAAGTCATCATTTTATAATAATAAATTCAAACAAAATTTTGGGGATATTAAAGGTACTTGGGATTCTATAAACGGCATACTTGGGCGCAAATGTAAAAGTGACTGTGACGAGATTATATCAAAATATTTTTTGAAAAATTATGAAATAAAGACGGTTATTATAAATTTCTTAAATTATTTTACTGATAGTGTCTCACAAATGCTCCATGTTTGTAATCATACGGCGATTAATATTAACCAACCTAGTGCAACTCACAGCATGTTTCTTCCGAGAGCTACAGTCTCTGATATTACGGAAATTGTAACAAAACTCAAAAAGACTTCTGCAGGTATTGACAACATTCGTATTTCTGATATAAAGAATAATATTAATATCTTAGCTCCAATTTTGACTCACTTAGTGAATTTAATAGTCAAACAAGGTATTATTCCAAATGATTTGAAGTGCAGTGTTGTCAGACCTATCTATAAAAGTGATAAGCATGCAGATTTGAAGAATTATCGACCAATCAGTATTCTTCCAGTAATTGATAAGATTATGGAGAAATATTTGTCAAAAAAACTCAATGAATATTTAACGAAACATGAACTGATAGATCCCTCGCAGCATGGTTTTCAAGAGAACAAAAGTACTGAAACCTTGTTGTGTCAGTTCTCGAGTTTTATTAATTCGGAAATGAACTGTAAAAAGCACATTTTCGTTCTATTTGTAGACAATTCCAAAGCATTTGACACAATCAACCATGATAAACTGATACAAATATTGGATTGTATTGGAATACGAGGACATGTCTTGACACTTTTTCGAGATTATTTAAATAAAAGAAAAATGTGTGTAAAGGCGTGTAAACGCACAAGTGATTGCAAATATGTACCGTCAGGCGTCCCACAGGGCTCCATATTGGGACCTACATTGTACATAATTTTTGTCTCATGTATGAAAGTTTTGTTTAAAAATTGTAAATATTTTGTGTACGCGGACGATACTGCTCTTGTTGTTTCGCATCACAACGAGATGGAGGCTTGTAGACTATTGCAATATGATTATGACAGACTTGTACTGTGGTCACATGATTATGGTTTGTTGATTAATGCTAAGAAAACCAAATTGATGCACATCCGATCTCCAAGTATGGCAACGACGAATTTGTTACCAAGAATTGTCTCACATGATCACCAATGTATTCATAGAAATGTCGAGCTTCCCATCTCTTGTGATTGTCCGTGTATAGATGTTGTAAATAGTTTTGTATATTTAGGTTTAACTATAGATTATAGGTTTAAGTGGGATCTACATGTAAATAAAATTTGTAAACGTTTGCGATCCATAGCTGGTAAGATATTCCAACTGTCGATTTGTTCAGGAGAAATTTGTTCTCTTAACATATCGACAATGTATCAAGCCAGAATACGCGAGAATTGTATGGAGAGGTCTACTTTTTTCACGGCTTTTCCATCTTTGAAGTCAAAAAACACCAACTTAGAGGCTTCGCAGCATATATGTTCCATTCACGGATTTACTCAGAATTCGGAGTAGAACATTTCGTGTGTCTGTGTGTGTGTCTGTGTGTGTGTGTGTCTGTGTGTGTGTCTGTGTGTCCCCCCCCCCTTATAACTTTTGATCCGCTCAATTTATAGAGCCTAAAATTTCAGAATATATAAACAGTTACAGGCCTACAAAACTTTTATACTCGGAATTTTGAATTTTTGTTTCAGTCAGGGGTTATCAATTTTTGAATTTTTATTTTATTTTTCCATATATCTCAGAAACCATAAATGCTAGAACGCTGAAAATTTGTACAAACATAGACAAATACAAAATCTCAAATGAGTTTTTTCAAAAAAATTCCAGGGTTTCTCAAACATTTTTTATTAAGAAAAATATTTTTTTTATGATAAATTTATGAGTTTAACTGCCTATATTTCCAAAACTTTTACAATTATCGAAAAAAACCGAAACACCCCAACTAGATAATTTAATTTTCTATAAAAAATATTAACATTGTAGTAGATCTCAATTTTTTTTTAACAATTTTTTTAAAAATTGAATTTAGTGACGACATCGCTTCATACATTTTGTATGGCAGTCGCCTATACACAATATGTAAGAAGACTTAATAGTTTGATACTTCATCTCCAAACATACATACATACATACCATCATGCTATTTGCATATTCTGGGTAGGAAAAAGGATCTTCCTCCATACTATCCTATCTTGACATACATACCTACATATGTTGTATAGAAAACAAAATATCTGAAAATATTCAATAATTTGTATCTATGGGTTTATAGTTTGGTACATATTCTTCAACTATACATACTATCGCTATCGACAGTTGGATCTCATGTGTTACATGCAACTAGTTAGGATAAAATACTTTGTACCCATGACCACACTCAAACTAATATACAAGTCTTTGGTGGAATCTGTAATCAGATATGGTATAAGTAGTTGGGGTAATTGCACCAATACCAATTTGAAAAAAGTCATGCTCGCACAAAAATCAATTCTGAGATTACTTGTTAAAAAAAATGTTTGTACCGCGGCGCGTAATAATATCTCACTCTATTTTAAAAAATTGAATGTTTTATCCGCTAAAGGCTTGTTTTGGGAAAGAACAATCCTTGACCAGTTTTTAAAGGACGAATATAAAGACAGACCGCAACACACGCATTACACTAGATTTAAATTTAACGACGGATATGTAGTTCCAAAATATAATAATAAATACGGTAAGAGAACGTTAGAATATAATGTACCTAAATTGCTTAATATGATGCCGGCATCTATTAAGAAATGCCAAAGCAAAAATAATGTAAAAAGGCTAGTCAAGGAATGGTTATTGAGGTGTGGATTTATTATATAATTAAGATCACAAACGATTTTTTTTAATTTTTTTTTTCTCAATTAATTTATTTTTATGATTTTAAGAAAGATAACTTTTGTAAAATAGTGTGTGTTTGTTTGGGAGATCATCTTTGTGATATTTGTATGTCTCTTTATACTGTACCTAATGTTGTTTGTTATTTTTAAAGTTTACATATATATTGTCTTGAGAACACGCCGACAAGTCTAGAATTTAGACTTGGCGTGACTCATAATCATTGTTTTCTTTTTTGTTGTATCTTATGTTGTTTATAATTCAATAAAAAAAAAAAAAAGAAAAAAAAATATATTTTTTTTTAAATTAAAGAAGACAAAAATATCTAGAAAAATATGATGTGACGTTGCATTAATGCTTCAGGTTTAGTAAATAAACCTAAAAAACATTTATTTTCCATTCAGCGCCATTGCGTAATAAAAGTTTTTTTGGTTTATTTACGTGACCAGATACGTTAATGCAACGTCATATCAAATTTTTCCAGGTATTTTGTTCTTCTTTAATTTATAAAAAAAAATATTGTTCTTTACCTTATATTTTTTTAGAAATTTAAGATAAATGTCTAAAATCGGGGTATGCTTATTATTTTCCTACAAGAATATATACAGAACATAATCAAAAAGTTAAGGTATATTTCTCTTTATTAATATCCAAACTAACTAGGTTATTTTTTTCAAAATGATTCATTTAGTAATAATGATGGTATATCAAATTGAAAAAATAGGTACGTTGGCAGCAGTCACCCTCTTATTGCTATAAGAGGCCAGTGTTTACATAATACAATTAATTTTAGATCTTTAGCTTCATAGTATAACCTTTGTGAATAATTCATTATTATGAAGAGTAGTATAATTACGCGCATAAATTTATGTACATAGATATATTTTGTGATTGGTTGATGGAATCTCATTATATGTAGCTATTCTACTAAAAGCATCGATAGTATCAAACGGTGTATATTTCCATGTAAATTGTATTACTCCATTGATATTACTGATTTAACTTGTATGGTAATTTAACTGATAACTTACTGGAAGTATTCAGAACTGAACAAGGAATAATACTAAAATATTTAATAGATTACGGACGGGATACAGAGGAATTTTCCCCGTGGATACAATTGTTATTTTTCTTTTTTTTATCGTATTGTAGCGGCGCTCCTGTCGGCGAGCTGCAATGTGTATATCCTCGATGATTCTCGAAGATTCACGACAATTGACGAAGATCGACGGACCTTATCCCATCGCCGTCGATCGTACAACTATTACTATCATTCATGCGTTGAACGTTTAACAGAATAAAGTCGCGTTATATTTTAATTATTAGTTCCGACCCACGACATCGCAAATAGTTTTTTTTATTTATTCTTCTTCTTCTTCTTATGTTAGGCCAAAGGGCCTGTTATTAGCAGAGACGTTGTTCTCCTGCGAGGTTGAGTCCCAGCTGTCCTTCCACCTCTTTGGTGGTCTGCCTGGTGGTCGTCTTCCTTCGGGTCGGCTGCACAGAAAAAAAAGTTTTCTTCAGTCAAGAATATTTTTTCATATATAACGAAAATAATATTCTCTCAAATTAAGATTTTTTGTTTTATCTCAAAACAATATTTTCTTAATTCAAACATATTTATTTGAATTAAGAAAATACTGTTTTGAGATAAAACAAAAAAATCTTAATTTGAGAGAATGTTATTTTCGTTATATATGAAAAAATATTCTTGACTGAAGAAATTTTTTGAATTTTTTTTTTCCGTGTGTGTAGTGCTATGTAAGGGATCCTGGATGCCTCCATCCTATTTACATGGGCATACCAGAATCTCCTTCTTTGCCGACCCCATCTGACAACATCCTCAACCTCGCAGATCTCTCTGACTTAGCAATTTTTCAATTATTTAACATATCGTTTGGGGGAAAGCCAATGCAAACTATTCAGTTTAAATAAGCGTAGAAAGTTGTTTGATTTGATATTTTTATTTAAAATAGTGAATTGCATTGTGGATTCTGCATATCTGTTGGAGAATATTGCCTTTCGTTGCCCTTTACGCAGTACTAGATCGAATGAATTATTTGCTATTCCTATTTGTAAAACTAATTATGCGCAGAACTCTTTTGTCAGACGTAGTTGTAAATTGTATAATTATGTCATTAAGTCTGAAATCGATATTCTAAATGACGATTTTGCAGCTTTTAAAAGAAAACTATATAATGTTGTGTGAACAGAATACTTTTTAACTTATATGTGGGAACGTATTAACTGTTTTCTTTTTTTTCATTTCTTGACTATTGGTTATTTATTTTATTATTTTTGTTTTTTATTATGTTATGTTTTATTTCAATCTTGTTTATTCTTCTTATAAAGTATTTTATTGTTAACCATTTATGGAAACTTTGCTGGTTTATTTGATTATTATTTTGTACTATTACAATTTATTAATAAAACTGTATGTTTCCTTGATAAATAAATAAATTAAATAAATAAATACAATACAGGTGTCCCGCTTAAATGTCCGAATCAGTGAAGACTGTTTTTTTTTCACTAACGACCCCTTCTCCGCTGAAAAGGTTGTTTTAGATTAGTAAATTTAAGAAAATGGCGATGAATCATACGATTAAAGCATTCAGTTATGACTAGTCCTCGAGTTAGTATGTGTAATGTATTGACATAGGTAAACAGTAGCGAATCCTGTAAAACCCCCCCCCCCCCGTACCTAGTTGAGATAAAACGTTATTTACATACTAACCCAACACGAGTTTCGACATTTTCCGTAAACTTACATACCTACATGTCTACATACACTTTCCTTACACTGACTCTCAATATTTTTATCGGAAACTTTAAATTTAAATGGGAAAGATATTATTTTTTTTGTTTAAGCATTTTTTACATCAAATTAACAAAGGGTACTCTGTTGACAGGGTTAGTGATTATTTGGAGTATGGCATCTGGTGTATTTTGTTTATTAAAAAAAACAAAATACTGATTGTGAGTTAATTTCTAGACTTGTTGGTGCCCCTTGACATACGTGGAGCTCAGAGCATTGACACTTTCGGTAGACTTCATAAGACTCCCTTGTTTCTGTAAGCCAACAAATAAGCTACAGCGCTCTTGGAGTGATCTTGTATCACTAAACGGCGCTTTATAAATTCTATTTATGATTATAACTATTCTCAAGTCAATAACTATACTTTAATAATATAACATACCTACAGCATTACAGCAAAAACGAGTGGGTTGTGGCCAACTACCAAGTTTCTCCAGTGTATGGAAATTTTTCTGCATTTACATGAAATAGGTTTGTTCAATTATTATTAATTTAAATATTTTATTATGTAAGCTTGATTATTCTTCAATGCCATTTTATGAAAGTGATGTGCCCTTTTACCAATTTGAAAATAAAAATAATAAAATTTGTGTTTTCTGAGCTTAGAGTCACTTTGAAATATTTGACGGTTTAAAAAAATGAGAAGCACTTTTCAGATATTCTTCAAAATCTAATGGAGTCTAAGCGAGTTTTAGATAAACAAATTGCAAAATTTGAAAAGAATCGAATGAGTACTTTTGTCTATAATCGATAAAGTAAAATAAACACGCCGTACATAGCACACAGCACATAGCACACACACAGATACATTATGATGAAACTTTCAGAATACAATCTCAGCATGATATTAGTTGATAATCTGCAATAAAAATAGCCTAAAAAATTGTGAAATCCCCACTATATCCCCTTGGGTTAGTGAGGGGTAAAAAATGAGAATATGAAACTATTTTATTTTATATTCAGCACCATTTTTAATATTCAATACCCTTTATTCAAGTTATGATGTAGTAAATGGGAATAGATACAAGCCAATATATTGTAATATGTTTGAATAAGTTTTTCTTTAACGATGAATTGCACTGAAGGCTATTGTGGGCTTAAATCCAATGAGCTAGGCCACGTCATAGTCACTTCTACGGCTTCAATTATTTATACATTCGTTTACCTACATCACTCTATATACACTTCAACATCTTTGTTCCATTATGAGAAGTATGAATTATTTGTAATATTCGTGAATATGATAAAAAATAATAATAATAATTTATAATGCGCCATTTCATGATTCAGGATCATTCCAAGGATGCTTATATTATGTTGTTCTACGAAACAAAGCTGTTTTCAATCCTTTAGAAAAAGTGCTCTTACTTTGTGCACTGTTGATATCTGGAAGTAATCTATTCCACTTTATAAGGCCACTCCCACCACTAAAGCATCGATCATTAACGATAATGATCTAACGATAACAGTGATTTCGATAAACCAACTCCAATAATTATTCGTTGGTAATCTCTTTAATTTGTACGACATATTTTTCAAACCCTTGTAATTTTCAGTTTTTTGTGAAATTCCCCGTCGATTCCATCGTTAGATCTTGACACAATGGTACATATGTATGCGTCTTAAATTTTTTATATCTTTGTTTTGATTAATAATAATAATAAACACTTCCTTGCATCCTGCGCAAGTGGCGAGTATATTTCCATATGGCAATTTCTTCCAACTAACCAGTGTTTCCAGCCCAGTGAAGCAATATTTGCGTGAGAAATGAATTTAAATAAATTTCTCCTCTGCTGCGATTCGAACCCAGGACGCCCGCACAGAAACCGAACGGCTTACCAACTGTGCCACGGCGGTCGTCATTATTATACTTATGTGTCTGTCTTTCTGTTATTTTTTTTACTTTAAACTTTTATATCAAATTTTATATTAATAAAAGTATTTTGATTTCTATATAAGGAAAACATTTTTTATTTTTACTTTATATTTTTTTATTTCTTTTTTCTGTTGTGTTATTGTTTTCTGTATATGTATTTTTTATTTTTATATTTTGTGCAACGTTTCATGGTTCTGTTTAAGATGATCTATTTTTGTTCTTTTTTTATTTTTTTTTAACCGTTAGTAAAAAATAAATTCAAATGGGACCGATCGGAAGATACCTCATTTCTAATGAAAATCATCGAAATTAGTCAACGGCTAAAAATGTATAAAAAAATCACTTCTAACTCTTTTTTGTACTTACGTTAATAAAAACAACTTTCATCCAACTGTGGATTTGTTCAGGAGAACTTTGTTCTCTTAACATATCGACAATGTATCAAGCCGGAATACGCGAGAATTGTATGGAGAGGTCTACTTTTTTCACGGCTTTTCCAACTTTGAAGTCAAAAAACACCAACTTAGAGGCTTCGCAGCATATATGTTCCATACACGGATTTACTCAGAATTCGGAGTAGAACATTTCGTGTGTCTGTGTGTATGTGTGTGTGTGTGTGTGTGTGTGTGTGTGTGTGTGTGTGTGTCTGTGTGTGTGTGTGTGTCCGTCCCCCCCTTATAACTTTTGATCCGCTCAATTCACAGAGCCCAAAATTTCAGAATATATAAACAGTTATAGGCCTACAAAAATTTTATACTCAGAATTTTGAATTTTTGTTTCAGTCAGGGGTTATCAACTTTTGAATTTTTACTTTATTTTTCCATATATCTCAGAAACCATAAAAGATAGAACGCTGAAAATTGGTATAAACATAGAAAAATACAAAATCTCAAATTAATTTTTTCAAGAAAATTCCAGGGTTTCTCAAACACTTTTTATTAAGAAAAATATTTTTTTTATGATAAATTTATGAGTTTAACTGCCTATATTTCCAAAACTTATACAATTATCGAAAAAAGCCGAAACACCCCAACTAGATAATTTAATTTTCTATAAAAAATATTAACATTGTAGTAGAAGATCTCAATTTTTTTTAACATTTTTTTTAAAAATTGAATTTAGTGGCGACATCGCTTCATACATTTTGTATGGCAGTCGCCTATACACAATATGTAAGAAGACTTAATAGTTTGATACTTCATCTCCAAACATACATACCATCATGCTATTTTCATATTTTGGGTAGGAAAAAAGGAACTTCCTCCATACTATCCTATCTTGACATACATACCTACATAATATATGTTGTATAGAAAACAAAATATCTGAAAATATTCAATAATTTGTATTTATGGGTTTATAGTTTGGTACATATTCTTCAACTATACATACTATCGCTATCGACAGTTGGATCTCATGTGTTACATGCAACTAGTGGTAAAAAAACCATCCACGTACGTAAGAAGGTACTCCAAATTAATGAACAGTAGATAAATACATAATGTATGTAATGATGGGGTTGAAATACGACAATAACAAATGATATCTAAAGTAATAAAGCAATCAAAATGTTAGTGTTTGTGTGTGTGTATGTGTGTGTTTGTCTCACGCCTTCTGAAAAACCAAGAGCATCTAAAAATCTAATTTATGTGCGAACGTGTACCTGTATACCTGATGCAGTGTCACGCTAAAAATAATGCGATAAAAATGCTGAATTTTAAAAATATTTCAATAATTATTTTTTTCATACAAAATTTTCCAAGTCGTATCTGTCAAAAAAGTATACATTTTGCACGCAAATATCTGTTAGTTTAAAAGTTAGAAGTACGTATTTACACGAAAAAAATATATTTTCAAGTATAACTTAGCGTTTGAGTGAAAAACATGGTGAATATTTTGTATAATTATAATGTTTAACTTATTTTTAAAGTAAGCGTTTTGTACATGAACGCCGCCATTTTAATATCTTTTCATACAATATTTCATTTTCCTACCGAATGAATATGTTCTTGAAAATAATAAACCTTTGAATTAAATGTAATTATGAAATAATAAAATGAAACACAAGACATTACAGCAAGTTTTAAGACATATATTGTAAAAATGTGTTTATTATTAGTAAAGATATAGGCATAATAAAATTGAATAATTTGTAAATAATATTTGATTTTTCTGACAATCTTCATTTTTATGGCATCGAACAAACCAATGTATGTAGGTACCTACATATTCAAAAAATGTCTCAAACCATTTGATATTTTTTACGTATTGGAATGGTTACTATGGTAACGGAAAGATTCTGATATTCAAATAAAATTTGTTATGAATCGAATTTATTTAGAACATTGTTGTAGGTAGGTACCTAACTATTATTATTTACTTACATATCAACAATATACTGATTTCCTATCGGAAAATTACTTTATTTATTTATTTATGAATGTATGAATGTATGCAAGCGATGTGCTCCTAAACCGTATGTCCGATTACAATGAAACTTTGGCGAATTGTCGAGCGTGTGCCCGAGGTGGTTTCTGGATTTAAACTTTTTTTTTATTCTTCTTCTTCTTCGTGTATTTGGTCATTTAACCAATGAAAGCGGAATATCCTGGGAAAAGAAGGTCCGACTGTCCCTCCATCTCTTCGCAGGTCTTCCAGGACGGTTTCTGGATTTAAACTTTTTTCTTCTTCTTCATCGTGTATTTGGTCATTTTACCTATAAAGGTGGAGTATCCTGGGAAAAGAAGACCGTGCTTACATCTCTTCGCGGTTCTTCCAGGATGGTTTCTGGATTTAAACTTTTCTTACCCGAATGAAGGGACGGGATGTAATTGAAGGGAAGGGAGGCACTAAAGGGCCTGAAGGGACGGGAGGTATAAAAGGGCCTGAAGGGACGGGAGGTACTGAAGGGCCTGATGGGAAGGGACGTGATGAGGGATTGAAGGGACGGGATGTACTGAAGGGCCTGATGGGACGGGAGGTACTGAAGGGCCTGATGGGAAGGGACGTGATGAGGGATTGAAGGGACGGGATGTACTGAAGGGCCTGATGGGACGGGAGGTACTGAAGGGTCTGAAGCGACGGCTCCTGGAGTCTAATTATTTTTCTTCTTAATTTTATGTAGACCTTTAAGGACAGTTTTAATACAAACTATTTCCTATAGATTAATCTTCTTCTTCTTTTATGAAGACCTTTTGCTCAGTTTTTATACAATCTATTTCCAATAGTCTAATTCTTCTATTTTATGTATTTTTTCTTATTTTATGTAGATCATTGGAATAGTTTTTTATACAAACTATTTCTTATAGTCTTATACTTATTTTTCTCTTTTTTATTTAGTCTTTTGGGTTAGTTTTAAGTCTAATAGTCTATTGTGCAGAAATATTATTAACGATATGCACACTTGATGAAAATACATATGAAATGAATGGGATGTGGGATGTGACGATGTAACCTGCACTAGAATATTTTCAATACTTTTGTTTAATCAAATTTAAACCATTTATATCATCCTATTTTGAATAATTTTCAACACCTACATAATATATTTGATTTCGTTGACAATATTTAAAGAAAGGGGGTTGTGGCCATTACTGAATTCTTCACAACGTTTATATTCAAATTATTTACCATAGTTTAAGTCTTCTTCTTCTTCGTTAGTGTAGACTTTTGTGTCAATTTTAAGTTCATCAGTCTAATTGTGCAAAAATATAATGCACACTTGATGAAAAAATATAAAACGAATGGGATGTGACCAACACTGGATCTTTTCAGTACATTTGTTTAATCAAATTTTAACCACATCCCAACATCCAAAATTACTAAATATTCAATAGGTAAGTACATATTACAATTTGTTTTCGATGATAATATTTAAAAATGGGGGTTGTGGCCAAACCAATCTCTTTACAACGTTGATAAACAGTCATATTTAAAACCATTTCGCATAGTCCATGCATGCAGAAATTGTATATTATACTTCATTCACACTTTATAGCAATATATAAAAAATAATGGGTTGTGGCCATCACTTGAACATTTTACAATCAAATTCAATCATATTTCAAACAACTTTTCATAGTCCGATTTTGCAAAATAATTGGGTGACAATATTATAAAAACGATTGCTTTTTCCTTCACAATTTTACATTCTTGGCCAACGGCGGGACATAAAAGCTAGTAGGTAATATAACGATAATGAGGAATGAAGAGAAAGTGTTATATTATATAAGTAATAGAAGGATATGAAAAATAAACGAAAATAACGTCTTCATTATATTCCAGGATAAATTTTGCTCCAGGTAGAAAAAATATTACAGGGGGTCATCATCAAATTGTGGTTCGTGAGAAAAAATTCACTTTGACATATTGCTTTGCTTCCTAGACAACAATATAATGCTGTCATGCCGAGCTCTAAATAGAGAGAATTAAAAGCCATAATATTTCGCCTAGAGTTTGATTCCCAGGTACCTTGATTTCGATTCCCAGGCGTCTTGGGTTCGATTCCCAGATGTCTTGGGTTCGATTCCCAGGCGTCATGGGTTCGATTTCCAACAGATTAAATAGTTTATTAAGCGGTTTTTGTTTTTCTAAAAAAAACTGTTTTTTCTGACAAACGATTAGGTTGAAAACACTATTTGGTTGAGAGAGATTATCATTAGGAAATTTAGTCGCTACTTGCGTAGGGTACAAGGAAGTATTTAGAAATTTTATTATAACAACAATGTATCGAAATACTTAAAAGAAAATTAACAAATTAATCATGTTCGTTAAGATATCAACAAATTAATCATATTCGTAAAGAGTTCGCGGAATCGAATTAGAAATTTTATGATGAATTAATTGTTATAAGTCTAAACAAATTTATTTCTCTCGTATAAATTTTATGCAACAAGTGGGAGACTGCAAGGTTCTCACCTTGGTCCTGTATTGTTTAGTTTATTTAACTAACGTACCATAGGTTCAAACATTTGTTTCACTGATATTTTATTACGGGCGGGAACTGACCAATTTATGTCATGATATAATTGCACCAATAAATATTATTTTATAGTATTTTTATACACTGTTGACAAACTACATTGGCATTGCGGTAAGTCATTTGTATTCGGCGTCGGCGTCCTCAGGTCGATTCACAGCAGATGATAAATTGATTATTTATTATCTCTCTCGCAAATCCTGTGCTGGAAACACAAGCAATTTATTGATGTTGCTTGCAGATACTACTAGCAGATGTTAGTAGTGAGAGAGATGTGTTGTTTACCAGCTGTCTGATTAATAAATCACGTAATATTAATTTGTATATTATAATCTAAATTTTGGGGCACATATTTATTTATTTATTTATTTTATTTTATTAACGGCGTTTGCCATTTACAAGAATAATTCAAAAGATACAAAATATAGTACATAATGTGTGATAATGGATATATATAAAAAAACAAACATATCCAATCAATAAACCATGAAAATAAAGCAAGAAGAAATCAATACAAAGAAAAACTTATAAAAATACATACAAATAAAATTTAACCAAAAAATAAAGAGAAATTAAATGAAAGTAGGTATAAAATGAACAAATAAACAATATAGGTAAAGTATGTAGGTATGAATAATGAAGAATAAAATTAAACACGATCAGTGGAATTTAACCCGTAGGGTATTTCTGTGATTATTTATATTGCCTATAAACAGATCAATATGACTAGCATATTCATTGCTCAACCTCTGAATTCTGTTCAGTGCAGTGCAGAATTGTGATGCGCTAGTGTGCGGGAATTGTCACAATAAAATTGGTTTGTATCGCGAGTACCCACACGCGGTACATGAAAGTTGATGCGCATCAGTATTTCAGGGCTGTCCACGCTATGCATAATGATTTTAAACAAGAAAAACAAATCGGTGAGTTTACGCCTATCTGAAAGCTTTAACAAATGCATTGATTTTAAAAGAAAGTCATAATTTAATCTTTCGATTGGTATACCCATTTTAAAATTTACAAAACGGAGAAATTTATGCTGAATTTTTTCTATAGAGTCCGAGTGGACTCGATAATAGGGCGACCATATTGAAGAGCTGTACTCGACAATGCTTCTTACAAGTGATGTATAAAGTAATTTTAATGTATACAAATTTTATATGCATAATAGAGATGTAACTGGTGTATAAAGAACAATAGACGACTTTACATATATGGCTAACAATTATAAAGAATATTGTGAATATATTATTTATACTCGTGTTCTGTCCTCGATTGATGGTATATGTATGTATGTACATATACCATCAATCGATTATCGTGATAAACTTAATTTCCCCAACTACCGCCAATCTGCTATACATCATGATATTTGTAACTTAGAAAATAGACGAACAATAAAATTATAGACATGATTTACTTGCATAAAATTATCCACAACCGTGTAGACTCACCTTACCTACTATCTAAATTAAATTTTTATTGCCCATCACGCAATTTCAGATCTCAGTTTTTTTTCTATGTCGACCGTCGATTCACAAATTATTCACAAAACAATTATATTAGGCGGAGTTGCTCCAATTACAATACATACTTTAGACAATTCGATATAATACATAAATCACAAGCAGACTTCAAATCATACATTTTACAATTATTCAGTAAATAGTACCTATACCTAAATTTATTACCTACTTTCATCATAATTTGTCTCGCTTACACTTACACTTTCACCCTTTAATTTTAATTTATTATTATTTTTTCTGTAACAATTTATTATAAATTTTTTTCACCCTAAAATTTTTTACTATTTTTTTTCTGTAAAAATATGATTGAATATATATTACCTACTATATGTGAAAACATTTAATTGAGATGCAATGTATCATCCATATTTATTATAACTATTGTATATTCTTTTATCATTGTATCTTGTTTGTTTTCCCGAAATAAATAAATAAAAATAAAAAATAAAATAAATAATGTTAGAAGCGGTACACCAAGGAAAAGTTTGTTTTTCTCAGTATTAAACGATCTCTATACATTATCACGTATTTCATTTCACCTGGCCAATCTTCCAATTAATACGGTACCTGAGGAATAGCACTACTCAATTTTATCAAAAATATTCAACTTTCTGCCACAAATAGAGTTCCAACTTAAAGATAGGTACTAGAATATTATATTTTATATACCAACCGCAATTCTTGAAAGACTCGCAATGGCGTATAGCTCCGAATGCTGGCCATTAAAATAGAAACACCAAAAAGAGATGCACATGGCAGAAATGAGGCTGATGCGCCTAGGCGGGCTGGAGGTCTGATAAAGTCTGACACAGCGGGGAAATGTCCATTGTCCATGTCTGCCGTAGTAATAAGTGGCCCCAATAGACGAAATACTAATTGAAAACAGGTTTGAATGATACCCATGGTCGTACCTCGATACGACCCACGGACAGCTCGACGAAGAGAGCTTTGAACATTCAGCCAGAAGGCCAAGAAGACTACCAGCTATAATGACGATCAAGTGTAAAATAAAAATTTGCAAAATAGGTATTTCAATCGTGATCCAGCACAGAACAGCCGAAAACAACGATAAAAGCTCTTTCTAAGCTTGTGCCTCATAATCATACATACATACCATCACGCCGTATCCCTACTTGGGGTAGGTAGAGAGGACCGAACGCCAGACACCTCTATCTTGACATACATGTTTTGCCTCATTTACATCCATGCATCGCGTCATACATGCTCTCCTATTATTCTGACTTGGTATATTACCATCTTTCAAAATCTCATTTATATGATCATGCCAACTCATTCTCGGGCGGCCACGACCTCTCATTCCACTCTTTTCAGCCTTGTATACTTTCTTTGTCAGGCGCTCATCGTTCATTCTCTCCACATGTTCGAACCATCGTAGTGTATTTACTTTCATTCTACTCACAATATCTCTTTCAATCTTGCATTCTCGTCTGATCCTATCATAGATCGTTCTACCACACATTCGCCTCATAATCAATTGAAATAATTATAGTTTAAGGAATAATTTATATTTAAAATCGGTGTTTTATTATTAAAAGGTAAATATTTGATTACATAGATGTCACGAATGGAGGTAATCCACAAATGAAAATTATTGAATATACAAAAACAGAATTTGCAAATTATGTTTTGTCATAATAAATAGTGTAGTTAAATATTTAATTACGGTAAACATGAAATTTGTTTTATACATAGTGACACAAAGTTTTCATTACAGTATCGTGTTTTGCCTAATTATAATATTATAATAACGTAATATGACAGTGTAAACGTAGGTAATTATATTTACAAATATGTAAATTAAAATTTCGTTAGAAATCTTAGGAAGATGATGTAATTATTTTGATATTTTACCATACCTAAGTTACTATTCTAACATAGGGGCTTAGAGTGACATCACGAGATTTAGGAATTCAATAAAAAATAAGTCGAAACATGAATCCCATAGTTAATGCCTGATGATATAGATAGTATAAACATGGGCATTTCTCGATTTATTTTTTTTAAATGAATATGCCTTGTTGTAACAAGTAAATATACGTCCTCATACATTACCTTAATGCTTATGCTATAAGTGAACGAAATCGGTCGTGGTAGGATTCGAACTTGCGACCACTGGATTACAAACCCAGCGCGCTAACCTCTCTGCCACCACCTATCTAAATTCACGTCCATGCATCGTCTCACACACGCTCTTCTGTTATTCTTATTCGTAACTTCTTCATCTTTCAAAATTCCATTTATGTTACCGTGCCAACTTTTCCTTGGCCGATCTTTTCTAATTTTTCGTTCCTCTTTCATCAGCCTAATATACTTTTTTCGTCAGACGGTCATCACTCATTCTTTATACGTGGCCAAACCATCTGAGGGCATTAATTTTCATCTTACTCACAGAAATATGAGTGTCGAATAAAATAAATAAAAGAAAAATAAACTCAATTATTTAAAAGCCATATTTTTTTATTTACTCATCCAAGATCTAGACCATTCTCCAATTGCATTGAAACTGTTGAAGGGCAACGTTAGGAAATAGTTTTGGATCATCATACATTTTATTTTATGTCCCGGCGATGGGATTTGGGGCAATTTTTATTGGATTGTTTCATTTATTTCCGACAAATCTTTTCGGATTTAAAAGGATCCTGACCCTTTTATTTCGCGAAATATTTTTTTTCGTAAATACGTCCCTTCCGAGGCATCTCGGATTCGTTATTTCGAAAAATAAAAACAACACTTTTTCATTTCCGAAAATCTATTCAATTTTGAGGGATTCACATTAATAGGTACAATCACGTTATGTTCCTATAGATTATGAAGAGAAAATCGATTACCGCATTTTTTGTGTTCGGTATTGTTTCAGTATTTCGAATTTACGCGCCAAAATAGTAAATAATAAAATCATCATTTATCAGCGCTACGGTACGAACTGCCTTCCCCTACGTACCTCTCCCTACCATTTACCTTCCTATCCAACCTTCAAGGCCAATCAGTCGATCAGTCGTCGATCGGTCGCCAACCGCAAGCACAGTCGCTGTCGTTTGTGTGACACAAATTTAGTTCGTCGCAAAACATCTCGTGTCGTAAATTAACAAAATTCTTAGTGAAACATTTATCAGTGCAACATTGAAGAGGAGGCGAATCGAATATTTGGTGAGTCCTATCTCATATCCTTTCGTTTCCTTGTACCGGCATTTCACACAAGCACAGATTGAAGATTGAATGTAATGCATAGCCTGTGACAATATTATTGAAACCAAAATATCTTCCTTCAATTTTCGATATTTATTTGTGCACTTTTTTTTGTCGTTTTATAGCCCGAATTGCAACTCGGCAATTTCAGCGCTAACATTTTGTCTGTTATATTCTTCTTCCGAACTTGTGTAGATTAATTGAATCGTAGTTTTGTGATTGAATTAGGTGATAGTTTATGAACAATAAAATGTTCAGCATGTTTTTATAGTGTCTTAAAAATAATTCGACATGTCTACGTAGGGGACGCCAGCTATTAGGATTTGGGTCCATTTTACTCTTCCGAAGAAGCGCACTACGTAGCGTCGGGAGGGGTTTGCAATCTAGAAAAGAGTTTATTTATTCGGATTTTAAAAAGACCCGGGTTGTACGAAGGTGGAAACACAGAATTCGGAAGATCGTTCCACAGTCGGGCTGCTGTATTAATAAAGGAGTTCGAGAAGCAACTTGTTCGTATATATTGAAGGTCCACTGTGAATGGGTGCTGCGATTGAGTGAAGCGAGTGACTCTGTTGCGAGTGGGTGGAGGAGGGACCAAAGATGAAAGTTCTTCTGAGCAATTCCCGTGGTAGTATCTATAGAATAAACTTAAAATATATATTTCTGTCTTGCGCCTACTGTATCCAATCACCGGCCATTATTTTTATTTTTTTTCTTTATTTTTATTCAAATTGAAGCTAAACTAAGTCAAAATAAATACATACATACCATCACGCCATGTCCCTCACGGGGTAGGCAGAGAGAACCGAACGCCACATTTTTCTATCTTGACACACATTCATCGCCTCATCATCATTCATACATCGTCTTATACATGTTCGCCTGTTGTTCACGCTTCTTACATTTCCATCTTTCAGAATATCGTTTACATGGTCGTGCCATCCTTTTCTTGGGCGCCCCCGACCTCTTATTCCATTCCTGTCAGCTTTAGATATTTTCTTCGTCAGGCGTTCTTCATTCATTCTCTCCAAGTGGCCAAACCATCTCAATGTGTTCACTTTCATTCTTTTAATTACATCTTTCTTCATCTTACATTCTTTCCTTGTATCTTCATTTCGAACTCTGTCATACATCGTTCTGTTACAAATTCTTCTAAGCGATCTCATTTCAACTGCATTTATTCTGCTTTCGTGCGACTTCTGCCATGTCCAGGTCTCACTTGCATACGTCAGGGTTGGCACTACGATTGCGTTATAAATACAGAATATAAAATAACTTGTCTAAATACCCACTCCATACATCAATTATAAGCTTACAATACTTTCATGATAAGTAACATAATATTTTATAGGTGCATTTACATATATCCGTATCTCATGGTATCACTGTGTTTATATGTGTAGTATGTATGTGTGTGAGAGTGAATGTGTAATTTGTGTGAATGGTGCGTATGTGAAGGTGCATGCATATGTGTGATGCGTCCTTATAAACCTATGAAGTAAGTGTTTTTAACTTTTGACGAAATGAATTTCTAGTATCTTTAAATAGGTCCAAGCCAAGCGTGTTCTCGTGTTTTGTATAGGTGCTAATGATTCTCTTGATGGTTGCATTTTTTGCGGAGTTAGTTCTGTATATTTTAGGTCGAATATCATCAGACCATCGATCGCTTGGGGGTGCCTCCCTCTACTTCTTTTATCTTTGCGAGGTCTCCATTCCACAACCCTTTTTGTCCACCTCTTGGTCTTGAAGTCTATCAACGTGTTCCGCAAAAGACCACTTGAGCTTAGCCACTCTTTCGACGACGTCTGTTACTCCTGACCTTCTACGTGTATCTCCTCATTTCTTATTCGGTCCGATAGTTTAATATGTAGCATGGCTCTTTTGTGTTTTCTTTGTGCTATGCGGAGTTTCCTCACGTTCGACTTGGTGAGTGTGAGCGTTTCGGCTTCTTCTTTTCCGTATGTTAGCACTGGCAGTACACATTGGTCGTTCATTTTGCGTTTAAGTCTTTGCGGAATGTTACTGTCGAAGAACTTCTTCAAGTAACCATACGCTAACCACCCAAGACCAATTCTCCTCTGAAGCTCAGCGTTATGTTTATCTCTGTAGAGTATACCAACCCACCAAGGAAAAAATTCAAATTTTTTCTCTGAAAAAAAATCGTGTTTTTTTTCAAGTTATTTGCCGATAACGACACATACATTTCACCTTGTAAAAGTGGTAAAGGAAACGTTTAAAACAAAAGATAAAAAAATACAGAATTATTGTTATATATAAAATGAAGTTAATTTAATTTACAAATCAGTCAATGTTTTATACGTCATTTTTTATTTTTTATTTTGAGTTGGTTGAACCACACCACCTCAGTGTACGTATGTACTATGCAAAACATGAACGTGATAACGGGGCACATAATTTTATCGACCCGCTATATTTTGTATACTAGTCTGTACACGTACAAAGGCACGGGGTGACTTTCCTGTCTTTATGTAGGTATTTATGATATTCATAAAATCATTTAAATCTGGTTGATATCTAGATACATCTGTTTGATTTTGTCGAAAACAAGTTTATTTATTTCAATTGATAAATAAAATATAAAGTTTTGATAGAATTTAAATTCTAATGTAAACAAAACTCAAACGATATTCTCTCGTCATAAATCTCTGACGAATATATTTGTTTTACAAGTTAAATAATTTTACCGATAGGTCATCGATACAAAATGTTTGACTTTTCAAACCAGTAAAGGTATTTTAGCGTCAGTCCTATAATTGGGGTTAAATTCATAAATAAAACTCGTTTTTTGAGTAATTCTTTTCTGTTTGTGGTCAAAGGATATTGATGTGGTAAAAGGATATCGTACCTCAGGGTTCCCTTTTAGTACCTTTAAACTAGCTGGTTTGAATGCTGAATTTCCCTTAGTTATAATGTAAACAAACAACTCGGTGGGGTGGCAAAGCGGTAAGCGCTGTATGTTGGTAATCCTGCAGTGGTCGTAAGTTCGAATCCTGCCACGGCCGATTTCGTTCATCTACAGCAGAAGAATTATTTTTTTTTATTTTTTTACTTTTTCGATCGACAATACTTGATGGAGTTCCATTATAATATATTAAAATCAACTGACTATTCTAAAGATGCTCATCTAGAGCGAAACTATATGTAAGTCAAATGAAACCACTTCTTCTTCTTGTTCTTTCATTATTCCCAGGGCCTGTTTTTTGCTGCATTTTCAGCATTTTCATTTTAGTGGAAGAAGAATGGTTGTAAATTGTAACAGATTAAAAAATCTCTGTGTATCGAATTGCACTAACTGATTATATACATATTATATCCTATTCTGATTCGTCTAAATTTATGCGTCTGGATTTTAGTACGTGAGAAATGTAAAAAAGTTGCTTGCATTTGTACGGGACTTATTACGTCACAGCGCGTATATAATCCTTTTATCCACGGTCGCCCGTTGATTACAGACGTTTTCGTACTCTGAAACGAATCAGAATTGGACATAATATATAATAAACACCATCATTGTGTACGAAGCTAACACATTAACAACACAAGAAGCTGAATTTGTAAGTGTGGTATTATTTACATGAGTCTACCGAAATTTCGTTTGAAGTGCTCACACTACGGTTGAATGTAATTCGAATACATCATATTAATCTACTTTGTCGTATAAATTTAAATCTTGTACGTAATTTGACATTTTTATACACTCACGTATTTTATAAGTAAAACGACATCGCTGTGTATGAGAAAACAACTCGTTTCAGAATTTCCTACACAATATTATATTTGTACGAGTTATTTTGGAAAAAAAACATACATATTAAAACGTGATATATCAAAACGTGATAAAATACATCTTGGTTCTGTAATGACTTCTTCTTCTTTCTCCTTTCCTTTGGGGTGGTGTGTGCGCGAGAGTGAGTACATGTGTAAGAGTGTGAAAGAGCAGAATAAGTAAAAAGAAAACAAGGAAAATAAATATCTGTAAAGAAATATTAAAAAAATAAAGTAACAAAAGATTTAACAACAGTGAGAAAAAACTACCCATACCAAATCATAACGATATTTTTTCTTATTTCGATCTTGACAGGTGGAAAATGTCTAGACCATCAGTTTTATTTACAACTTTTGAATTTGAAGTTATACGTACATCTGCACAACAGGGAATTTCTAGGAATATTTGATTTACATTTATTTAGATACTTATATTTTACGTTGGGATAAGTAAAGTTAGATTTTACTTCATCCGGTTCCATAACTATTTAAGAACGTTCCAAATAAAATAGGTGCGTTCCTATAAAGGGACGTTCTCTATTTGAATTAATAGTTCGATTCCCTTTTCTAAAATCAAATTTCAGTCTAATCAACTGTCAAAACGTTCCTAATTTAGTTCACACCTATGGAAAGCGTACTAGTTATTTTCCAACCAGTTCGGGATATTGAAAACATCAGTTGTGTACGGAAAAGGATCTATTAAAATGTTAGGTTATGTGACATCACGGCGACACGTCATAAATAAACATGGCCGAACAGTGCGCAGTGCACATGCGTAGTCTACGACACAGACAATTTGAGTTGAGCAGACAAATTGTTATAGAATGAGTACTAATTATGTAGATTTCACTGGAATAACGTCAGTTACAGAATAAGAAATTAAGTTCAAATGATCTTAATTCTAATATTTTAAATGTTCCAATTTTATTTCAAAAAGATACTTAATTGGACCTACTTTTTTGTCCATTCTTGTCTTAGTTGGGGTCGACCCTTCTACTCGCAACATCTCTTCTGATACACTTTGTTCTGCGTCGTCAAGGTTTCGATGCGGTTCCTACTATTTACAATAGCATTATAACCATTTTTGAAAGAATGTTGCTTTTTTTTTACAAAAATCTTATGGAGATACTTTATGAAAGGGTATATTTTCCGATTTGAATTTGGTCAAGATATAATTATGGGATCCACGAGAAATTCACCAAACTCTTCAATATGCTCTTCAGCGATAAAAACTTATGTTTTTATCTATTAATTATATCAGAAGGATTATAATAATATTGCAAATGTGCGTGTTCAAGATGATCTTATTTAATTTAAAACATCTACCTCCATTATGATGTTGCCTATGTCAGTTCATTAAATAATTGATAACATATTATTTATAGTGATGAAGGGTTTCAAATAGAAGAACTACTTATATGATCAACATTGCTATATTCGAATTAAAGAAAAATATAATTAAAATAATATGTTGAACTATTTGCGATGTCGTGGGTAGGAACTAATAATTAAGATTTAACGCGACTCTATTCTGTTAAACGATTAACGCATGAATGATAGTAATAATTGTACGATCGACGGCGATGAACTTCGATCGTCGTCAATTGTCGTGAATCTTCGTGAATCATCGAGGATATACACAATGCAGCTCGCTGACAGGAGCGCCGCTACAAACTCTTTAGAACATTGTACGATTTTAATGATTTCTTTTTCAATGGGAAGAAAGTGCTTCAGAGATGATTACATATATAAATTTCATCGAGTGATGATAAGGAAACTCACGAGAATAAAATATTTAACACTTCAAGTCGTACAATTAATAATAATTTTTTACCACGTCCTCTGACTTGATGATTCGTTTTTCATTAGAAAGGGACTACCTCTGGGCAGTGGCGACTGGTCTATGGTATTTTTGATCATTTTTGGTAGTGCAATTTTTTCCTAAATTAATAGGTATTTAAACCATAAATACAATATACGATATTTAAACAAATGTATTAAAGTCACAGTATTTTTTTTCAAATCATTTTTTAATTCAAAATAAAAACCGCGCCCGATATTGACGATTGGTGAAAATCAAGTTCAAACAAGGATATGTACACATTTGAATTAGTGACGTTCTCTTTTATAGGTAATATTGTTATTTTACAATATTGTTTTACTGATTTATCAACAGATGTCGTAAAGACAAATGTATGGGAGTATTATTCATACAATTTTCGTCTCAATCAAGTATTAATATACGAAGTAATTAGGTCTAAAGTTGTGTGTCAATATGTGACACTCGTATTTTATGCGCGGAATCGGCTGTATGTCATGTATACGTGATACTCATCTCTTTCAATACGAATGGCTAATGAATTAGAGAGCGAGATAGAGGTATACATACTAATTACATCTAAGATATGATAAACTCAGTGCAGCGCACGAGCCTGCACGAGTCTGCCTTATGAGTTCAGTACAAGTATCGCTATTTCATCTGCCAGGGGACTATCTCTTTCTCTTCATTCATACGCTGTATTACAAAGAAATCAATTTTGGTGCGATATGTATATTGCACGCCATACATTACATAATGATAATATTTGTATTGCGGTAGATTTCATTATATGATGTTGATTGCGAGGGTATATTATATAATAATCAATTGGTTTAGAAAAATAACAGTAATAAATTAAAGCGTAATGATATTTTATTTATTTTATTTTATTTTATTTAATTGAGCACAGACACAGGCATGAATGCCCAAAATTTTCTGTGCATAATAGTTATACATAGGAAGTACATTGTTAGTATTGTATGTAGGTATACTGCTTCCTACCTACACTACACTATGCAGTGTACGGAAGGGGCAGTGTCTATTTTATATACCTACACATATAATATTATTATGTTGCGGGTGGAAGTTACATAGCAAGTTCACAGTTGTAGACCCAAAGATTTTTATCTTTGAGTCCACTACAATTTAAACAAATGAAATATGAATACACAAATTAAACAAATGAAATATGAACACAAAAATTAAACAAATGAAATATGAGAATTAAACAATAATTGAATATGAAAAATAAACAGAGAAGGTATACATAAATTTATACAAGAGAATTAAGATGTTACGAACTGGGATATTATGTGTTTTTTGAAGGTTAATTTGGAGTTTGAGAATATATCAATATTATTAATATTGATATATTAAAAACATATTTTAATATTGATTTTTAGAATATACCATTTAAAAATTGGTAGTGCAATTGATCCAACGCACTTCATATAGAGTCGCCGCTGCCTCTGGGGTGGTTCCATCTGAATTTAGCCAAGAGGTTTGATGATGGAAATTACGAGAAATCATGAAACTTATCAATTTGCGAAGGATTTGCGTATAATTGTTTAGGTGAATTTTATGAAAAATAATATTGCATTAATACCAACACGTCCCTCGTGGGGTAGGCAGAGATATCCGAAAATCAAATTTTTGTATCGACATTATCGACGTTAATTTCGAAGTCGGTTTATTTATCCTCGTCAAGGATAATAATAATAATGTAGGTTTGTGTAGATTAATCTATAAAAACAAAAACAATCATACACAAAAGTGCCTCTAACACAGGCTTGTAACGCTCAATCAAAACGCATAAAAAAAATATAAACCTGTATACGATTGAAAGACGCGTGCCTTGAATTGAACACGTATTAACAGGAAAAGTTTGCGTTGCTAAACCGTGTGCATTTGGAGGACACGTGTCTTGAATTCAACATGAGTTTTTAAGTGCATTAGCGCAACAAACTAGTACCTGTTTAGAGGCAGTACTTGCCTCCTAATCAACACGGAATGGTAAATACGCCATCGGGAAGACCATCAAAGAGATGGAGGGAAAGCTGGACATCCTCGTCCCAGGAACTGTAGAAACAGATCATAGATCTATCAAAAGAGGAAGAAGATGTATGACGGTGTTTTTTTAACGGTGGTGGCAGAACAGATAAGGCGTTGGGTCAGAAATCTAGTGGTCGCGAGTTCGAATCCTGCCACGAACGATTTCGTTCACCAAGCATACATGCTTAGTTAAGGGAATGTATGAGGATGTATATGAACTTGTTACAAGTACATATTCATTCGTTTTTTCTTTTTTTCATATATTCATTCTTAAAAAAATACGTATTTGTTCATCCTTTGAAAACAATTCTTCTTCTTGTCATATAAAGTCTCCCCGACGTTGACGACCACCATAGCCTCCCTGTCCTGTGCAGTGCAAAACAGCTCCTCCACATTACTTATACTGGTCCATTCGCAGATGTTTCCCAGCCAGGAAAGCTGCCTTCTTCCGACCTCTTTACGACTCTCAATCTTCCCATTCATGACGTTTCAACACTAATATTTTCAAAATTTATAAAAAATATATTTCCAAATTAGGGCGTGAAATAATAAAGATGATTTTTACAAAGCTGATAAAAAACCCATCTATATTTAACATTATATAAAAGATTTAGTTTATTATGACACGGAAATTCAAATTTCCTCTCAAAATAAGTTTTTTTAAAGGTAATCTCTTCCGTCAATTTTTTTTCTCAAAATCATAATATTATGGATTCTTCAATCTCGATAATATATTGACATATTTATTGAAAATTATTTAATTGTATACCTACATTTCCTTGAAATACAATCTATATGATAAACTATAAATTTACGTACACAACATAATATTTTGTTCACCGTACAATATGTATGATACAAATATGCGCTTAAAACCGATTTATTTAATATTCAAATCCTCTAAAGCCCACATCTATTCCTTCCGCATATGGAGATTGTAACCGACCCCTTCACATAACGCTAGAATGAACAGAAAAAAGGCATACCACGAAGAGTTGGTCATAGAGCCCTCAATAATACATACATATACAAACCATCACGCCATGTCAAATGACCTATTACACGATTAAGAAGAAGATGATGAATAAGGAAGAAATAAAATGTTTAAATCCAGAAACCGTCTCGGGTATACCCTCGACAATTATTCACTAAAGTTTCATTGCAATCGGATGAGCGGTTTAGGAGCGTATATCGTACATACATGATTTCTTACATACCTACAGTATTTTTTATAAATATAGATATATTCAAAAATTCATCTTTGATTTTTTTGTCTTAATAATTACCTTAATAATTGTCTTATAATCAATTACCTAAGAAACGAAAACAATGAATATTGATAATAAATATTTTAATAATGATGTTAAGTAAATATTAAATATTAAGGATTATTGTTCGAACCCCCGTCGGGGGCGGACGTGCCATCTGCAGTCCGAGTTTGCGCTTCAAATAACAGTTTCACAAAAATATTTGTATCTTTTCACTTTGAGCTGTAATATATTATGTAATATTAGTAGGTAGAGTTTATTAGTTTATTAAGTGAAAGCAGGCGGCCGCTTATGACAATAGGACCTAAGATCTAAGCGACACATGCAGGATGGGACGGTGAAACCCCAGTTTACGATACTCCAACGGCCGAGACCCTTATAGGGTCTTTTACGACAGGCAGTGCCTTTCTTTGGTAGACCGGCTATACCTATACCCAAGTGCAATAAAGTGTCAACAACCGAAATCTGTGAGAAATGTGCAACTCCTGTTATGTCGAAGACCATCTGGATTCACGAGTACAAGTGCACCGAGAATGTGGTACTATGAAGAATGTTCACCGAGAAATACTTATGACTTGTAACGCATAGTGGAAAACACCCGTAATAATAGATACAAAGTGTAGGTAATTATAAGAATCTGACCAATTTTATTTGAACTGCGCCTAGATTTAAGTGGTTTAAGTGATTAAGACTAATTTTGTATGAACTGTGCCTAGATTTAAGTGATTTATTATAAGAATCTGACCAATTTTATTTTAACTGCGCCTAGATTTAAGTGTTTTAAGTGATTAAGACTAATGTTGTGCCGGAATTTAAGTGATTTTCATAAGTGTATAGTTGTTAAGATATAGTAGGTATAGTGCGATAAGTATTTTTAAGGTAATGTTTCTATATTTGTGTGTGTATTTGTGTGTAGTTATAAATGTTTCCTAGTTATAAGTTTCCTAGTTATAAATGTGTGTATTTGTGTGTAGGTAATGTATGCAAAAGTGTGATGTATGTATAAGTATCAAAAGTGTTAGTATAAGTAAACCCCAGGACTTACCAAAGGTAGCAATGCGACCCGCCATCCATTATACCCAAGTCCACGGGGGAGGCGATAATAAGAGGACCGAATGCAGATTTGGTGTATGGAATGTGAGAGGAGGAATGGAAAGAAAGATGAATGAACTGTGTGATGTGATGAGAAAGAAAGAATTAGATATACTTTGCTTGACCGAAACGAAAAGAAAAGGTAGTGGCATGAACGAAAGACACGATGGAAGAATGGAACTATGGTCGGGCATAAATGAAGATAATTTTGCATGCGAGGGAGTAGGGGCGGTTTTAGATGAGAGAATGGTAGAGTGTATGAAAGAGTATAAGCTAGTAAGCTCAAGACTCATGTGGATCAGATTTAAGATGGGAATTACAAGGGTGTTTCTGCTTATAGGATACGCACCTGTGAACTCTAGCTTGGAGAATGAAAAAGATGAGTTTTGGGCAAGTGTAAGAGAGGAAATGAACAAGAAAAAAGACAATGAAAAAATGATTCTGGCAGGCGATTTGAATGGCAGGGTAGGAATCCGGAGGAAAGATTTCGAATCAACTCTCGGTCCTTACGGTGACAGCAGAGTGAACGATAACGGTAAAAGATTGTTAGATGTATGTGTGGAAATGGACCTTTTTGTGTCAAATACAGTTTTTGACCACAAAAGGATCCATATGTATACATGGGAAAGAGAAAATGAAAGATCCATGATAGATTTTGTATGTGTGGACTCTGCTTTGAGAAAAGTGACAGTTGATACGAGGGTCTACAGAGGTGCCGAGCTAGAGACAGACCATTTTTTGGTTGTCACAAAAATACGCCTGTTCACTGGTTGGCGCTCTAAAACCAATCGTGGAAGCCTGCCACCGCGTATCAAAGTAGAGAAGCTGCAAGAGGAAAGTGTTAGACAAGAATTTGAAAGAAAGATCGAGTGTGCTTTAAGTCCCCACGCAGTGACAGAGATGGATATTAGTGACATATGGAGTGTACTCAAAAACACTGTACTCAATGTGGCTAAAAGTGTGTGTGGCGAAGCAAAAAGAGGTCGAATGAAAGGAGATGCCTGGTGGAATGAAAGAGTAAAGAAAGTAGTGGAAGAAAAACGGAAAGCGTGGAAGGAATGGCTGGCATATAAAGGATCTGGAAACGAGAAGGAAGAAAGAGCTAAAAATATATATAATGAGTGCAAGAGGAAAACAAAAGTAACAGTAAAAGAAGAAAAGAATGCATTGAGAGAAAAGGAAAGCGTGAAAATTGTGAATGATTTTTCTGGGAACACAAAAATGTTCTGGAAAAGAGTAAATCGACGAAAACAAGGAGTAGAGCGAGGATCAAAATGTATACATGATAAAGATGGATGTATGGTTATAGACGAGGAAAAAGTCAAGGAAAGATGGAAGGAATATTTTGAAGAGTTATATGAAAGTACACAGTGCGAAAGTCTGACGAACAACAGAATACCGATAAATGAATGTGAGAATGACAGCGAGAAAATTTCAATAGAAGAGGTCAGAGAGGCAGTGAAGCATGCACGTACAGGAAAGGCTGCGGGATTTGATTGCATACCAACTGAATTCATCAAATATGGTGGCGAAAAGACGATGGAATGGTGTCATTGCCTCTTCAACAAATGTTGGGAGACAGGACATACTCCGTCAGATTGGAGAAACGCAGTGATTGTGCCCCTCTTTAAAAAAAGGTCAAAATTAGACTGCAAGAACTACCGAGCTATCAGTCTGCTGAGTTCAGTTGGAAAATTGTATGCTAGGATACTAGATCAAAAGTTGAGAAAGGCTACAGCAAGCAAGGTATGGGATGCACAAGGAGCGTTTGTTGGAGGTAGAGGATGCACCGACCAAATTTTTTCCCTTCGAATGGCGACTGAAAAGGTTCTGGCAAAAAACCAGAAGCTTTTCTGCGCTTTCATAGACCTGGAAAAGGCCTATGACAAAGTAGACCGTGAAAAACTCTGGAACGTGCTATCAGTGTATGGAGTGGGTAGCAGGCTGATAGGGGCAATATGTTGGGATATTCAAGTGCAAATAAGTGGTTTTCTATGAAAGTAAAAGACGAAAGATTACCACACACACACGATGGTTTCTTTATTCTGAAAATATTTTAACAGCAATCACCTTCCTGTACAAGTACAAAACAAGTCAAGTCAAACACTATTCAAACACAGACAATACAGTACAAGAAAATGTCCCTTTTTCTTCAACACTCCCCCAAAAAGGACATTTCTTTTATAACATAAACTTAAAAGTAGATTACTTATAATCTAATCAATCTAACAATGAAACTTACTACATAAGTAGTATACTTTTAATATATTATATCTACATCTTAATAATTCCAATCAATTGCCTTAAAAATTCAAATCTAGTTTTATGAAGTGCTTTAGTACACAAATCACTCAGCTGCATATCTGTAGGAACATATTCCAATGCAATAATGTTTGTATCATATTTTTCTTTAATAAAGTTATATTTAATATCAATGTGTTTGGAACGTTTATTTATATTACCATTCTTAATGTAACTTATGCAACTTTGATTATCAATATTCAAAGTAATTGGACATATTTCTGTAATATGATAAATATCAATTAAAAATTGTTTTGTCCACAAAATCTGTTTTGTTGCTTCACATGCTGCCATGAATTCGGCTTCCATAGTAGATAATGCTACACTTGGTTGTCTTTTACTAGACCAAGATATAGCAGCCCCGTTTTTCATAACTATATAGCCCGTTGTACTTCTTCTTGTGTCCATGCAACCCCCGTAATCTGAGTCTGAATATACACTTATGTTGTTAGACATATTTTGTTTATAAAAGAGACCATATTCTCTTGTAGTATTCAAATAATTTATGACTTTCTTTACTGCAGTCCAATGTATTTTACTGTTACAATTTAAAAATCTACTCAATACACTAACTGCATACATTATATCTGGTCGACTCACTGTCGCAATATAGAGAAGTGAGCCTACAGCTTCCCTATAAGGAACACTTTCATCGCTCTGCTCCCCCTTAACCAGACCTCGATACTTGTTTGGGTCTGCTGGTATAACCGCAGACTTAGCATTACTTAGTCCAAAAGTTTCAACAATTTTATCTATATATTTACACTGATGTATGAAAATACCATTGTCGAGGTTCTCAATAAACATACCAATATAACAAGTAGGTTTCATGTTAACAATAATATTAAAATTGCTCGACAGATCTTTTACAATAGATAACATCTCATCAGTACTTTCAGACATCAACAAACCATCATCAACATATAGCAACAAAAATACAGTCTTGGAAAAGTCATTGTTTGTCCTAAACACACATTGATCAGAATCAAGTTGTTTAAAACCAAATTTTTGTAATATTTCTTTAAATTTAAGATTCCAACATCTTGGAGCTTGCTTCAGACCATACAATGACTTGACCAATTTACAAACTAAACCTGGGTCAGCATGTGATCCTTCTGGACAGTTCATATACACTTCTTCTTTTAGTTCTCCATAAAGAAATGCTGTTTTGACATCAAATTGTATCATCTTATAATTCTTTTCTGCAGCCATTGAAAACATTAACCTAATTGAATCATACTTTACAGTAGGTGAGAATGTCTCAGTGTAATCAGTCTCTTTTTGTGAGCAACCTTTGGCACAAAGTCTTGCTTTGTACCTTATTCCATGTGTCTCTTCTTTCACTTTGAAAATCCACTTCGAATCGATGACTCTTTTACCCACCTGTCGAGGCAATAATTTCCAAGTTCCATTTTTTTCATGAGCATCAAGTTCTTCGTCTATAGCTTTCTTCCATTCTGAAGAGTTTTCATTGTTTATGGCTTCTTGGTATGTTTCTGGAATGTGAATACTTTCAACTAGATTTATTTCATACCTTTTTGGTTTTTTTAAGTTATGTCTAGGTCTCAAATTAGTACTTCTTTCGGCACGAATTTCAATCTCATCTTCACTAGGATCCTTTACAGAATCATCTGTTAGCAATGTGTCTTCTGGTTGTTTAGATGTGATATCAGAGTTGGTATCCTGGACTTCTAATGAGTAATCATCTTCTTGTTGATCATATAATAATGGAGTCAGGCTGTCAATATGTTCTGACTCCTGGATTTGATACGGTTCGTCTTCATTGAAGATTACATCATGAGATATTGTTATATTTCTTGTTTTTATGTCGAATAATCTGTAATTCTCTGAAATTCCTTCATACCCAACGAGTATCAATTTACGACTCTTTGGATCTAGTTTTGTACGTTTTTCTTTTGGTATATGTACATATGCAGTTGAACCGAATGTTCTTAAGTGTGTTACAATTGGTGCTCTTCCTGTCAACTTTTCATATGGAGACGTACCATCTTTGTCAGTTGTCCTATTGAGGATGTACACGGAGGTGTTCACTGCCTCTGCCCACAGGTATTTTGGCAAGTCTCTAGCATGAAGCATGGAGCGCACTTTCTCCATTATGGTTCGATTGGCGCGCTCGCTCTTCCCATTTTGTTCAGGAGTATATGGCGCCGTTCTCTCATGAACAATGCCTTTCGTATCTATAAAGTGTTTGAAGTTTCGGTTACAGTACTCAGTGCCATTATCAGTGTGTAGTCTCTTGACACGTATATTGAAATTAGTCTCCACAAAGGCAACATATGCTTGAAAAGCGCTTAAAGCTTCATCTTTATACTTGAGGAATTTAACAACTTTATAATTACTCTTCCCATCTGTAAAAGTTATAAAGTATTTAGCTCCACTAACTGATTCTACATTGAACGGTCCACACAGGTCGCTGAAAATTACTTCACCATTACTAATGTTCGGAGTTTCTGTCGTTTTAAATGACTTACGTGCTTGCTTCCCATAACAACACGCTTCACAAAATTGTTCGATATTACACCTTGTGGCTTTAATAACACCAGATTTAATCATTTCATTCACTGTTTTGAAATTGATGTGTCCCAGTCTCTCATGCCATCTTTGAATGTCTACAGAGTTCAGTTCTTTGTTATTTGTAACTGTTTTTATTAACATTTTATATAAGTTGTTAGAAGATCTTTGAGCAATCAAAACTAAACTACCTTTATTGAATATTTTTGCTGTGTTTCCTTCTTTTGTAACCTTCATTCCTAATTTTGTTACAACACCTTCAGAAAACAAGTTCCTTTTCAAGTTTGGAACGTACCATACATCCTTCATCATGGAATCGTACCAATGTCCATCGACATAGTTTTTAATATTAATATTTCCGATTCCTATCACTTGTAGTTCACTGTTGTCACCAAGTATAACAGAAAGTGGTTCTATTTCTTTCATATTTGTAAAGTAGCTCCGATTACTTGTCATATGTGCTGACGCTCCACTATCGAGTAGCCAGTCACTTGTATCACAGCAGTCATCACTCACATTAAATGCTGAATTTCTCTTTTCTTTGTCCTTTTTATCAGCCCAACAATTTTTCGCAAAGTGCCCTTTCTTATTACAATTAAAACACTTTATGTTGATCTTCTTGAATTTCTTTTTGGATTGATCCCACTTCTTTGAAGTTGACAATGCAGTCATTTCTTCTTTATTTGACATCTCTTCATCGACTAGTCTGGCCGTAAGATTGTTTATTGTTTGTTTAGCCTCTTCCATCGATAACCATGCTTGTCGAAATGATTTGTATTTTTCTGGTAGTCCACCAACAATTTTTGTAATTATAAATAGGTCACTAACATTTTCTCCGGCGTCTCGTAGTTGTTTTGCAATGTTTTCAATTCTTGAAATATATGAAGCAACATTTTCATTAGTATCTAATTTGCACGTAGAGAATTTTTCATACAACAATATTTTTCCTAATTCACCCTTTCTGTCATATATTGCATCCAATTTTTCCAAGATTTCTTTCGCACTGTTGCATGACTCTATAACATGTATGATGTTATAGTCCATTGCTGAAGACATTATATACATTGCTAGAGCATCACGCTTTTCCCATACTTCTCTCTCTGTCTTTTCTTCCTTTGGCGGTTTATTTGTACTCAGAACATCATATGCACCCTTGGCCTTTAATGCACAGGAAATTTGAAACTTCCACTGCCTGTAGTTGTTACCGACGAATTTGATTTGCGATGTGGTCTCCATAGCCGCGTACAAAGAACACGTGCTTCTGTCACTATCACAAATTATAAAACACAAATTATAAACCACGATCTTATTAGCACTCTTTTTAAGTTCACACACCTGGGCCCATAACCTGTTGGGATATTCAAGTGCAAATAAGTGGTTTTCTATGAAAGTAAAAGACGAAAGATTACCACACACACACGATGGTTTCTTTATTCTGAAAATATTTTAACAGCAATCACCTTCCTGTACAAGTACAAAACAAGTCAAGTCAAACACTATTCAAACACAGACAATACAGTACAAGAAAATGTCCCTTTTTCTTCAACACAATATCATCTCTATATGAGGAAAGCCAAGCCTGTGTGAGAATTGAAAACTCTGTCACAGGATGGTTCTCCATTAATATGGGAGTGAAGCAAGGGTGCGTACTATCACCGTGGCTCTTTAATCTATACATTGACTACTGTGTGAGAGCACTAAAGAATGAGAACATTGGGCTGAAACTGGAAGGTGTGACTGTATGTGATCTAATGTATGCGGATGACAAAGTATTAATGGCTGAAAGCGTGGAAGACTTGGAATGTTTGGTTAAAATAGTATTCGATGGATGCATGCAAAATGGATTGAGAATGAATGCAACTAAATCTAAAGTAATGGTATTTGAGAAGAGCGAAAGACAAACAAAATGCGAGATACGAGTGGAGAATGTACAATTAGAACAAGTGGATGAATATTTATACTTAGGAAGCATGTTTCAGCGTGATGGAAGATTGGAAAAAGATATTGAAAGGAGAGTAACGGCAGGTAATAGAGTGAATGGTGCATTAAGACCGGTAATGGCTGACCCAATTATTTCGAGGCAAGCAAAGCTCGCGGTACACAATGGTATCGTCGCACCGACTCTAATGTATGCTAGTGAGACATGGACATGGCAGAAGACGCATGAAAGTAGAATTAACGCGGTTGAAATGAGGTCACTAAGACGAATGTGTGGTAAAACGATGTATGATAGAATAAGAAATGAGGATATTAGACGAGAATGTATGATTGAAAGAAATATCGTAAGTAAGATGAAAATAAATGCCCTAAGGTGGTTCGGCCACATAGAAAGAATGAGTGATGACCGTCTGACAAAAAAAGTATACAAGGCTGATAAAAGAGGAATGAAAAGTAGAGGTCGGCCAAGAAAGAGTTGGCACGATCACATAAATGGGTTTTTGAAAGATGGAGATGTTAGAAGTAAGAATAATAGAAGAGCGTGTATGAGACGATGTATGGACGTGAATGAAGCGAGGAATGTATGTCAAGAGAGAGGAGTCTGGCGTTCGGTTCTCTCTGCCTACCCCAAATAGGGAAATGGCGTGATGGTATGGTATGGTAAGTAAATATTTTGATAACAACGAATATTGAATTTAAATATTTTAAAAATAAGTAATATTGATTTTATGCATTTTAAATATAGTGAATATAGTTATTAAATATTTAAAAAAAGAATATTGATTTGAACATTTACAAACAACGAATATTGATATTAAATATTTTAAAAACAAGGAATATTGATATTAAATATTTTAAAAACATCGAATATTGATATTAAATATTTTAAAAAAAACGAATATTGATATTAAATATTTTAAAAACAACGAATATTGATTATAAATATTTTAAAAACAACGAATATTGATATTTAATATTTTAAAAACAAGGAATATTGATATTAAATATTTTAAAAACACGGAATATTGATATTAAATATTTTAAAAACAAGGAATATTGATATTAAATATTTTAAAAACAACGAATATTGATTATAAATATTTTAAAAACAACGAATATTGATATTTAATATTTTAAAAACAAGGAATATTGATATTAAATATTTTAAAAACACGGAATATTGATATTAAATATTTTAAAAACAAGGAATATTGATATTAAATATTTTAAAAACAACGAATATTGATATAAAATATTTTAAACACAGAATGAAAGTTAACACATTGAGATGGTTTGGCCACTTGGGGAGAATGAACGAAGAACGCCTGACGAAGAAAATATACAAATCTGACAGGAACGGAATAAGAGGTCGCGGGCGCCCAAGAAAAGGATGGCACGACCATGTAAACGATATTTTGAAAGATGGAAATGTAAGAAGCGTGAACAACAGACGAACATGTATAAGACGATGTATGAATGTTAAGGAGGCGATGAATGCGTGTCAAGATAGAAAAATGTGGCGTTCGGTTCTCTCTGCCTACCCCGTGAGGGACATGGCGTGATGGTATGTATGTATGTATGTAATATTGATATTAAATATTTTTAAAATAACGAATATCTTAAATATTTTAGAGACAATGAATAGGTATTGATTAAAAATATTTAAATATCAACAAATATTGATCGAATATTTTTTCAATTGCATATACGCAAACATTGGATTTTTTTCCCTGTCGGGAGTCAAATGATGTTTTTTTTTGACAAACTTTTCAACATATCAATAGAGACGAAGTTGGAATATTACAGAATAACCAGGAACTCAAGGTACCTACAGGGCTTACGACCTATCATATAACTATAATATTCCAACTTCGTCTCTATTGAGATGTTGATAAGTTTGTTGATGTTCAATTATTTTTTTTCTACATATATAAGCCCCAATCCATTTCAAACCATATTATTATGTTTCGACAAATTTTATATCTCCATATAAACGAAGCTAGAACAAATATTTATAGCAGAACCTGGGAATCAGGCACATATAGGGCTTACGACCCGTCATCGGATGGTTTTATGTTTTGAGTGTATTGACTTATGCTGATTCGTTTTTCACAAACAACGATCAATTTCTAACATTAAAATATGAATATATTGAATGTATACGCCTGAATAATTTATAATATTTATTGAATTATATCAATGAATTTTATTAAACATTGGACTTACCTCTATCACTCACTCTATTTGACAAGTTTAACTTTTTAAAAATACAACTAAAATGTTGTGAATAAATACGTTGCAGACAAAACATCGCATTAAAAGTTGCAGACTAACTAAATAAACTCTTGAACGAAAAGTATTGTTATTTGATTAACTCGTTCCAAACTTGAAATTCTATGTCGTCAATAAAAAATAAATTAACTATAATTTAATTTTCCTGTCATTACGTCCTTACAAGGCTACACCGTCATGTCATAACAGTTTTGAAATGGATTCTGGAACCCAGCGCCAATGGAACGATTCCATTGTTTCACTGTTTGGGACAAACAGATGTTACGTTTAAAGAGCGTCAGTTTTAATGATCATTATTTCCTTTTTGTTTCAATTTCGAACTGCCCTAATGATAATTACGACGTCATAATTATCGCAGTGTAAAGTTTTGGCGTTAGAAATTGTTAAACAATAGCTTTTTGGCTTTTGAATTCCATAGATTATCGTAGATAATATTGTCTTTGTATTAAATTGTCTAATTTAAGTGAATTTAAGTCTGTGCGAACAGATGTGATCAAAGGATTTCAAAAAGTCACAGTTTTTAGTTGGTGAGTATAAAAATAATTAAACATTATATTTTCTATACATACATATCTGTTTTTCGCCACCACCACACGTTCTGATTATGGCGACTAATATAACGGCCCATCGCAAAACACCGAAAGAACACATAAGGAACACGAGAAGAGTTTGGAGAACTATAAAACCTTGCAGATACTGCACTCAAAGTACCAGACAGCGAATTATGAGGAAACATCTGCCTCACCTTTCACAAATAATGAAGATAAGAGTGAACCGTATTTTTGATGAAGCGATGTATGTGTCAAGATAGAAGAATGCGGTGTTCGGTTCTCATTGCCTACCCCTTGAGGTAGGCAATGAGATGAGAAGATAGAAGTGGAGAGTAAAAAATACATTTCTCTATAGAGACACATACAATATCAATATGAAGTTGATCACTCAATTTTCCCTTACAGAAGCTATTTTACTTCTGTCATATACATTTTTCATACAAATATGAAATTTTTTTCACATTTATATGGCACACCATAGATTTATTTCTTTAAATTTTGACAATCATTGAATGCAATTTTGATGACTGATTTTTTTTGTTGTATCGAAATTTCAAACAGTATACAAAAAACTCAATTTTCCAGACCGTGAGAGCATTTTGAAAGTTTGGACACGTGAAATCATAGAGAAGAAATTAACGGATATCTTTCGCTTGCTTATTCACCTAATTAATCTCCCTTTTTCTTCTTCTTCCTGGCCTCTTCCCAACTTATCGTCGATAAAGACTGTTGGGGTCAGCTCTCCTCGTCCTCAGGCTGTACACTCTTCGGTTCTGGGCCGCCTCCTATGTTAATTCTTGTTTCAATTGTGAACTCCTTTGCACCAACCATGTATTTTTTGGTCCATGTATTTTTTGGACCTAATTAATCTCTCGATGTTTGAATAATGTATATTTAACTAGATTCTGAGAGGTGCCTATATTCTGAGAGAGCCATATTCTGAAATGTGAAAAATATGGCATCCTTCAGCTTATCATGAAAGGGAAGATCGAGGGTCGTAGAGGGGACTCCATATGTATATCTCGTGCATCCAGTCACGACAGCGGCCATTCTTGCTCACTTACTTCATAATAGAGGTCATTGCCGCTGGCTGTCGAAATATTCAACAGCATTTTTTTGTCTCTTAAGTAGTTATAAGTTGTTATTAGTCATTCTTCAGCCACATTCTGAGAGGTGGAAATATACCATCCATCACCTTCTCGTGAATGGGAAGATTGGGGGTCGTAGAGGGGTCAAAAAAGCAGCTTTCCTGGCTTAGAAACATCCGGGAATGTACCGGTATGAGAACTCTTTGAGAGCTGTTTCGCACTGCCCAGGACAGGGAGGCTTTCTCTACGGTGGTTCAAACTTGATATAGCAATATAGCTAGTTTGAATACTTTGTGGAGTGACTTGGTAGTAAGGAATATAGTGATGGCCACAACCCACTCCTTTTTCTATGTTTTTTAAGTTTCTTCTTTTTTTTTTGTTTAGTTTATCTGTGTTTTTTTAACTTGAAAATACTGTTGAATACAAATAATAATATCGTAATAATTTACGTGATTTTGGTACAATTTTAATGGAATGTTGGTGAACGTTGCGCAAGCGCATAAAGTGATCACGTTGACCAGCCGATGACAGGTCGTATGCCCTGTAGGTGTCTTGAGTTCCAGGTTCTCCCATAATGTTCCATGTTTGTCTTTAAAAAATGTTATAAAATAGAATTGTTACGGTGGAGTGTTTCGTATTTGCCACAGCCCACTCTTAAGGCCCCCATTCACGATCGTGCCATCCTTCCAAATGGCTTGCTATCACTCCAAAATGCGCTCGTGAATGTCTGTCGGTAGGGCATGCTCGTGAGTGTGAAAACTAGCGGTACATTGCGCCATCTCATTGCGCCGAGCTGTTTGACACTCTCGTGAATGCGAAAATACAACATTTCCTCTTTGTATTTTCTCTTTTTATATATAAACACACCGCTATAGCTGTTGTATAAAACTCATCATCAAAATTATAACTCATTTTTACTTGGAAATTAAAAAAAAAAAATATTATTAATGCGACCGCTTGTGTATACTAATTTTGATGGCTCGATGGCGCGATGTTTTAATGGCACGATGGCAAGCCCATGAGTGTGATGAAAATTTTCCAATGCTCCAAATGGAGCCGGTCCATATGGAGCGACGCCAAATGACACGATCGCGATCCCATACGATCGTGAATGGGCTGCTTAAGAGTTTTTAATGACACCAAAAAAAATACAAAAATACTAACAGTTTATCCTCTTACAAAAGTATATGGGATGAATATTTTATTCAGACTAACAATTTTTGTCTTTTAAAATATAAAATATTCAAATTCACGTATCATAAAGACAGCAGAGAATGTGTTTACTAAACATTCTCTACTTCTCTATTCCCAATGGATCTCTGTTGGGTGTCAAAGTATAGTGTATGACCTCAGAATACATTTGATTTTTATGATTTGGTGTAGGAGGCAGATCACAGCATCCCTGTACCAAATAATATATATTATTCTTACACACGTATCAACGTCCTTGTCATGTCACAAGAAAACAAAAACATTCTTACTTTTTATTTCATTTTATTTGTTTGATATAATAATTCAGAAATCAAATAACAGGCAAAATAACATTTCACGTAGTTCAAAAAGGAGATTCACCACCCATACTAAATAGTGGCAGAACTGCGCTTACAATCTTATTTTTAATATCATCGTTTGGATATTCTTCTTCTTGATCTTCTTCAATGGCGCTACAGCCCATATCGAGCCTTGGCCTCCGTCAGTCTTCGCCTCCAGCTTCTCCTATCTTCTGTAGCAACTCTCCGATTGCCCGGCACTTGCAGTAGTCGGGAAGCATCCCAATTCACGCATTTGGATATTCACGCATGTGTAATTCCCTTTTGAAGGGGATGCAAATGCGCACACCTGTCGCTGGTTACTCCACATTGTCAACAGGGAATATCAACAACAATGTGGTAGCTCCACGTAGACAGGATGTCCGATATTTCAGTGTAGATGGAGGTGTCGTTTAAAGTGGAATAAATTGACCCCATACGTACAGCTCAGAGCATTGACAATTCACAAAAGTTTTTTAGATCCAACAATCAAGTTAAAGTACCTTTGGAGTAATCGTTCCATCAGTCCCTTCAGTCCCTTTCGTTTGTTCAATCCCTTCTGTCCCTTCAGTCCCTTCTGTCCCCTTCGTCCCTTCTGTCCCCTTCGTCCCTTCGTCTCTTCTGTCCACTTCGTCCCTTCTGTCCCATTCGTCCCTTCTGTCCCATTTGTCCCTTCTGTCCCCTTCGTTCCTTCTGTCCCCTTCGTCCCTTCTGTCGCCTTCGTCCTTTCTGTCCTTTTCGTCCCTTCTGTCCCCTTCGACCCTTCTGTTCCCTTCGCCCCTTCAGTCCCCTTCGCTCCTTCAGTCCCCTTCGCCCCTTCAATCCTTCATACCTACATTCAATAAGAAACAAAATATCATAAAATCAACCATACTTACCTCAATGATTAATCGAAAGCGTTGCATTATCTCGTAATATAAGAAATTATATTATGTTATTGTATGTATATTACGAACGACACTAAATTAAATGATTACTACTTATATTTTTTTTCCGTCAGTTTTCATCGCGTAGTTTTCTACATGGCCAAACCGTCTTAGTGTGTTTACGCGAGCCAGTATATCATAAATTAAAGAATGTTTTGAGAAGAATACATGGAGTATCTTTCTTCAGGATTTATGAGAGTGTATGATGACATTTTCACCGTATAGAGTATAAAGCGGAATCTCTACCAAAGGTGGATAAAACCTTTTTTCGCTCGTGTTTTTCTTGAGATAAAATTTATTGGTCATATAGATACTAGTTTCATACAGATATACGTACCTACACATGCTTGTCACATTTTTAGAATCACTTAAAATATCTGAAGATATATATTTTTAATAAAAATACATAAATATTTAAACCTTTTTAATTTTAATGAATTGTTGTTTCTGTTATGTCATGTTTTTTTATATATTATATTAGGCAGAAATTTGTGCAAAATTTTGTTGTGAATGTGAATTTAAAGACTTACAGATTAATACAATTCGTTAAGACAATTTCAGTTGTTGTGCAATAAACAGAACGAGTATTTAATTATTTATTTATTTAAAAAGAGAAAAAAACAATTACACATCACGCAAACACATTTTTGTTTCATACATTAAATTATTTATATATATCCGAAATATGGATAAAAGGAATGAAACATAAAAAACTATAAATGTTGAAAATGATATAGTATCATTTTCAATTTACAAGAATGACGTTTTAAAAATCTTCCATATAACACCACTTCCTCAACAGAAACATATTTGAGGAATACTGGTTGCTTAGAAGTTGCATGCGAACGAGCGCCGAATTTCGTTGTGCATTTGTAAGATGATTTTCACGATAAAAAAAACACTCCATCAAAGATCTGTACTAATAAGCCTGTAAAATTATTACGAAATAACCATAAAAGACCTACCATGTCTTTGATAAAACACTTGAAATATTCTTTTAATAACAAGAGCTTCGAGTATCTCTTCTATTTACGTGTGTAGATAGATAACAGAGGGGCGTGCTTCAGAAGCAATGCCGCATATACATACTTCATGGGAACACTTTCAATACAACATACATACATATCTACTTATAATGATACATCTTCCTATGTACTTCTTTGGTTTTAATCTTCATTGGTCGGCAACAAAGCGATGCATCCCTTCCTCCACTCCAATCAGTCTTCAGTGACTCTCTTCAACTCTGCATAGGTTGTACCTGTCGCGTCCCTATGAGGGTCGCGGGATTGTGACGAAAGGAATAAGGACTGACCTGTCTTCCGTCGCCGGTTTCCAGATGACACTCTCTTCCTCTGCTGTCTTGAGGTTCGACGAGTCTTCTGACCTTCCAGGAACAGCCCGGAAGGTACCAATTCCAATTGCAGTCGGGAATTTCACGATGCTTCGCGACCGGCAATATGCTCCAAAACTACGCTTCGCTGCGATAATCCACGAGATTATGTCACACGCACGACGTGTCGACTGAAGCGCATTCGGACGCAGACTGATTCGATACAGCCTTGACATGGTCAGGCCTGTATGGGTGGGGAAAGGAGTCAAGTGAGGAAAGGTTTTGTTCCAACAGTTTCAACACTGAACAGTACCTACTCTTCATGTCGTACAACACCTGTTTTAAATACTCCAGGCGAGGATGCCCTCTGCCAGTAGACCGCTTAACCATTCCCTCCAATATATATTATGCAGAAGATCTTTGTGAACATATGGTACTACCCAATTTGCCCGCCTTTTCGATATGATATATAACACGCCATGACCTACAAAGGTATTTATTTTGTTTATTTTATTTATTTTTTGTTAATACTTATACAAACATTTTACATATTTAGGTTAAGTAAATAACGCCCCAACAACAAGTGATGCTTGCCAAAGAAAATTAAGAGGCAGAAATTATCATACATTCTAAAATCCCGTAGCCTCTAAGTTGGTGTTTTTTGACTTCAAAGTTGGAAAAATTCATTCATTCACGGCATATCCCACAATGTGGAGTAACCAGCGAAAGGTGTGCTGGTGTGCAGTATAAAAGGGAGAACAACACATCTATGTATACTCACACACCAGTCTCGTTTCACCAAAAAAGGCACTACATTCAGAATGGGTGGTGAACCTCATTGCTGAACTATGTGAGATGTTATTGTTGCCTGTTGTATTTTCGATTACCCGGCTCTTACGAGAGACCCGAAATACTACATTCAGAATGTGTGATGGTGAACCTCATTGCTGAACTATGTGAGATGTTATTGTTGCCTGTTGTATTTTCGATTACCCGACTCTTACGGGACACCCGAAACACTACATTCAGAATGTGTGATGGTGAACCTCATTGCTGAACTATGTGAGATGTTATTGTTGCCTGTTGTATTTTCGATTACCCGGCTCTTACGAGAGACCCGAAATACTACATTCAGAATGTATGATGGTGAACCTCATTGCTGAACTATGTGAGATGTTATTGTTGCCTGTTGTATTTTCGATTACCCGGCTCTTACGGGACACTCGAAAACAATGATTTAAATGAATGGAAGCACTATTCTAAGCCGGTGCCTCACAGCTAAAAAAAAGTAAAAAGTTGGAAAAACCGTGAAAAATATAGACCCTGCATACAATCTCGCGTATCTTGGCTTGAAACGTTGTCGATATGTAAAGAGAACAAAGTTCTATAGACAGTTGGATAAAAGAAAAAAAATATAAAATCTCGTGTCATGATGATCACGAAATCGTCCGACCGATTTCAAATAAATTTTATAAATTCGTATGGATGGTTTTGAATTGAAAGATAGGATAGTTTTGGAACCTATTAATATAAAAAATACTTTCATTGAGATTTAAAAAAAATTCAATTTAAATTTTTTTCAACGTTAATATTATATTATTTTTAGCTTTTTATCCTTATGCTGATTAGTAACCTTATGGGTTAACAATCAACATAAACAATCGTAGTTAGTAACCAGAGGGGTTACTATTAAATATGTGTGGTAACCAGAGGGGTTACCAATAATGAGAGTTTTCTATATCCCAATTAAGTGGGATCGTTAACCAAGTTGTTAACAGTTTAATACCAAATCAAAGGGATTTGATATGATTTGAAATAAGAACACTATTAATTGTGATCAATATACAATGAGTATATTGATCACAATTAATAGTTTGCTTGAAGGTAAATTTACAATTGATAAAATAACTTACAAAGGAACTTTCTCACGATGAGTAGGTATAACGATCGAGTGTGTCAAAGTGTCCGATTATTCGTATGGTGAAGTACCATCGTGCTCGCGGGGTCGAGAGAAGAAGTGCACATAGCCAAACAGTACCTACAATCATAAATTTAGTTGGGTCGATGGCAGAGCGGTTAGCATTGGGTAAGTAATCCAGTGGTCGCGAGTTCGAATCCTGCCTCGACCGATTTCGTTCACCTAACAAAAGCATTTATGCTTATTTAAGGAAACGTAGGAAGATGTATATGTACTTGTTTAACAAGGACATATTCATTAAAAAAAAAGATAATCTTTTATTACTGATAACAAAGGTTTGAGATCGCTAAGAAGAATCTGCAATAGAACGATGTATGACAGGGTAAGAAATGAGAACATAAGGAAAGAATGCAAGATGAAGAAAGAAATCATTAATAGAATGAAAGTGAACACACTGAGATGGTTTGGCCACATGGGTAGAATGAATAAGGAACGCCTGACGAAGAAAATATACAATGCGGATAGGAATGGATTGAGAGGCCGGGGCCGCCCAAGAAAGGGATGGCACGACCATGTGAACGAAATTCTGAAAGACGGAAATTTTAGAAGCATGTAAAATAGACGAACATGTATGAGACGATGCATGAATGTTGACGAGGCGATGAATGTGTGCCAGGATAGAAAGATATGGCGTTCGGTTCTCTCTGCCTACCCCGTAAGGGACATGGCGTGATGGTATGTATGTATGTATGTACAAAGGTTTGGCTTAAACGCAGCTAGCCATTTTGGTTGTCATAATATTTTCTTTAGTATTTTTTTCAAATAAAAAGTAAATAATTCATAGGAAATGGATAGGTTTCGAAATATGATTTATATACGATTTTTGCTATTTATTGTTTAATTAACTATCCGTTTTGATCTGTTCTAAATCGAGCCCTGCCTCTAGTGATCTCATCCAGAAATACGTAAGACGTTTCCCAATCCTAGTATTTTCTATGTATGTACATAACATCTTTCCAGACCCCAACCACAGTCTTGTGACCCGACCGAGTATTCTCAACAACGAGTCCTGCCGCCTGTTGTTTTAAGTTTAATGGACGGTATGTGAAAGGTCACACAGCATCCCCTCAACTATCTTCCATACATATCATTGGCTGTATGGAGAATATGGGCAGAGATCTACATATATCTTTAGTCTTCCTCGGCGTCACTTCAGGCTATTATCAAAGGATTATGAATATACGATATAATACATAAGATATCACTTTCGTCGTTGCTAGAGAGAACAGATCCAAAGTTGTTTTACTCCTCACTAACCCAAAGGAATATAGTGGGGAGTTACGATTTCGCAATTTTTAAGGCTATTTTTTATTACATATTATCAACTAGTATCATGCTGAGATTGTATCTGTGTGTATGCTATGTGTTGTGTGATGTGTGTTATGTAAGGCGTGTTTATTTTTCTGAGATGTTATTACTCATTCGATTCTTAACAAACTTACTTTCCATACAAAATTTGAATATTTTATAAAATGGCTTGTTAGTGAGGAGTTTAGCGTTGGCCACAACCCACTCGTTTTTTTTTTTCAAGCAATTTCTGTCAACATACATTAAAACGGGTACCTGGAGAAAATAGAGTGAACGGTGCTTTAAGAACGACGACTGACACAATTTATTATCTCAAGGTTAGCAAAGCTCGCTGTGCACAATGCAAGAGTCGTCTCAACAATAATTTATGCTAGTGAGACATGAACATGGCAGAAGACGCATGAAAGTAGAATAAACACCGTGGAAATGAAGTCCCTAAGACGAATTTCTGATAAAACAATCTATTATAGGATAAGGATATTAGAAGATATCAGAAGAGAATTCAAGATTGAAAAAGATATTGCGAACAGAATGAAGATATGTACATGCTCTGCGATGGTTCGGACATTTTGAAAGAATGACCGAAGAACGCCTGACAAAGAAAATAAACGAGGCTGATAAGAGTGGAATGAGAAGTAGGGACCGACCGAGATTGAGTAGGCATGATCATATAAATGAGATTTTTAAGGGTGGTAATATACGAAGTCAGAATGACAGGAGAAGACGTGATGCATGGATGTAAATGTATGATAAGATAGAAGAGTCTGGCGTTCGGTTGCCTCTACCTACTTCAAATAGGGAAACAACATGATGGTATGTATGTAAATAAAACAATCTAGTTGCGTCCCGTGAAATTTTCACGGCATTAAAAATAAATATTAACCCGTCTAAATCTCAGGCTATTATCATTGGTAGTCCCCGATTGCTGTCTAAACTTAAAAATTAACCTCTCCCATCTCTTCAAATTAACAATCAACACATACCCTTCTCAAAAATGGTGAAAAATCTTGGTATTCTTTTTGATGAAGATCTTTCGTAGCATGGACAGATTTCTCATGTCAGTAAAACTATGTTTTATAATATCCATTCTCTCAATATATTGAAGAACTTTTTACCAATACATTGTAAAATTAAACTAGCTCAATCCTTACTTCTTCCATTGCTTGATTACGGTGATGTGTGCTCTATCTGGATGCCAATGAAGAATTATTAAATAAACTGGAACGATTATAGAATGTCTGTATACGGTTCATTTACAAACTAAAAAAATATGATCATGTTTCGACTAATAGAAATATACTTCGTTGGCCAAAGATACGAGATCGTCGTAACATTCACACACTGTCATTAATTTATAAGATTACTAGAGGACCCGACAGACGTTGTCCTGTACGAACGTTGGGTTGCCTGTTATTAGCTGGTTTTAACAAACATAAAAAGGATGGATTATCTTATAAAAGGAAGCACGGCACATGCGTTTATACCCACATATCAGTCTCGCCTCACATAAAAAAGGCAAAATACATAATGGGTAATGAACTATATATGTAATATGTATTTGTTATCTGTTATAGTTTCGATTACCCGTCCCTGATGGGATAAACACTAATATTCACTCTCTCTCTATCCCTCTTCCTATTCACAAAAAAATCGAAGAGTCAGGATCCCCTAATAATTGATTCTTTTATTTGAGTTAGTTATTGAGAAGTTTGGAGAAAGACTTTTCAAAGAATAATCTTTACCTAATTTGAATTTTGAAACTTAAATTAATTATCATTTAAAAAATGCCATAAGAGTATCTATATATGTATATATATTTCAAACTAAAATATATATGTATAACTTCATTTCATAGTTCGGAGATGTACATTTTTTGAGTATAGAAAATTCACTCTAATATACGTTTGTTGTTTGATCTTGACGTTTCAATCACAAAATATACATTTATAACCTCACTTTACATTACGGAGGTTTTTAACAAAATAATATGATATTCATAAATTAATTGAAATATTTAAACGAAAATATTACGAAACATTACATTGAGATGACTTTGATATACCTAATATCGTCATAATACCACTTAAAACGAAATATACTTGAAAAAAAAATACCTTTATACAGTAATAATAATAAAACATACAAATAACTTAATAAAATACCGAAAACAGCGTTGAGAAAACATCAAGTTGTAATGTCATAACTCATAACCAACATTGCATAATATTATGACATATCGGAAGCCAATGTTCCCACTATTCAAAATGCGTTTTCCGAAAATATTTATAACGATTCCTATTTTTATTATTCTTTTATTAAATTCATTTTTATGTATCTAATCCATTCAAGGACTCACATAAACACACACAAAAAGTTTCATCAAAATCGGTTCAGTCGTTTAGGAGGAGTTCAGTGACATACACACGTACGGAAGAATTATATATATATAAAGATTTATCCAAATGTCGATTCGTTCATGAGAATTCAATTCTCTTAATGAATCGACATTATTAAGCCAAGATGCGTGTACGAAGGAAAATTATGTATGGTGTAGTGGACTTTTTGCATGCTAATAACACCAACTAGAGGCCTCGCAGCATATATGTTCATAATTTAATTAAATTATATGTGATAATTTAATTTTCTATAAAAAATATCACCATTGTATTAGCACATCTCAATTTTTTTTAATAATTTTTATAAAAATTGAATTTAGTGACGACATTGCTTCATACAATTTGTATGGCAATCGCCTACACACAATATCTAAGAAGACTCAATTGTTTGATACTAATCTCCAAACATACATACATACCATCATTCTGTTTTTATATTCTGGGTAGGATCAAAGGACTGACCTCCATACTATCATATCTTGACATACATACATATTATGTAGGTACCTACATGTGTTGTATAGAAAATCAAATATCTTAAAATATTAAATAATTTGTATTTATGGGATTATAGTTTGGTACTTATTCTTCAACTGTACATACTATCGCTATCGACAGTTGGATCTCATGTGTTACATGCAACTAGTAATCCCTATTCACCACAATACTTAAAAAATAACGTCGTTTTCTTGTCAAGTCACGGTCTATCCCTTCTGTGTGTAAACCGCTATCCGTGTACACTCGGATGAAGCTTACTTATATGGGTCCATTCGGTCCGAGCATACTCTGACTGTATCAACGCGGCATACACGGGTGGTGATACAGTCGAGACCTGTGAGAACATGCGTACAACATATAAATACATACACATTGGTGGTCCTAACTCGATTTTGCAAAAAATGTCAGATACGACAGTTAGTCAGCAGTGGGACGATATGTGAGACGTGACGTAATTTATAACTAATCAACTCAAGCATTTTTGTAAATTCCTTGATTTTGATATATTTTTTGTTTTTTTTTATAATGCCCTGAATAAATAAAGTGACATTTTATCTCAATCAGCCAATAATTAAAATTGACACATACATCCATTGATATTAGGTATATGTATGTCTGCATATTATATTTGGACCGTTTTCTTCATTCGAATTTTCGATCATTCCAAATTTGAATTATTCGCCGGCGTAAATTTCAATTTGGCGCCGTAATGTGGGGAAAATTTTAAAACTTTTCCAATTAAACCTTTTTGTGCGAAAATAATTTATTATGTAACATGTACCTGTGCTAATGTAATTTTTCATCTTCTTTTTTGTTTCAGGTATCCGAACAATTTGGAACAATAAATTGACGATGTAACAAAAATTGTTTCATCCTACAAACAAACTACATACACGACTCTTTCTCATACACGCGACTTTTTTTCGCTTTGACAGTAAAAAAAGCATTTGAATATTTAGTATAAATATTAAATGATTTTGATGAAACCTCAGTAATGTCGGGAATAATAATAATCGATAAAAAATACAAAATTAATTAAATACTTGATTAATTTTATTTTTTGAAAATTAAAACTTAGGTAAACCTATTAGGTAAATTAAAACCTATACGTAAAAAAATATATACTTTTTTACTACAAATTAATAACATCTATATAAAATATCGATAAAATATTGGCTAATTAGGCTTCAACATGTCCCAACGCAATGTCTTTTTAAATCGAATATTTTTTAATTGCATACCTAAACCTACGCAAATATTGGATTTATTCCCTGTCGGGAGTCAAATGATATTTTTACTGACAAGCTTTTAAACATCTCAATAGAGATGAAGTTGGCATATTATAGCAGAACCAGGAACTCAAGACACCTACAAGGCTTACGACCTGTCATCGGATGGTTTACGTGATCACTTTAGTTAGCGTAGCGTTCACTAATTATGTCTTCTTTTTTCGAGTTCCCTTATCAACGAAATTTTTGAAATTTCTATGTTATTTGAATAATGTATAATAATTCACCCGAAAATAACACATTACTACTATTGCCATCTATAAAGTAACAGATTAACCTTTTTGTAACGCCATCTATTGAGATGCAATGTCTTTTGATACATCAATTCTAAAATTGTTATGCTTATAGTGGAAATCCATTTAAATATTAAAAAAAAAAATTCAAAAACTTCGATTCATTACGACTGGACCTTTTTACCGAGGTGTCTTGGCAATATAGTAGGTATAAGGATGTCTATCAAAAACATTATAATTAGTGTTTTTCAAATCGTAGGGTTTTTTTAAACACATAAAAATAAACATTTAACTAGATTTTTGTTGTGAGGCACCGCCTTAGAATAGTGATTCCACTCTTTACTAACATCATCATTTTCGGGTGTCCCGTATCAGCCGGGTAATCGTAAATACAACAGGCAACAATAACATCTCACATAGTTCAGCAATGAGATTCACCATCACACATTCTGAATTTTGCCCTTTTTGTGAGACGAGACTAGTCTGCCTCGTGCTTCCGTTTATATAGTAAGTTACACTCGCACACCTGTCGCTGGTTATTCCGGCTGGTTGTAAACTCGAGTAAAGTAAAATTATTAATCCATAAGAAAAGTTCTTACATGAATATTTTAGTTTGAAATATTATATATTGGAAATAATCAAACATGTTTTCAATTATGGTTCACAAATTAAGTTTGAATTTGAATTTTTAATGAAATGGAAACTTACATACAACACTGAAAATATATAAAATGATTTTCAAATTTAATTTCAAAAGCTTATAAATCTTCAACCACTGATTTTTGGTTATCAGCAAAAGTAAAGCGATAATATTCCTTCAATTTTGAATTATTTCAAAGATTCTGAAATTTATCTTTAAATAAAAATTTATACAAAACACACCAATATCTTATTTGGTATAGGTAGAGAGAATCGAACGCTACACATTCGAGCTCGACGTACAATATGAACTCATTCACACGAGGCGTTTAAATAATTTAATTTTTGATTTTTTTTAAATGTAAACAAGCTAATAATGCTGGCATGGTTCAGGGTGAGACATTTATGGGAAAGCATTGTCACCTCAAATAATATTAAGAGCGTGGATTTCATTATATACAAACCAATTTATCATTATATAGCGTATGAAATAAGTTGTATTGTCATTCGTTAGATGGCGATAGTGTTCAAAAATTATTATATCGGGAGATGGTTATTTAATTATTAGATTGATTATGATTCATAAGTTTTAAAGAATATTTAAAAGAATGATTATTTGGGTGTTCAAAAAGTATTGTTAAAACTATATTAATAATTAAAATAATTATAATAATGTCTATATTAAGATATACTACAGACAATTGGGGCAACTGATAATTCGTATAATAAAAGATAGTACTCGCTCTGATACGTCTTATTTATTTAAATTACGGTTATACATTTGTAGTTGTTTAATAATTATTATAATCAATTTACACGTAATAAGAATGTGGAGGAGAATTCGCGATACGTCAAGCCACAGCAATTGGAGTTGTTCCGAATAAATTGCAAAGATGGAGACGGCTGCTTATAACTTCATCTTGCGTTAGTAACAATGACGTGAAGTTAGTGATGTTCCACCACAACTACTAAGCAAAATATAGAGAATTTTCAATTTTGTTATTGATAAGGGGTGTCAATAAAATGCATAATTAATAAACGTTGCGCAAGCGCATAGAGTGATCGCGTAAAGTGTAAATGGTTGTAAGCCATGTAGGTGCCTGACATTCTGGTTCTCCATTGAGATATATACATATAGACAAAAATTATAGTTTTTTTTTATTGACAAACTTTTTAACATCTCAATAGAGACGAAGTTGGGATATTATAGAAGAACCAGGAACTCAAGGTATTTACAGGGTTTACGACCTGTCATCGGCTGATTTCACGTAATTGGCAAGTGACCACGTAAACCATGCAATGACAGACTCGTAAGCCCTGTAGGTGCCTTGAGTTCCTAGTTCTTCTATAACATTCCAACTTCGTCCCTATTGAGATGTTAAAAATTTTGTCAGTAAAAATATCATTTGACTCCCGACAGGGGAAAAATCCAATGTTTGGGTATATGCAATTAAAAAATATATATGGGTATTCGATTTATAGTTTTTTTTTATTTTTCTCTTATTAATGGCTATAATTCATTTTCATTTAAATACTTACAATTTTGGTGACGTTTTTAGTGTCTTATTGTACATTCTGAATGTAGTGTCTTTTTAGGTTATCTCAATTTGTGGGACATGCCGTGATGGTATGAATGAATTAAACTAAAAATAAATCATTAATTATAATTTTTTGATTTATCACTAGATTAAAATTTTAATAATAAAAATATTATATTGTTTTTTGACACAAATGATTTTTTAAAAACAATTCGGTAGTTTTAAAGCTTTTAAATGTTAAAATAATAAATATCTTTTCAATATAAATACAATATCAGTTGTTTAAAATTAAAACAAAAATGGCTTGTCCATTCCGTCGTGTGTCGTCCCAGCAGCAGATACCGAATGGCACGTCCTCTGGTGGATCCAAAGGAAATGGATCCATCAAGACCGAGGGTCTCCAGTCGAGGGAGAGCTCCTTCCATCTACTGGGAGACGAGAGCAACACGGAGGACCAGAACACGCTCAACTTGAAGCACCTCAGCTCGGCGCTGCAGATACTGACTTCTCCAAAGGTAAGACTATTTGTGTACTATTCGTTGAACAAGATCCTCTATCACCGATACAATAAATAATGTCCTCAAATTAAAAATTAGTCACATTTTAGTTGTTACTGAAGATAGATTGAAAAATCCGAATACGTTTTAACGAAAAATAAATGTGAGGTGGATTATACAAGGTTTTTTGTTGTTCGTGTTTTAGTAAAAATTACTAAAATATTTTGCTACAAAAATTATAATATAACACCAACTAATTAACTCAAACATTTATTACAACAAAGCATGTAACACATGAGATGCAACTGTCGATGGCCATAGTATGTATAATTGAAGAATACGTATCAAACTATAAAAACTTAAACACAAATTTATAAACATTTTAAGATATTTTGTTTTTCTATATGAAAATATGTATGTATGTAATCGAATATATTTTTATTATTGCATATGCGCAAACATTGGATTTTTTTCCTTGTCGGGAGTCAAAGATATTTTTTAACAGATTTTTAATTATCTCAATAGAGACGAAGTTGGAATATTTATTGTAGGAAAACCGGGAAATCAAGGCACCTACAGGGCTTACGACCTGTCATCGGCTGGTTTACGTGTATGTATGTCAGGATAGAATAGTATGGATGTCTGTGTGTTTTTTCTACCCAGAATATGAAAACAGCATGATGGTATGTATGTATGTATGTTTGGAGATTTAACTATTGAGTAGGATATGGTGTAGTGTATACTTCATTACAAATTGTATGAAACGGTGTCGTCACTAAATTCAATATTTATTAAATTGTTACATAAAGTTTGAGCTGTACTACTACAATGTTCATATTTTCTATAAAAATTAAATTATCTTGTTGGGGTGATTCGGTTTTTTTGATATTTTTAAAAACAGTTGAAATATAGGCAGTTAAACACATAAATTTATCATATTTGTATTTCCTAATAAAAAATGTTTGATTAACTCTACAATAAATATGATATTTTGTATATGCCTATATTTGTATCAATTTTCAGCATTTTAAGTTGTATGGTTTTTCAGATATATAAAAAAATAAAGTAAAAATTTGAAAATGGAAAACCCCTGATTAAAACAATAATTAAAATTTTTGAATATAAAAGTTTTGAGGGCCTTTAATTTTTTATATTTTCTGAAATTTTATTTGTGCACTTTGAGCGGATCAGAAGTCATAAAGGAAGACGACGTCACACAGACACACTAAATGTTCTACTCCGAATTCTGAGTAAATCCATATATCGAACATACAGATATGCTGCAAAGCCTCTATGTTGGTGTTTTTTGACTTCAAAGTTGGAAAAACCGTGAAAATATAGACCCTGCATACAAATCTCGCGTCTCTTGGCTTGATACTTTGTCGATATGTTAAGATAAATAATAAACTAAAAAAATATTTCAAAACCATAGGCAACACAAAAATATTTAAAAAATATAGATTTCAAATCAATAAAAAAAAATCATCTTAACCGTAACACAAAATAAATTACTCACATAAAAATGAAAATGAACTACAAACTGAAAATGAATGCAATAGCACGTAAAGTACTTCAAATTATTTTAATTATCTTTTTTTAATTTTTCGTAATAAATAAATAAATGTTGTTTTTGTTTTTGAAAGTAATTGTATCGAGTTAATGAAATTATTTACTATTTTTGCGGTGTTAAAGCGTCTTAAGAATGTATTTAATTTAACAAATGTCGGTGTCCATGGCTCAGCTGGTATGGTTTGGACTTCTGAACCAAGGGTCTCGGTTCGATTTCCGGTGTAGACACAGTTTGTATTTTCAGTCTTAATCTGTGAGACGGTAAACAACGTAGGTGTCTAGAATGTAGCAACTTGTTACTGCCCGTTCCCATTCCAGTGGCAATACATTTTCAATGAACGACAACGATTTTTTATCGTTGACGACAAGAATTGTCGTGAGTTATGCCAGTTATTAGGTGCGTGTTAAATTAATGTGGACATGGTACCTGCTAGTTGTCCGAGATGCTATACAATACAATACTTTACACTACTAAGGTGCGAATATTTCACTCCATACTATACCACTAAATAATAAGTCGCTTGCATCCTGTACAAGTGCCAAACTCATTTTCTATGCCTATTGCTTGATTTCTTCAAATTAACTTGATTTTTCAACCCAGATAATTTCCTTATTTTGTTTTAGTAAATAGAAAAAATAGTTATAAATACCTACATATTATTTCATCGAATATTTTTAGTTGCATATTTATTTATTTATTTCTCATACGGCATGTATTGCCTTTTACAAACATACATTAAAATATACTTATGTACTGAGAAAAAACATAGAGACTAAAAACAATAATACATTAAAGTAAAAGGAAACAAAAAAAGAAAACATAATAAAAAAGTTAATAAAACAATATGTGAAGCAAGTAAATATAAAAAAGATAGGTATATACAAATAAAATTTGAACACAAATCAGCAGAAGAAACAGTGCAACTTAAAAATACATTTGTTTATAGTAATAATTACAAAAGAAAAAAAAAAGAAAAATAATATTTCATAGATAGTCAAGATTCATTCATTACATAATATAATCATTTCATTATATGTAACAACAAACTCTTGTATGCACCATAACCCAATGCAAAGACATCGATCTGCTCAAACTTATTTGCAAGTCTTGCAAGTCTCTGCATATAGGCAAACATTGGATTTTTTCCCTGTCAATGATATTTTATGACACCTTTTAACATCTCAACATAGACGAAGATGGAATATTGTAGGAGAACTGGGATTTACAAACTAATTTCTCAATAGATGGCGTTTCAAAAAGGTTTCTTCTTTACTTCAGAGATGGCGATGATGTTTTTCAGCTTATTTTCAAACGAACAAATTTTCATTATGCAAAATTGCGATCAGCCTTTAAAAAATTGGATTGATAGGGAATTTTTGAATGAAAGTTGCGTAAGCGCATAAACTGATCACGTAAACCAGCCGATGACAGGTCGTGAGCCATGTAGGTGCCATAAAACAAATTTTATGTTTCCAAGTTTCCTTCGATATAAAATATATTTTCTAGGAGCCATCTAACTAACGTGCAGTTGTTAAAGAAAGATCTTTTCCTGTACCATAAAAATAATCTTGTAACACGAACTCCTAATAAAGAGGTTTCGTTTAATGTGCACTTTGGTACAAAGTATCCAATATAATAGGAATCTTTGGCATTTTGCCCTCCGCCCTATCCCATATCATGTAACAACCTTCACCCGACATCCTCCTCGATGAATGGGAGAAAGACAGTTTTATTATCCTGTGATTAAAAAAAACCTCTGTAATATAATCTACACATCTATACGAACATTGGTGTCATGTTTAAAACTGACACAATTCATTCTTGTTGAATAGTGAAAATAGAGTTTCATCGATATTGAATAACAAATAATATTAAATTGATTTTTTTTTATCCTCCATAGGCTCCCAGGCAGAGCACTCGAAGTCGTCATTGATTATAAGTAAACAAATTATTATTAAAAAACAAATACAAAATACTCCATGCTAATTGAAATCTCTTTCATTTATTAGTATTTCGTCAGTTGTATAAAATGATTTTAAGACGAGATACTTCGTCGTCGTCTCTCTCAAAACTACTTTCAAAGAACGTATGTGAGATAGCAGTTTATTATACAGCTTAATACTTTGTCCGACAAAGCTATTCGCGACCTTTGCCAGTCTGCATTTTGCAGGTCTGATGTTTTTTGCACCTCGCGTATTATATCGATGATATTATTACGAGTTAAGAGGAGTGTTTTTCATATTGCATAAAATATTCATATTGCATTGAGCTGCTAAAGTCGACGAACGTCTTAAACATTTTCCTTCTTCTTCAGCCTATTTGTCCAATCCTGAATGAAGACCTCCTCTATTTGACTCCACGTCGTTCTTTCCTATGCATTCTGCATCCAGGAGGCGCCAGCATATCGTTTTATATCATCCCTCCACCTTAGCTGCGGTCGCCCCATAGATCTATTTGTCGTACGAGGTCAGCACTAAATAAATTTGGCCACATATCGTCCGAGCTTCTGGCTACGTGACCTGCACATTACCATTTCAGAGTCACCACACGGTAGATACTAAAAATTTTAATTAGAAAAATATTAATAATTATCCTTTACAATTAAGTTTTTTTATTAATTGTTTATATTAACCGTACAAATTGTAATTAGATAGTACGCAAAAATTGTGACCATTTGAATATTTCTTTTAGACCTTGATAATGCCGAGACATTTCGCCGAAAATATTCGGTCATAAAAATCTATTATGTGGAAAAATAGCTACCTTTTTTATGTTATTAATCAATTATTATTACTTGTTGGTACGAACCTAATACTTATTATAAAAACGTAAAAATCAAATGTCTTATTATATACTTTTATAATTAAACTCCAGATTTTTGAATTATAAATATTTTGGAATTTATAGGTTTGATAAGGAGTGTAGGATATTCTCCAGAATATAAGTCTTTGATATTTTTGGGATTTAGATGGGTGAATTATTTACAGTTGGAGATAGAATGTTCTGTTTGTTGTATTTACATTCATACATACATACCACCACGCCATGTCCCTCACAAGGTAGGCAGGGAGAACCGAACGCCACTTACTTCTATCTTGGCATACATACATCGCCTCGACAACATTCATACATCGTCTTATATATGTTCGTCTGTTGTTCACGCTTCTAACATTTCCGCCTTTCAAAATACCGTTCTCATGGACGTGCGCGTGCCATCCCTTCCTTTGGCGGCCCCGACCTCTCATTCCATTCCTGTCCGCAATGTATATTTTCTTCGTCAGGCGTTCCTCATTCATTCTCCCCATGTGGCCAAACCATCTCAATGTGTTCACTTTCATTCTATTAATAACATCTTTCTTTATCCTACATTATTTCCTTATGTCCTCATTTCTGACCCTGTCATACATCGTTCTATTATAGATTCTTGTATTTCATTGTGCTATTTTGATTTTCGCATCAACTTGGTCAATTCCAAATAGAAATTGATGATTTGCTCGATTCTATATAATTAATCGGTTATAAAAGGTGTTGCTGGATTAAAGTGGTTATGGTCTGGACACTTAGCCAGACAAGTGGATGCAAGATGGGCACCTAGAATACTACATCAGTGGATTCCTTGGACAAATAATAGGAGTGTTGGAAGAGATGGTCTGTCAACATTGTCCAAGTGACCGAATATAGACGAGTGGAAGTGTTTGTAAGAGGTCTACATCCAGCAGTGGAGAGAGGAGGACTAGAGAAGAGAATCATCTATAATAGGATAGAAGGAATTTTGAGTATGGACTGTAATCGTGGACGTCAATGTTTTGTAAACACAAAATTGTTTATTTTTTAAATTGTAAAAAATGGATGATTTTCAAGGGAAAAAAGAAATGGTTGAATAGTGTGATTATGTTTTATTTTCCCCTCGTTTAGAATGGAAAGTTAACACAAGGCTATAAATATTTTATTGACGGAGTGATAAATATAAGCAGAATGCTTATATTTACAATATGTCTGAATATAAATTAATAGTTTTACATAAGATGGTGGTTAATGTGAATCACAACATATAACTTTCAAAGAGGTGGTTCATAAAAAATGTATTGTTGTTCTACATAATATGTCAAGTTCCCCTAACATCAGTTTTCACTGGGTCGTAAAATTTTCTGTTCAGCGCGAATTCGAAGAGCTGACCGAGACCCTTTTCTACTTCTTCTACATATGTTTCCTCATTGCTGAGGGTCATGATCCATAGATACGCCAATGGACAAAACGAATCTTTGCTATCCACGACTCGCACCACCGAACTTATACTATCTCATAATGGCAATCCATTATTCACAGTATGTATGTGAATCAATTGAAAATAATCTACGATCTGTTGCGGATTTCATTTTAATTCAGGCCATTGTCAATCCTCAAAAAGATACCTACATATGTACCTACATACATTATAACGCTGTTAGTTGGACCACATATGTAGGCTGAGAGACCATCTGGTTGGTTAATTACATTCTCCTATATTTGGATTATCAAAGAACAGTTAACAAACTCTAAACCGCAGTGGACCGGAGATAGAGTACGGACTCTCATTTATATCAATTTGTGAACTACCGCATATTATTTAACCCAATTAATTCTATTCAACTCTTTTCCATTGTAATATTAAATATACCAAGCATAGATATATGTACATATACTCTATAGGAATCCTTTCGTCCGGATAATATCCATTAGATGCGGTTAACACGGTCAACAAATCCCCATCAAATCAATTCTTCTTTGTTTAGAACTGAAAATGCTTGCGAAACGGTATAGTTTTCGACAAATAACTTGGGGCAAGTATGGTCCAACCGGCGAAATCAAAACCCTCACGATTAAAATAAAAATAAATTACTTTGGGGTTCTTGGTTTTGTGGTATGTAGAGCTTGCCAAAGTGCCAGAGTGGTCACTTGGTTGGAAGCGATTGCATACCAGCGTGAGCTGATATACACGCCCGTAATTGAGGTGGTAAGGTCGGTCAGTTGGACGTGTAGGTATTACCTGTTTGTCCGCCTTTAGCTACATACAACCCAAATGATATCTCAACCGCTTGGTTCGAACCTGGAGGCGGTCTGTTCGGATAGTCCCGACAGCTGAGCCACAGATTGATCGACCAAGCAACTGCGATACCGTATACAATAGATTAAATATTATTATCAAATATTACTCAGGTAGGAATGGTTGACAGATTGAAAGATATAACAGGAAATTTAACTTACTCTTTTATTTATCAAGATGATGATTACAATTGTTGTTTACTATTATTACTTGGTACAGAAATGTCGAGTTATTATTTAATGAATATAAATGTAAATTTGAAACGCGGACGATTTGAACGACGACGAGCGGTCGGGCAGCGTGATGCCTAGCTTCGAGATCTGGATGAGCGGAATGATGTGGGCGCGCTGTGCTTCCCCTTAAATAGGAGACGGGCTGTGAATACGGCGCAGGGCAAGATGGTGCCTGCCGAAGTACTCAGCGCAGCGAAGCACTGCGCGGCGCAATTGGCGCAATCGCCACATTACCATATCATGGATATAATCAATATATATTATGGAGTTCTATGGCATTTAAAGATACTCCATATAATAATTACATCCATGATATAAGTAATCGTGAGGGTTTTGATTTCGCCGGTCGGACCAGACTTGCCCCTTTGATCTTTAAAACTAAGTAAAAAAATGAGGTGCAATATTGACTCAAACAGTATAAACAAATTTGTCGTTAGTTGTGCCAATTCGTTTTATGTCCAGCCATCTCAATCTAGGTCTGCCTCTACCTCTTCTACCTTGGGGACAGGTGTCTAATACCTTTTTAGGAAAACGTTCGCAAAAATGTCCAAGCCATCGTAAGCGCTGAATTTTAATAAATTGGACGAAGGCATGTGTTTCGTTGTACATTGCCTCTAGTTCATGATTATACCGTATTTTCCAGGCCCCTCCTTCAAAGATTTTCCTTGATATCTTCCTTTCAAACACCGAGAAGAATAGTTTTGTATATAAGGACCTTAGTATTTCGCGAGATTAGTCTTGACTTGAGATTTTTGAGTTGCCCATAGTAACATATATTAGCCACTGCAAGCCTCGCTTTTATTTCTATGCTGATATTACTGTCCGGGGTGACCAATGATCCCAGGTAGGTGAAGAATCCAACCAATTCTACCCGATGTTCACCCACCAATATCTCCTCATTTCCTCTCGTCGTAGTACTATTTTGAGGAGCTATCTTCGTTTACATATATTAAGTCTTGGAAGCAAAGATCTTGAGGCCAATATTTATGTTTGTATGTAACTAGATTCCTAAATTTTGGATTGAGACACTTTTATTTTCACCGTGCGATATGTATGTAGATATGAAGCTACATATTATATAATGACAATGTATGTTTAGGGTCTCTTGCGGTCATGGTGGTGTAGGTTGGTATACAACGGGAACACGTTCGTCATATTTCAAAATGTCAATGTCAGGCTATCGCTCTCTAGTTGTGAAGGGATCGGGGTGAGGAATTGCGGGGTGTCAGATTGCCGGAGGCGGCTTTGGATATCGCGTAAGACCTCGTCTCTCATAATAATGATAATAATATTTTGTATAATACAGGCACAACAGCGGCTAGAACCCGTGTACAATATACTTTTAATAGAATAGAGAGAGGAGATGTGATGAACTTCAACCATAGAGGGTGTGATGTACTTTGAGTGAGGGGGGAGGACCTCCTTCAAAACAGGCCTCAACAACTTGAATTCGCTAAAATTCGTAATACAAAACTGTAATTGGATGTGTGCGATTTATCAAGAATACGATACAGACCTACAAGAATGTAAGACCGATCATTAAAAATAAAATGTATTACTTCTACTTTGAAATAACTTGAAAGCAAAGTTGTAACGTTTTCAAGCTATTTCAAAGTACATAGAATTATTACAAAGTTTAAGTTCTTATTTTTCATTTAAAATGAACTTTTATAATGTTACCCACAAAAAGTTTGAAAAATTACCATTACAACATACGGTGTGGAAACAACTAGAACTAAAAGATATTTTTTTTAATATTGTTTATTTATTTAATACAATATGTAAGAAAGCTTCAGTTTAAAGAGTATTTCCCGTAATGGCTGGCTATCAGTATATGAGTACTTGTGAACGCAGGTATGTATGTAAGTGCTGAGTCCTGTAAACGAGATGAATACATATGCGCTTCTGGTTGGTCTTTGAAAGGAACGTTTCATGAAAAATCATCGGACCGGTCTGTGAAAATAGAATATGGAGGAGGACAACTATGCCGGTTCGCGTAATTACCTTTCCGCGTTGATTAGGAGGCAAGTACCTACTGCCTCGAATTAGGCACTAGTTTTTTGTGCTAATGCACTTAAAAACTTGTGTTGAATTCAAGGCACGTGTCCTCCAAATGCACACGGTTTAACAAAGCAAACTTTTCCTTTTATTTTATTTATTTACTCTATTTATACATCTTCTTGTACATAATATAAACAAATATAATTGTACACTGGCGGGCTTATTGCCATTAGGCAATTTCTTCCATCCAACCAGATTACAAAGCATGCCAACATTGTGTATGTACAACAGCAAATAAAAAAGAGTAAAAGAAAACAAAGAAAATACGTATAACACTTAAATACTATTGAAACAAAAAAAAATATAATTCATAGCAAGAAAAAGGATATGGTAAGGACAGGAGAGGAAATCGGGATCAGTTGTTCAAGGATAAATATTCCTTCTTTAGTTTTTTCTTGAAAATACTAAGTGAGTTAGACGACGCAATATCCGGAAGGCTATTCCATAATCTTGCTGATTGTACTTCGAACGAAGAGCTGAGAAATTCTGTATTATGGTTAGGTATGGATAGTGTTGTACGTTCAGCAGATCGGAGTGGAAGTCCATGATTGGATAAAAAAGTTAATTTGCTTTTGAGGTACTGTGGCAGGTTTGGGTTCGAGAGAATATTGTACAATAGTGACAAAATGTGTATATTGCGCCGCTGGCGTATCCTGGGCCAACAAAAAAGATTGCGGTAAGGTGATATGCGATCAAATTTTTTCAACCCAAAGTTAATAATAATAATTTTAATACGTGTTCAATTCAAGGCACGCGTCTTTCAATCGCACACAGATTTATAAATTTTACCATGCTTATTTTGAGCGTTATAAGGCTGTGTTAGAGGCATTTTTGTGTATGTTTTTTTTTTGTTTTAATAGATAATCTACACAAATCTACATTATATCATAAAAATTCATTAACACAATTTTTTTTGTATGAGATTGGTACTCATGAATTTTTCAATGAAATAATCACACTTTGCGTCGTAATTACCTTCACAAGATATAGAGCATCGAATTTTAAATTGGTAATAATTATCCTTGTTTCCTTCGCATTTTACAATTTTAAAATTGTTCAAAATACAATCAATTATGTTCTTTAACAGTTCCATATTACTTAAAGACTACTGATTATTTTACCATATAATCTATGAACAAAATACAAACAAATGTGACAGTGACAGACGAAATGTGAGCAAAATGAAATAGCGCACGAACTTTATGGTCGAACTTCACTTTCAAAAAATTACATCGATAAGGGAACCCAACTTCTTCTTCTTCTTCTTTGCCTTAGTCCCGTGTTAGTCGGGGTCGGCCCTCCTGGTACGCAATCTCCAGGACACTCTGTCCTGGGTAGTCAAGATATCGATGTGGTCCGCCTGAAGTTCTTTTTGAATGCTAGACCGCCAAGTTGCCGGCGGACGACCTCTTCCCCGCTGAATAGTTGGTATGTCTAGTGTCTTTCTCACGATGTGATTCTCATCACGACGCATAACATGGCCATACCAACGCAGCCTTGTTTCTTTTAGTTTGTCCACTATCGGTGCCACTTTGAAACTTCCTCGAATATAGGTGTTCCTGATTTTATCAACTCTTGTAACACCGCCTGCCCACCTAAGCATTTTCATTTCGGCGGTGTGGAGTTTTTGTTCGTGGCATTTCTTGGCGGTCCAGCACTCAGCTCCATAAAACATCGCCGGTCTGACAGCTGTCTTATATACCCTTCCCTTTGTTCTCACTGGTATTTTCTTATCGCAGAGTACCCCAGTGAGAGTTCTCCACTTCAACCATGCCACGTTTATCATGTGTGATACATCGTTATCATCGTTATTATAAGGGAACTCAACAAGAAGGCATAATTGGTGAACGTTGCGCAAGCGCATAAAGTGATCATGTAAATCAGGCGATGACAGGTCGTAAGCCCTGTAGGTGCCTCGAGTTCCTGGTTCTTCTACAATATCCCAACTTCGAATATTTTTATTATTGCATATGCGCAAACATTGGATTTTTTTTCCCTGTCGGGAGTCAAAGATATTTTTTAACAGATTTTTAATTATCTCAATAGAGACGAAGTTGGAATATTTACTGTAGGAGAACCGGGAAATCAAGGGCTTACGACCTGTCATCGGCTGGTGAACGTTGCGCAAGCGCATAAAGTGATCACGTAAACCAGCCGATGACAGGTCGTAAGCCCTGTAGGTGCCTTGATTTCCCGGTTCTCCTACAGTAAATATTCCAACTTCGTCTCTATTGATATAATTAAAAATCTGTTAAAAAATATCTTTGACTCCCGACAGGGAAAAAAAAATCCAATGTTTGCGCATTTGCAATAATAAAAATATTCGATTACTTACACATTGGTACAAGTAGGTAAATAAGACAAAAATGACCTTATAAGTCTGGCGCAATTCAGGGGTGACTTCTATGCGAAAAATGCATTGTCACTTCAGATATAAGAATTGTAGCTTTCATTATTTACAAAAAAACCAATTCTCTCAATAGATGGCGTTACAACAAAATAAATAAAAAATAATAAGATTGTTGTTCATAATTTCACCCATAGATGGCTGTAGTAAAAATTCCTTATTTTCAAGCGAAAAGAATTTCAGTATTGAAATATATAGAATTTTCAAAATTGAATTGATAGGGATCTCATTAAAAAGGCATAATTGGTGAACGTTGCGCAAGCGCATAAAGTGATCACGTAAACCAGCCGATGACAGGTCGTACGCCCTGTAGGTGCCTTGATTTCCCGGTTCTCCTACAGTAAATATTCCAACTTCGTCTCTATTGAGATAATTAAAAATCTGTTTAAAAATATCCCAACTTCGTCTCCATCGTTATACAAAAAAGTTTGTTAATAAAAATATTATAATAATATTTATTTTAACAATAAATCATAGACCAATTTTGTTTGCGGATATTACATTATCTTTTTAAGCTGCACAGTGTAAAACAAATACCTATTTAGAATTTAGTAGGTACTCAAAATTCAGAATAAAAAGGACAAAAGAGGGAAAGGAAGCAGGAATCATTTACCGTAAACCTCTAAGGGTCTCAGAGATGGCATTTTTATATTTTATTTTATTATGTCTAAAAATATCAACATTCTTAAAAAATACAATGTTTGCGTGTATGCAATTAAAAAAATATACAAAATATTCTTTTTCGACACTTTTAAATCAGACTTACACAATAACAAAGCAAAGCTCTCTTTGGGCCGAATTCGGTTCACGACACATCATTTGTTAACGTCTGGTTTATTACAAAATAAGGGAGGATGTGTGAAATACTTTAACGGATGATGACGCCCTTTAAACCGTTCTCAAAGTTTTTCATTCAAACACATCTAGGGAGGTATATATTACTTTCCATACCATACTTGCATGTCAATGAAAGTTTTTTGGTATTTTTTAAAGAACCTATCGGTATTCGGTTGAAATTTTCATCGAAAGTTTTTCATATAATATACATTTTTAGTTCCTGATAGAGTGAGACCCAGCAATTGCCAGACTTACGGCATAGTAAAAATGCTGATTTATTTTACTATGGCGTTCCGGATGAGGATACCACAGCAGGCAACAACAATTGGATATTATGAACACAGAGAAGTGGTAGCTTTCGAAGATAACAGCCCTCAAAATTCGGAAAATCGCTATTTAATGTATATACCAGATATTCAACGTTTTGATTAATCATTAAAAACTAAAACGAGTGGGTTGTGGCCAACGCTATATTCTCCACTACCAAGTCACTCCACAAATTATTCAAATTATGAATGAAAATTTTTCAGCATTTTCATGAAATGTGTTTGTTAAATTATTTATTTAATATAAAGAGTTATCAACAGAACAATAAACAACAAAACAAAGAAATCATGAAACAAAAACATAGAATCTCCAGTGCTCCAATAACAGGTATATCCCGCATGGCTATTGTGCATACCTAGTTAGGTAGGTATAATCAACATCTCCTGAGTATTTTGCATTTAAATATTTAAAAAATATGATAATTAATGAGAGTGATGTGTCTTTTCAGCAATTTGAAAATAAAAATATCAAATTTTAAGTTTCCTGAGCTTGGGGTAACATAAGATTGAGAACCACTATTCAGATATCCTTCAAAATTCTAAGATAGTTTCAGATATACAAATTTGAAAAGAATTGAATAAGTACCTTCTTTAGTCCATAATCGATGAAGTAAAATAAACACGCCGAACATAGCACACACACACACAGGCACATTGTGATATAACTTTCAGAATGCAATCTCAGCATGATACTAGTTGATAATCTGCTATACCCCATGGTGGTTGGTGAAGAGTAAAAAAAAACAATTATAAATACATAACTCATAACGTTGAGTTTCGTTATTACAGAGCAACTAGGCCAGAATATTAAATATTAAATTAACTCACTCATTTATTTCAAAATTGACTGGAGTGGAGAATGTACAATTAGAACAAGTGGATGAATATTTTTATACTAAGGAAGCATGTTTCAGCATGATGGAAGATTGGAAAAAGATATTGAAAGGGGAGTAGCGGCAGGTAATAGAGTGAATGATGCATTTAGATCTGTAGTGGCTAACCCAATTATTTGGAGGCAAGCAAAGCTCGCGGACACGCCACCATGGATGTAAGAATCGATGAAAATACAAAAACAGAAAAAATCAATATAAAAAGAGGTGTCAGACAAGGAGATACCATATCACCTTAACTGTTTACATTGGTTTTGGAGGGCATATTTAAAACTTTGAACTGAGAAGACAAGGGAATAAAAATAAATGGAACAAACTTAAACCACCTCCGTTTTGCAGATGACATAGTGCTTATAAGTGATGATCTGGAAGAACTTCATGTTATGATAAAAGAACTCCACGATGCTTCCCTAATGGTCGGCCTGGAAATAAATATTAACAAAACGAAAATCATGAGTCCATCATCTAACAGCACTATCACAATTGATAGTAAAATAATTGAAGCTGTTGAAGAATATATATACCTTGGACACAAGATAAAATTAGGAAAGGATAACCACACAGCAGAAATACCCAGAAGGATCGGACTAGGTTGGGCAGCCTTTGGAAAACTTAAACATGTCCTAAAAAACAGAGATATTCCCACATGTCTGAAAAGAAAAGTTTTTGAAACATGTATCCTGCCTGTGCTTACGTATGGTCTGGAAACTATCACGCTAACTGCGAGGACCATACATTAGCTAAAATGCACTCAGAGATCCATGGAAAGGCAAATGATAGGCGTAAGTCTAAGAGACAAAATTAGAAATGAAGAAATCAGACGCCAGACAAAAGTTGTTGATGTCATGGATCGAGTTGCAAAACTTAAATGGCAATGGGCAGGTCATGTTGCCAGACAGGGTACGGACAGATGGGCACCCAAAATTCTAAATTGGAGACCATGGGATATGAAAAAGGGAATAGGCCGGCCCCAGAAAAGGTGGGCCGATGATATTGTCCCTGTCGCTGGAAGCGGATGGGTTCGAAAAGCCCAGAAAAAAGACGAGTGGAAGCTATTAGAAGAGGCCTACATCCAGCAGTGGAGAGATGGCTGAGAAAGAAGAAGAAGAAGAAGAAAGCTCGCGGTACGCAATGTTATCGTCGTATCGATTCTTGTGTATGCTAGTGAAACATGGACAAGGCAGAAGACGCATGATAGTAGAATTAACGCGGTTGAAATGAGGTCACTAAGATGAATGTGTGGTAAAACGATGTATGATAGAATAAGAAATGAGGATATTAGACGAGAATGTATGATTGAAATAAATATCGTAAGTAACATGAAAATAAATGCCCTAAGGTGATTCGGCCACATAGCAAGAATGAGTGATGACCGTCTGACAAAAAAGTATTCAAGGTTGATAAAAGAGGAACGAAAAGTAGTGGCACGATCACATAAATGGGATTTTGAAAGATGGTGATATAAGAAGTAAGAATAATAGAAGAGCGTGATGAGACGATGTATGAACGTGATTGAAGCGAGGAATTTATGTCAAAAGAGATAAGTCTGGCGTTCGGTTCTCTCTGCCTACCCCAAATAGGGAAATGGCGTGATGGTATGGTATGGTATGGACTGTGAAAACAACTCTCAATTAACATAATTTTTAGAATCGGCAGATATTTTTTAGTAGTTAATATAAACCATTTCTGACTTGTATGATTTGCCAGTTGCCACTGGTTTTGTGAGACACTTTGCAACATGTTTCGTAAGGTCTGTCCTTCCATTGACCGGCGTGTTGAGTTTTATTTAACATGTCTACGTAGGGGACGCCAGCTATTAGGATTTGGGTCCATTTTACTCTTCCGAAGAAGCGCACTACGTAGCGTCGGGAGGGGTTTGCAATCTAGAAAAGAGTTTATTAATTCGGATTTTAAAAAGACCCGGGTTGTACGAAGGTGGAAACACAGAATTCGGAAGATCGTTCCACAGTTTGGCTGCTGTATTAATAAAGGAGTTCGAGAAGCGGCTTGTTCGTATATGTTGAAGGTCCACTGTGAATGGGTGCTGTGATTGAGTGAAGCGTGTGACTCTGTTGCGAGTGGGTGGAGGAGGGACCAAAGATGCAAGTTCTTCTGAGCAATTCCCGTGGTAGTATCTATAGAATAAACTTAAAATACCGACTCTGCGTTTGTGTTCTAGTGATTGCAATCCATCAGTCAGTGATGGATCATCAATCAGACGTATAGCACGCCTTTGGACAGCGTCGAGGGTATTCAGTAGGTATCTGGGGGAGCCACTCCAGAGGTGACTGCCATATTCAATAATTGGACGAATTGGACGATGAGTATCACACGAGTCTCAATTGCTTTATGAATTTTCAACGATATATTATTTCAACGCGTAATTACTCTCTCTGAATATATTAAAACAAACTCTACGATACGTACATGATATATATATATAAAATATAATATTACCTAATATGTTTAACATAAAATGTTTCAGTAGGTACAACATGATAGCAATGTATACCTACACTGTACATACTGTTATATATTCAATGTAAACTTCCGGCATTAACACTCTCTGAGATTAGGAGAGCTATTAATAGCATTAAACAGAAGTAAGCTGCTTACTCTCCATGAAAGGGGATATCCCTTTTAGCAGTCAGAGTGTACAACCGTGCTACCAATAGCTCTAGTTGGATACATTACCGTTAGCTAACTAATTATACTTTCAATCTGACCAAAGGTGGATTAAATTTTAAATACAAATGTATAAACGTCTGTCGTTCCGTGGGAACTATGAAAACGAGTAGAAAATATTACTTTTTCATTTATACTGGAAAATACGTACTTTATACTCCTCACTACCCCAATAAGATATAATGGGGAGTTGTGAATTCGCGATTTATAAGGTTATTTTTCATTGTAGATTATCAACTACTTAGGTCCGAATACAGAGTCCTACCTAAGTAGGTACTAAATTCTAAATACTAACCATGTTTGTATTGCACAGTCGCTCACTTAAATTAGGAGATCACGTGGCTTCTTAACTGGAGGATGCTACGAAGTTTTTGTATGAGAATTGCATTGCAGAGACATAATATCTAAATACTTAGCACATGCGCATCGGCGTAAACCAACATTTGCGAACTGTCAAAAAGTAAGGTTAATAGCGAGGAACCTTTCGAAAGGCTTAATACTAAAATACGAGATTTTTTCGTTAGATGATGATTTTATCGGCTTCGTTGAATATGTATTTGGTAATTTTGTCAAATCAAATACCAAACAAAGTATTCAACGATACATACGAGATGCTGAAAATTCGCTGGAAATTCAGAAAAATCGTGACATCGAGTTGTCAGTGTGAGCTTGGTTACATAATATGTTTTGTGTTGTTGTAATAGAACGATATATGATAGAATAAAAAATGAGGACATATGGAGGGAATGCAAGATGAAGAAGAGTATTATAAGTAAAATGAAAGTGAATTCCTTGAGGTGGTTTGAACATATTGAAAGAATGAATGATGAACGACTGACCAAAAAAATATGCATGGGTTTTAAGAGATGGAGTGAATAGCAGTGGCCACCCCAGGAAAGGATTGCATGACCATGTGAATGATATTTTGAAAGAAGGAAATATAAGAAGCTTGAATAATCGACGAGCATGTATGAGACGATGCATGGATGTAAAGGAAGCTAGGAATATGTGAAAAAATAGAGGAGTATGGCGCTCGGTTCTCTCGGCTTACCCCGTAAGGGATATGGCCTGATGGTATGTATGTATGTATTGTAAAAAAAAAAACATTTTAAACGTCAGTATAAGCCCATAGAAAGTGATCTAAATCGGGTCAAATTGTCATGGCCGCCAGCCCATGTGGCTCGCCTGTTCTGGCTGGTACTTTGGTCGCCTGTGCTCGTGGGCATGGATTCATGGTGTTAATAGAAAAGAGTGGAACCACTATTCTAAGCCGGTTCATCACAATCATAAACATCATCATCATTGGCGCTACAGCCCTGTGTGGGCCCTGGCATCCTCCAGAATCATTCTCCAGCCGTCCCTGTCCTCCACCGCTCTCGTACAGTTTGCTATTCCGATCGCTCTTATGTCGTCTTTTGTATCGTCCAGCTATCTTAGTTTGGGCCTGCCTCTACTTCTTCTGCCCTCTGGATTGGTATTAAGAACCTTTTTGGGGACACGATCATCATTCATCCGGCTGACATGCCCAACCACTGCAGTCCACGTACTTTTATGACTTGTACAATGTTGAGTTCGTCATATAATGCCTGTAGTTCGTGATTATTTCGCATCCTCCAAAGTCCATTAACATTTACAGGGTCAAAAATCTTTCTCAGGATTTTCTTTTCAAATATCAAGAGGCTGTTTCGTCACAATCATAAACACGAATATTAAATACGGAAACTCACAAAGTTATCAATTATAAATACTTTTTTTCACAGCGGTATGAATAAAAGACCAGTAAGCACATTTAATTCATCGCATCCTGTCAAAATAATTGTATTAATCTTTATGAATGACCGACGTCGAAAAACAAACTCGAAATAACAAATGACACCGCGCTAAAAATAAATATCATAATACGAAAAGTTGTTTTATTATATTGTTTGGATCACACTTAACCCGCATTTCCCCATTATGCCAACAACCGCGCCTCGCACCCACCCAGTGTTGGCGGCGGTCCCTTTTGTGAAGGGGACATTGGACCAGAACGTATCATAACGAATGGTTTCCGATTTTTTTTATATCCGCTCTCTCTCACACACAATGTTGCCAGATATTGTGGCGGTTTTCCATTGTTAAAAATATACATATATTTTTTATTTTCGCTGATATAGGTATTTCATTTTTCCTCTTCGGAAACTCGACGACGATAAGATATAATATTTTAATACATTTTATTATTTCACTTGACACTGTCGCAATATTTAAGGTTCCAAGTTTACGGGAAACTTATGAAAAATCGTTTTATATAAATTAAAGTATTTAAAATAAACTTTGGCTACAGTTTCGGTTCCATTGGATACAATTCTGAAGACGAATCAAAATTTCAATGAGCAAAATGTGTTTACCAGAACTGTCACTTTAAATTATATCCGTTTTTAAATACACTAGTGATGTTCTATTGTAATGATACAAGTTCATATTGAAAAAATAAGTACGCTTACAGCAGGAACCCCATTAACGCGACGTCCTATGTAGGCGATTCAAAGCGTACACGCGAAGAGGCGCGGCGCGGCGCGAAAATAACAAACAGTCGGTATCTATTGAAGTGTCCTACGTTACCAACCACGAGTAGGGTAGGGTGCGGCGCGGCGCGATACGAAGCGAAAACTATCAGTTGGTTTGATATTTTCGCGCGAATTGGAAGCGGTGCCATAGTTTTTTTTGGTTATGTATAATGTCAAAAACGCGATTCGCGAGCACGTAGGACAGAGCCGCCCCGTCGCACCGCATCGCTTTGAATTCGCGTGTAACCGCTTCGGATCGCTTCGCAATCGCGTTCGCTTTGAATTGCCTACGTAGGACGTCGCGTAAATGATTTTCATCAAAGTATTTAAGTACTTTTGAAATAAAATTTATTGAATAGTTATTGAACGACATTTCTTCTGCATCCTTCTTTCTCCGCATTTTCTCAATCCTTAAATAGAACTCTTAAAATTTCGGAATTATTAGAACTCTTAAAATTTCGGAAATAATCTATTACCGATGATACATAATTATGTGTTATGTATCTATTAATATTTTTTATTATAAGGCGCTGGCCGATTTACTAATGATATTAATAACAATTAAGCACTACAAATAATAACACTCAATTATTATTATTACCATTATACACTTCCTCAAAATAATTAGTAGATCAATGCGTAAATTGTAAATTATTTAAAAGAGCAAAATAAAATGCAACAAACGCATCATTAAGTTTTCCATTGGGAATAGTTCACCCATCCAGATACTTAACATATTAAAGGATTAGGCTCTGAGGAGGTCACTATACTACCTAACAACCCTACTGATTCAACCTTACTTACCATAACACTAATATCAACCTTAACTATTATTGCATATTATTGTTATGTGCATTATTATGTATTACCGATGATGATGATTTTTTTGTATTTTTTTTGATAAAATTATAGAACAACTTTTTATTTCGTACTAGCTTTTATGTCCCGCCGTTGGCCAAGAATGTAAAATTGTGAAAGAAAAAGCAATCGTTTTTATAATATTGTCACCCAATTATTTTGCAATATCAGACTATGAAAAGTGGTTTGAAATTTGATTGAGTTTAAGTATTGTAAAATGTTCAAGTGATGGCCACAACCCATTCTTTTTTATATATTGCTATAAAGTGTGAATGAAGTATAATATTTATACAATTTCTGCTCGCATGGACTATGCGTAATGGTTTTAAATATGACTGTTTATCAACGTTGTAAAGAGATTGGTTTGGCCACAACCCCCATTTTTAAATATTATCATCGAAAACAAATTGTAATGTGTACCTATTGAAAATTTAGTAATTTTGGATGTTGGGATGTGGTTAAAATTTGATTAAACAAACGTAGGTACTGAAAAGATCTAGTATTGGTCACATCCCATTCGTTTTTATATTTTTTCATCAAGTGTGCATTATATTTTTGCTCAATTTGACTGAAAGTCTTCATTAACGAAGAAGAAGAAGACTTGAACTATAGTAAATAGTTTTTAATTTGAATATAAATGTTGTGAAGAGTTCAGTAATGGCCACAACCCCCATTCTTTAAATATTAGGTGTTGAAAATTATTCAAAATAGGATGATATAAATGGTTTAAATTTATTTTTTAACAGATTTTTAATTATCTCAATAGAGACGAAGTTGGAATATTTATTGTAGGAGAACCGGGAAATCAAGGCACCTACAGGGCTTACGACCTGTCATCGGCTGGTTTACGTGATCACTTTATGCGCTTGCGCAACGTTCACCAATTATGCCTTTTAATGAGATCCCTATCAATTCAATTTTGAAAGTTCTATATATTGTAATACTGAAATTCTTTTCGCTTGAAAATAAGGAATTTTTACTACAGCCATCTATGGGTGAAATTATGAACAACAATCTTATTATATTTATTTATTTTGTTGGAACGCCATCTATTGAGAGAATTGGTTTTTTGTAAATAATGAAAGCCACAATTCTTATATCTGAGGTGACAATGCATTTTTCGCATAGAAGTCACCCCTGAATTGCGCCAGCGACCAACTTCGTCTCTATTGAGATAATTAAAAATCTGTTAAAAAATATCTTTGACTCCCGACAGGGAAAAAAAAAATCCAATGTTTGCGCATATGCAATAATAAAAATATTCGGTTTAAATTTAATTAAACAAAAGTATTGAAAAGATTCTAGTGCAGGTTATATCGTCACATCCCATATCCCATTCATTTCATATGTATTTTCATCAAGTGTGCATATCGTTAATAATATTTCTGCACAATAGACTATTAGACTTAAAACTAACCCAAAAGACTAAATAAAAAAGAGAAAAATAAGTATAAGACTATAAGAAATAGTTTGTATAAAAAACTATTCCAATGGTCTACATAAAATAAGTAAAAATACATATACCTAATAGAAGAATTAGACTATTGGAAATAGATTGTATAAAAGCTCACCCAAAGGTCTACAAAAAAGAAGAAGAAGAATATTTAGACTATTGGAAATAGTTTGTATAAATACTGACCAAAAGGTCTACATAAAAGAAAATGAATAAGACTATTGGAAATAGTTTGTATTAAAACTCTCCCAAAAGTCTTCGTACTTAAATGAAGAAGAATAATAATTAGACTAAAGGAAATAATTTTTATAAAAAAATGACCCAAATGTATACATAAAAGAAGAAGAAGATGAATTAGACAATAGGAAATAGTTTGTATAAAAACTGCCCTAAAGGTCTACATAAAATTAAGAAGAAACAGAATTAGACTCCAGGACCCGCCGCTTCAGGCCCTTCAGTACCTCCCGTCCCTTTAATCCCTCATTACGTCCCTTCCCATCAGACCCTTCACTACCTTCCGTCCCTTCAGGCAGTTTTATACCTCCCGTCCCTTCAGGCCCTTTAGTGCATCCCTTCCCTTCATTACATCCCGTCCCATCAGTCGGTTAAGAAAAGTTTAAATCCAGAAACCATCCTGGAAGAACCGCGAAGAGATGAAAGAACATTCTTTTCCCAGGATGCTCTACTTAATAGGTAAAATGACTAAATACACGAAGAAGAAGAAAAAAGTTTAAACCCAGATACCTGCGAAGAGATGGAAGGACAGTTGGACCTTCTTCTCCCAGGATTCTCCAACTTCATAGGTAAAATGACCAAAAATACACGATGAAGAAGAAGAAGAAGAAATAAGTTTAAATCCAGATACCTGCGAAGAGATGGAAGGAAAATTGGACATTCTTCTCCCAGGTTAGTCCACCTTCAAAGGTAAAATGACCAAATAGACGATGAAGAAGAAGAAGAAAAAAGTTTAAATCCAGAAACCTGCGAAGAGATGGAAGGAAAATTGGACCTTCATCTCCCAGGATAGTTCATCTTCATAGGTAAGATGACCAAGTACACGTTGAAGAAAAAGAAGAAAAAAGTTTATATGCAGAACCCGTCCTGGAAGACCTGTGAAGAGATGGAGGGACAGTCGGACCTTCTTTTCCCAGGATACTCCCCCTTCATAGGTAAAACGACCAAATACACGAAGAAGAAGAAGAATAAGAAAAAAGTTTAAATCCAAAAACCATCCTGGGCATACGCTCGACAATTCACCAAAGTTTCATTATAATCGGACAAACGGTTGATAAATAAATAAATAAAATAATTTTCCTATAGGAAATCAGTATAGGTATATTATTGTTGATTTGTAAGTAAATAGTATTAGGTAGGTACCTACCTACAACAACCTTCTAAATAAATTCGATTCCTAACAAATTTTATTTGAATATCACATTCTTTCTGTAGCCATGGAAACGATTCGAACACGTAAGTAATATCGAATGGTTCGGATACATTTTTTGAATATGTAGGTACCTACATTGGTTTGTTCGATGCCATAAAAATGAAAATTGTCCGAAATATCAAATATTATATACAAATTATGCAATTTTACTATGCCCATATCTTTACTAATAATTAACAGACTTTTACAATATACGTCTTAAAACTTGCTGTAATGTCTTGTGTTTTATTTTATTATTTCATATTTATATTTATTTCAAAGGTTTATTATTTTCAAGAACATATTCATTCGGTAGGAAAATGAAATATTGTATGAAAAGATATTAAAATGGCGGCATTTATGTACAAAACGCTTACTTTAAAAATAAGTTAAACATTATAATTATACAAAATATTCACCATGTTTTTCACTTAAACGCTAAGTTATACTTGAAAGTAAATTTTTTTCGTGTAAATACGTACTTCTAACTTTTAAACTAACAGATATATGCGTGCAAAATGTACACTTTTTTGACAGATACGACTTGGAAAATTTTGTATGAAAAAAATAATTATTGAAATATTTTTAAAATTCAGCATTTTTATCGCATTATTTTTAGCGTGACACTGCATCAGGTATACAGGTACACGTTCGCACATAAATTAGATTTTTAGATGCTCTTGGTTTTTCAGAAGGCGTGAGACAAACACACACACACACACATACACACACACATACACTAACATTTTGATTGCTTTATTACTTTAGATAAAGTAAACGATAATGCTTTAGCTATTGCGTTAAACCAGAAGTATTTTTATGAATTTCTTTTTACGTGATTTTTTTTTTTGAAAAGGGTGCCCTCTTTTATTTTTACTTATTTTAAATTTATATGAATATATAAATATCATTGTATCCACGATGATACATTAAAATAATTAATATCTGATTAAAGAGGATCGAGCCTTTTTAATGTAAACTCACTAATGTAGGCCAAATTTCAAACGAAAACAAATCCCATGCGTTTTACGCCTCGCGAAATGTGCGCCTTGAGGGAAGTAAATTATCTTCGGGAGCAAAAATTGAATTAGAGAGTCTGCAGATCGGAATGGTATTGTTTGCTAAGAGGATTTCGAGAGTCGGAGAGTTTTGAATAAATTCGAAAGAGATTTAGCCAAGTGGGGGATTATTTGAGCTTGGATAAATACGAAACAGCGACTCATTGGTATAAATTGCTGTGGTCCAATGGATTATGTCGAATATCTAAAGGAGAGAATATTATGTATTATTGAATTACATTTTTACTTGGCGCAATACGAGAAGAAAGAAATAACATATTTAATAATATCTTAGAGACGAATATTTTGATAAAAAGGGAAATAAATAAAAATATTTTTTAATATATTCTGTGAACAACAGACGAACATGTATAAGACGATGTATGAATGTTGACGAGGCGATGAACGTGTGTCAAGATAGAAGTAACTGGCCGCTGGTTCTCTCTGCCTACCCCGTGAGGGACATGGCGTGATGGTATGTATGTATGTATCTTATATTTTCCTTCCACAGTGCTGTTTTGTACTGCTCATTCTATTGTATTTTTTTTCATCTTCAGTACCCCCAAGGAGATATTATAGTGAGGTGTTATGAATTCGTAATTTTTCAGGTTAACACTCCTCACTACCCCAAGGGGATATAGTAGGATGTTATGAATTCGTAATTTTTCAGGTTAACACTCCTCACTACCCCAAGGGGATATAGTAGGATGTTATGAATTCGATATTTTTCAGGTTAACACTCCTCACTACCCCTAGGGGATATAGTAGGATGTTATGAATTCGTAATTTTTCAGGATAACACTCCTCACTACCCCAAGGGGTAGGATGTTATGAATTCGTAATTTTTCAGGTTAACAATCCTCACTACCCCAAGGTCCCATTGGGCATGCGGATTTAGTGGTCTCTAAGAAGAACTTTACAGCCTTCAAATTGTTTTGCCATGGTTATAGTGCCCTTCTATCTGCTGAATAAAAAAGATAGAAATTCCAGAGTGTCCTTGGTCAACTCTCCGATGCCCATTTTTTACACAATCACATGCTTAAAGTACTCTCGCGACAATACATGTCTGTGAATATTTTTTTCACAGACGTTGATTGTTATTTTTTGCACAATTGTGCCGAGACCACGAGTCTAGAGAAGCCTCTAGAGCTACTCTTCGTGCCATGTATTCTTTGTCATTCTTACTAGCGTTCTGCGAAGGGGCCGTTTTCAGTCCCCATATGTGGAGCGGGTGGAGGAGGACGTAGCTATATGCCCTCTTAACAGCACTTCCTTACTTACTTACTCAGAGTCCAGTATTGGACAAAGGCCTCCCGCTTGGACTTCCACTGGTCTTAACAGCACAAGAAACAAAAATAATAATAGAATGGTTTAAAAATTCAACGTAGAGATGTATTATATTGACGGAATTTGATGTTGAATTTGTGTAAAGGTCATATATACATACGATGCATGGGGCGTTTGAAGAAAAACGTTCTTCACGGTTAATTGTAAAAAAATATGTTTGTATAGTATTAACTGGATCGATCATTTATACATTTATTTTCATGGTTAAGTAAGTTGATAAATTTCAAAAATAAATCACCATTTCATTTCGGTACGTTTGTTCCCCTCCACAGAAGTCTCACATCGCGGACCTGACCCACAGAAATAGGCCAGTCAGAGGCTATTGGGTAATTCATGACCCATGACCTCCGAAATGGGGTAACCGAGATCCCATATAGGCAGGGATTGTCTCTGATTGATAAACCTTATTTAGAACTGTCTATAAGTGTTTGTTTGTCCGTTGAAACATAAGCTCCAGTCAAAACAAAAATTGAGACGAATATAATAAAAGTTATTTTAGGCGCAAATTTAAAATCAACAATGACAATAAGTAATAAAATTTGAACTGCTTTAGACACAGCATTGATATTAATAATAATACTAAACACTACATTGCACCTTGCGCAAGTGACGAGTTTATGGCAATACATATGGAAATCTCTTTGTCGCCTACGTATTGAATACATAAAGAAAAATCTTTAAAAAATTGTGTGCTTTCTTTATATTTTGTATATTGATATTGGAATATTTTCTCTTTTTTTATTTTTTATAAGTCATACAAGTCATGTAAATTTGTTATTTCTTTTTTTTTATAATAAATAAATAAATAAATAAAACATTTATTGAGACAAAAAAGGAGTTTGCATACAAAAACACAGACATATAAAAATTAATATACAGAAAAACAACCTTTCTGACTCAAAAGGACCATGCTCAGCTATGTTGGTGGAAGGCAAGCCCCCCAGCAGCTGATTTTCAGCATGATCCTATTGCTTATGTAGGTATAATATTTTATCATCTATACAAGGTCTACTTTATTTATATGCAAAATAAATACAAAAAAATGCTCCTAAAACACACATATATAAATATTCACAAATACATAAATGTACATGCACGCACATACATATATACACACATTTATTTATACACACCAAGACACATAAATACACATTAATTCATACATACTTCACACTATGATTGCGAGGCCAGAAGCATTGCTCGACAATTCTCTTTGAAATAATAGAATTTTTCCGCTACTTTTAGCGGTGGAGGCAAGTCATTCCAACATTTTGTTGCAGCGTATTTGAAACTGCCTTCAAACGCTGCCCCTCTATGCCTAGGAATAAGCAATAAGAAGCCCCTGGCCCTCGTACCATAGTTGTGAACACTTTCAGACCATTCCAATCTTTCAAAACATTTTCCAGGCATTCCATTGAATTTTCTATGCTCATTGAAGGAGGTCTATAAGCTGTCCCTAGTACAATGCTTGTTTTAGAAAATTTCATGTTGAGCCAAATCTGCTCTAAACTATCGTCAGAATTTCGTACAGTGCGGCAGTTGAAATGATTCCGTATGTACATACCTACACCCCCACCCCTAGTTACTCTCGCCCTATGATACAATTTGTAACCAGGTATTTGGTAAGCTGTTAGTTTGTCATCTGGACGCAGCCATGTTTCATTTAGTGCTAAAATATCGATTTCGTATGAATTTAATGCATAAAAAAGCTCGTCCATACTTGTATTCAATGAACGAACATTTATCAGTGCTAAAGTAAGATCATTTCCTCTTGCCATTTGGAAGGAAATGAAACATTAAGAAAAAAAAAACAATAGTACCAAGGAGGACTCCTTACGAGTAGTGCACAGAGAACAACTGCAACGTACAGAGATAATATGTAATATAATATTCAACAGTTGGTTTTTCTCATTCAAAATATTATAATACAATAGAATATTTACCAGTGATATTTTTGACATTAAATTATATCTAATATATACATGAACTTTCTCACGATTTTGTTTTATGGTATAATATATAAGTGTTAATACAATTTCATTTAATATCACCTGAAAATATGATACTATACATTTGAAGGATATAAATTTATACACGAATACTAATAACAAATAAGAGCATACTAATATTGAGTATTGAACAGTGATATTATGAAAATTTTTCTCTGCATATATTACATTGTCATTTCCCTTAAAATGCATAGGAATAAAATTTATGATTGGTGATTTATGTAGTAGGCCGAACTCAAGATATAATCTACTCACCATGGTGTTTAAGTAAATACAATATAATAAGGCAATTTGTACAGTAACATAATATACCTACTCCAGTAATACATCATATGGCAATTTGCAAAGTAACATACATTATTTATTTTAAACTTTACATAAACCAATATTGACATAAAATTAAATCTCACACATAATATAAATACTGCATAACATACATGAACCTTTTTACGAATTTTACTTTTTATGATATAATATATTATATAAGTGTTATTACAGCTTTAATAAATTTTACCTCAAAAAATAAACTTCTCAGGAATATCAATTTGTACATGAATAAGAATAATAAGTAAGTACGTTCTGACATCTGTGTAAAAAATATGCAAAAAAAGACAATTAAAGATTTGATTATCAATACCATTAAACTATCAGCAATTATTTTTAATATTCTTACTGAATATATGATATCAAAATAGTGACATCTGTGAATACATATTAAAACCTTTACCAAATACGTAATTTGTCCCTTTACAAGTAAGTTCAGGCAGTGGTAGGATAGGAACGCATCGATGTGGGTAGTGTTAACGTTTTCGTTATATAATCAATATTTACTGTAGACGCTTTATTATATAATAATATGTTTTTTGCGACGGAAATATTATGCAGTATTTAGTATTAGTTCATATAGAAGGTAAAAAAGTGATATTTTATGTAAGATCTCTGTATCTGTATCAAAATATATATAATAATATAAAATGTGAAAATATTGTGAAATTCCAACGCTACAAAGTGTGTTCGGTGTTCGAAATTATTAAATTTTAACCCTAAATACAATAACAATAAATCCACACACGTATACACATTAAAGTTTATACAATAATTTATGACAATAACCAACAAAATATCGCTTGGTATTAAATTGTAATGGAAGTAGGGAACAATGTGTAACATATAGTTATTAAAGTTTAGATAAATCTGCTTCGTTTTTAATTCGAAATAATCTATCATTTTCAATTTTTCTTGTGCATATAGAGCCATCTTGTATCCAAACATATTTAATATTTTTATCTATAGCAATTTTCCTAGTTTTTGCTAACAAAAATTTAGTTTTAGGGGTAATATGCTCTGATATAAACAGTGGAGCTGATTTTTCTGTGTTCTTGAAGTGAGATGTATTTAACTTCTGCGTTGGATTTGATTTATTAAATATTTTTACCTGTTTTAAAATGGCATCGCGAGATAATTTATTAGCAAATTTAATAATTATTGAACGAGGTGAAGTTTTGGAGTGGTGTTGCTTTGCCCTCATTATAGAAAGAATATCCGTTGACTTGACATCATTGCAGTTGATTGAAGAGATAAGTTTGACAGTATTGTTTATTAAATCCTGGGTAGTTTCATTTAAATCTTCCGGACATCCACGAATTTCTATTTCATTTGCAATCTTCTGGTATTCCAGGTCTTGAATTTTACTCTCTAGTTTATCCAGTTTGTTTATTATTTCCTCCTTCTCAAGCTTCTCCGATTCAAGTTTTTTACATCTAACTTCAATGTCATGTACTTTATTTAGAATATCTTCATACTGTGCACTTATAAACAGGATACTATTTATAATAGTGGTGTTTTGATCAGAAATTTCCTGCCATTTTTTGTTGGTTTCCTCCAGTTTAATATTTATATGGCTTATAAGTGTTGTTTTCAAGTTCTCAAGTTCATTAGAGTACTTTGATGCCGCATTATAATCAATAGTTATCAGTGATTTATCATGACTTAAATCGTCGAATTTGGTGCAATGCTGTGTTAGCGGGGATTTGCCTTGAGGTTTGTTAGTTTTCATTTTTTTACAATTAATACACTTCCATGATTTAATATAATCAGTAGACATTTTTTTATAGTTGTCAACTGTCATGCCCAAGCAATCAGCGTGAAAGTCATGTTCGCAATTATTGCAATGCAGAAAGGCTGCATTTTTGTTTGATTTGCAAATATAGCAGTTTGCCATCACGTGAAGATAATTTTTGAGCAAAATTTTAATTTTATAATGTATTTCACTCTTACCAAAAACTGTCAGATGGAAGTATTGGCGCCTTTTTGACAGATATAAAAGACAATGAAAAAAGAACGTTTTCATTCACAATACACTTGATTTTAATAATTCTGATATGAATTATTTATTTTTCACTTAATCTTTCATGAATTTGATACTAGAAATTGTCAGAAATATTGTCTTTTTTGAATTTTTGTAAGTGCTGCAAATTTCAGTGTAAGTTAAGACCGGACGTGACGTACATGACCACGTATAAGTCATGTAAATTTGTCATTTCTTTTTTTCAGCAATGTTTATGTATTTTGGTTCATACAAGGTGTAAGATAATGTAATTATTTATTACTCCTAAATAAAATATACCTACATACATACATATTCAGTGTTTTCAGCCCAGAGAAGCAATATTTACAATATTTTCAGAGGCATTAAAATTAAATGAATGACTTACAACAAATCAGGAAGTTAATAACTCGTTTTTTTTATATTTTACTATATCTTTTAGACCGAATCAGGAAGTTAATTGCTTGATTTTTTTTTATATTTCACTGTACATTTTTTTAACCGAACCAAAAAGTTTATTGCTTGATTTTTTTTATATTTTACTGTACATTTTTTTGACCGAACCAGGAAGTTAATTGATTGATTTGCTTACATTTTACCATACGTTTATATTTAAACCATAATATCAGTTAGTTAGTTGCTTGATTTTTTTAAATGTTATTATAAATTTTTAGGCTGTGTATTTTGTTTCCTTTTTTTGATATTATTTTTATTTCTTTGCCTATATTCCATTCAATTGGAGTCAACTCTCCTTTTCATCTTCCAAGTGCTCACATTGATCATTCTTGGTATTTAACATGATTTAACGTGGTTAACATTAGGAAAGTCGCAGTCACCTACCCCACTCCATAGGGAACGTTATAGAACTAAGTGTTCTGTTCATCCCCGGAGCGGACAAAACAAGAACTACCACCATGCATATTTCATACCACTGCCACTAAGAGTCCAACCACACTCGTGAAGGCCCGTGAATCATAGCAGGGGTTACCCTCCCAGCAGCTCCACGAACAACAGACTGCCACAGGGAGCCTTCGCCACGCCCGTAGTACTTTCAGTTCTTCGATTTCCACACCAGGCGCAGCGTTAGTTGCACCTGTCTCGTCATCAACTCTGGTACCGCCGAGTGGGTCGTGCCGACCAATCATCACGGGGGGCTCTTCCACCCCTTAGTACTCATGTTGGCGAATTTCAGGTACACCACCGGACAGTACTTTCAGTGCTTCGATTTCCATCGCCCGATGCTGCAGACTTACTCATCGCCACGTTTGATGAGTCACCGCCGAGCGAGGCATTAAGGCGTCTGCCCTGCTCTTCCATAGGTAAGAATTGAAGAGGGCACTAACCTGTTGCCCAGAATCCTAGGGTGGGGCTGCAGCAACCCTCAACTTTACTGGCTAGGCCCCTATGGCCGCAACCTAGCCCCAAACGTGGTTAACAGTGTGCCTGATATTCTAATACCTATAATATACATGTTTCTATATCCAAAACCTCAATCACTAGTGAGATCAAGTCTATAAGAATAGTCTAGATTGGACACGTCGTCAGATCGGGATAAAGAAGAGCCACATAACGCGTCCTGTAAAATAACCCTGAGGATTATCTCAGAGAGCCCTGGGAAGACCAAGGCAGAGATTAATGCACAATATCACCCGAGATCTTAAAGTGCCTTGATTTCCCAGTTCTCCTTTAATATTCCAACTTCGTATCTGTTGAGATATCGAAAATTTGTCATACAAATATCACTGACTCCCGACAGGGAAAAAATGTAAGGTTTGCGTATAAGCAACTATAAAAACAACAATTGATTTATCTACTGTTCTTTTATCTAATGTGTATTTTTTACTTACTGGGTTTTCAAATTAATGTACGTATATACTTGTTTTCTGGAATTATAGATTCTTTTTCATTATTGTTATTTTTCTTTATTTTCTTAAACTACTGTTCTTGTGTAGAAGTTCAATAGTATTTTTGTATTTTTTTAATAATAATTGAAATTTTATAATATTATGTAAAATATTTATATTGACTGCGACATTCATATCTTTGTACTTGCCAAGTAATGTTGGTGTCGACTGCGGTTATAATATTTGGTAGGACCGCTCGCTGTCTGCTGTTTTGTATTCACCTACCTATTGATTATGTGTATATATCTATAACTTATTTTCTTTATCTTTTTTATATTTTTTGTACTTATATGTCTTACATTTTGCTATATTTTCATTTTATATCGTTATTTGATGTTATAAACAAAATAATTTTGTCTATATTTTAACTCGGTAAACCCATAGACAGGCTGTGCCTTGTGGGATTTTTTTATGCACGTTTGCATTATTTTGATATTATGTAAATGTTTAATGTATATTAACCATGTAACAAATCTTAAAATAAATAAAATAATATAACTAAATAAATATGACAATGACAGGAAAGCAAAAGGATATGGAGAAAAGGAGGAGAAGAAGAAGATATCAGATAGATATTTATTAGATATTAAAGTTTGAAGATTGAAAACTTCTGCTTTAGGCCATTAGGAAAAAAAACAATCGAATAGAAGAATCGGTGGCAAACGTATCGTTGGCCGATGTTATTTTCATATATTGATTTCTATTGTCTGCATAGCCATTGATCAAACAACAAAAGTCTTGCGAAAAAAATACGTCAGAAGTAAAAAAAAGACCATCTCGAGATACGCTGAAACGGTTTGACATATTGATTGATGGAGTGGATTGAATATGATGAGGAAAGAATGACAATAAGAAATAGCAAGACACGCGAGAGCGATTCTGATTTATAAAGAAATCTAAAAATACATTTTCAGTGTACATTTTTTTTCTTTGCCAACGTTCTCGCTAACGTTCATAACAATTCATTTGTTTTCTAAACAATTTTCTTTACAAGTTCATGGATGTAATGAATTACATCCATGAACTTGTAAAGAAAATAAACGAACATTAAAAAACGCCGGCGATGTTAAAAGCGTCCACAAATTAAATTGTATTAGATTTTTTTCGGGGCTGGCAACACTGTGGTTTGTAATTAGATACTTAATATTAAATAAAAATTACACGGCTTCCTACTTTGTAAATATATTATTTTAAAATCGCGAAATTGTAAATTGTTTTTAAATTGTTAATTTGACTGGGTATCTGTTTTTCGCTTCCTTTCCTTAATTAAAAGGCGAATCGAAGGAGAATCTAAAGAGGGGTATTCACAATCAAATTTTACAATTTTTTAACGGGTCAGTAAATTCTAAGATCAGATTAAGGGCGAGCAATATCAACACATTTTAATTAAATTGTATTAATTTTGATAAAAAAAATGAACAATAAGAGAAAAATAAAAAAAATCACAATTAAAACACAATTTATAATTTTGTCTTCAATGGGAATCGAACCCAGAACATTTTGCTCGGGATTCATATATATATCCAACTGAGCCACGATGGCTGACATAAAAAACATATAATAAAGAAAAATAAGACCGACAGGACCTTCTAATAGTGACATGATACATTCTTATTTTGTCTTAATTTTTGAAATGAATAAATCAGTACATGTCTTGATCATAATCGAATCTCAATCTACATTCAATCATAAAAATGTATTAAGAACTGCTTTTGGTCAAAGACATTTGATTTTCATTGTTCCCAGAATTTATAACATGTTACCTACATCACTCAAAGAAATAGTATCGCATAAATCATTTAAAGAAAATGTTCCGAATACTACAGGCAGCGGCGACTCTATATGAAGTGCGTTGGATCAATTGCACTACCAATTTTTAAATGGTATATTCTAAAAATTAATATTAAAATATGTTTTTAATATATTATTACGCTTTAATTTATTACTGGTATTTTTCTAAACCAATTGATTATTATATAATATACCCTCGCAATCGACATCATATAATGAAATCTACCGCAATACAAATAATATCATTATATAATGTATGGCGTGCAATATACATATCGCACCAAAATTGATTTCTTTTTAATACAGCGTATGTATGAAGAGAAAGAGATAGTCCCCTGGTAGATGAAATAGCGATACTTGTACTGAACTCATAAGGCAGACTCGTGCAGGCTCGTGCGCTGCACTGAGTTTATCATATCTTAGATTTAATTAGTATGTATACCTCTATCTCGCTCTCTAATTCATTAGCCATTCGTATTGAAAGAGATGAGTATCACGTATACATGACATACAGCCGATTCCGCGACTAAAATATGTGTAACATATTGACACACAACTTTAGACCTAATTACTTGATTGAGACGAAAATTGTATGAATAATACTCCCATACATTTGTCTTTACGACATCTGTTGATAAATCAGTAAAACAATATTGTAAAATAACAATATTACCTATAAAAGAGAACGTCACTAATTAAAATGTGTACATATCCTTGTTTGAACTTGATTTTTACCAATCGTCTATATCGGGCGCGGTTTTTATTTTGAATTAAAAAATGATTTGAAAACAAATACTGTGACTTTAATACATTTGTTTAAATATTCTATATTGTATTTATGGTTTAAATACCTATTAATTAAGGAAAAAATTGCACTACCAAAAATGATCAAAAATAACATAGACCAGTCGCCACTGACTACAGGAGAACTAAAATGTTCGACATCGTAGTGTAAAGATGTTATAGACATAATTTATGTAATTGTTTTTTTTTCTTTTTTTATTTCCTTTTCCGAAAAAAATCCTGATTGTTTTATAAATTTTGTTCTGTCTTGATTTGATCTGAGACTCGACTGAATAAAGATATGACTTACGGATCACATCTGCGCTCTGTCAGTTAAGTATTCCCAAGAGATACTATTTCAGATTATTTGTGCAATTAACAAATAAAAATGACAAGATACCTACATACACAATATGTATATGCATATCATGATGACTCCAATGCAATTTTTTAATCTTAGTACGATAGTTGAGTTTATATTGTTTAGATACTTTTTAAAAATGCATATAGGTACAACCTTTATTTCTCCTGTGAAATATTATAATAATTTGTACACTGCTAGACTTAGAATAGGTTTACCTAGTTGGGCAGCAGTTATCTATTTTTAATAAAGATTATTTAAATGGTTTGATAAATAAATAAAATTGTCTTTAAATGCTGTGTTAATAAACATAATTCATCAATCTTAATCTAAAAGGATACTAAAGGATGCATAGAATCAAATGTGTTCAATTGCGATTAATTTATGATGTAATGAATATTTCATTGCTTATTTACTATTTTTCTTTTTTTTAAGATAAAATCTATCCATGTACCAATAAAGTATATAATAAATCCTCATACATTCACCTACCAGCGTCAGAAATAGTGTCATGAGTGTCAAAAATTATAACTGAGTATGACACTAAACAATGTCAGAAAATAACTAAGTATGACACTAAGAAGTATCAGAAATGAGAACTGAATATGATACTAAAAAATGTCAGATAAAAACTTTGTATGATACTTACCAGTATCAGAAATATAACTGAATATGACACAAACCAGTGTCAAAAATTATCACTGAGTATGACACTTACCAATGTTAGAAAATAACTGAGTTTGACACTGACCAGCGTCAGAAATTATAACTGTGTATGACACTATGCAGTGTCAAAAATTATAACTGAGTATGACAATAAACAATGTCAGAAAATAACTTAGTATGACAATAAGCAGTATCAGAAATTATAACTGAGTATGACACTTAGCAATGTTAGAAAATAACTGAGTTTGACACTAACCAGTTCCAGAAATTATAACTGAGTATGACACTAACCAGTATCAGAAATTATAACTTAGTATGACATACATACATACATACATACATACCATCACGCCATGTCCCTTGCGGGGTAGGCAGAGAGAACCGAACGCCACATCTTTCTATCCTGGCAAGCATCTCTCGCCTCGTCCACATTCATGCATCGTCTCATACATGTTCGTCTATTGCTCACACTTCTAACATTTAGTATGACACATATCAGTATCAAAAATTAAAACTAAGTATGATACTATCCAGTATCAAAAATTATTACTGGTATGACACTAACCAATGTCAGAATATAACTGAGAATGACACATATCGGTTTCAGAAATAATAATTGAGTAGGACACTAATCAGTGTCAGAAATTATAAATGAGTATGAGACTAACCAATGTCATCATAAATGATTGTGCTATTGATGAACAAAATTGGTCGTGACAGGATTTCACTGGATTACGAACTCAGCGTGCTAACCGTTCTTCCAACACCAATTTAGATAGAAATATTCCAATTCTTCTGTACTTTAGTAGATATGTACCTATGTATGTTCAAGTTCTAATCTCATTAGGTATTTTCATATTAATTTACTAAAATATACTGTTTTTCTGTTAAAATTCGAAAGCACGTGTAAAAGATTAGTAAGTGGATGCTTTGTAACGTGATAGGTACTTGTGAAAACATCTCAATATTTTTTGTTCTATAATTTGTTTATCAATAGTACCTACTTAAAAATATACCTACATTAAATTTGTATATTCAAATATCGCAATAAGAACATGATGAGAATTGCTTCTGGGAGCTTCTCTAAGCCGTCGACAAGAAACTGATAAGCTTAATGCTTTCTCACTGTAAAGATCCGAATTCTACTAATTTATTTATGAAAAAACCTTTTTTCTAGAGGATCTCCGAAAGGAAATTGACTGCGAGAGAGAATTGAATTTTTAATTACAGTTTAAATTTCCGTTCTTTTTTTTCCAACTCTAGAAACTTCCAAATTCAAACGTTCAAAATGCTTTTATGTTTCAACTTTAATTTTGCCATATGCTACTGGACTGTGAAAAAAAAGATGTTTTTTAAATGTCTGCATGAATTATTCGATCGTTTGAATTTCCGTCAATTTGTGGATATAATATATTTTATGCTGTAGATTTAAATTTTTACCAAGTCCATTTAATGAATATTTATGTATATCTCGATCGCAATTAGCAACGAAACATAAATTCGTTAAAAATATTGAGATAAAGCCTAAAAAAATATCATTTTGTAATTAAGATAAATATTTTTTACACTTTTGTTTATGTGTATAACTGCCTTTATATCCAAAAAATGTCGAAAAATACCCCGACTAGACAATTTAATTTTAAAATTAAGTAATAAAAAATCATACTAAATTATTTGTAACCAAATTATTGAGTATTTTAAGATATTTTGTTTTCTATACAAAACATGTAGGTATGTAGGTACGTTAAGATAGGATTTTATGGATGACAGTCCTTTTTTCCTACCCAGAATGTGAAAACAGCATGATGGTATGCATGTATGTTTGGAGATTAAGTATCAAAGTATTGAGCGTCCGTAGATATTGTGTAGTATACTATACTGCCTTACAGATTGTATGAAACGAAATTCAATTTTTATTGAAATTGTTAAGAAATGTTTGTTATTATAATTTTCATATTTTTTGCTTTAAATTGACAATTTAATTTTAAAATTAATGAAAAATCCACAAAATTCGATTACATAGACTGAACGTTTTCGCCAAGGTGATTCGGCATTATCAAACTAACCAATTTAAAGAAAAAAAATCATTTTCTATAAAAAATAATTGTATTATAGAAGTAGGTACCTACATTTAAAATTATTGTTACAATTTTTGTAAAAAATTAATCAGTAATGAGATTCACCACCAATTCTGAATGTAGTGCCTTGTTTTATCAGTTGAGAAGAGACTGGTTTGTGGGTAAACACGCATGTGTTGTGCTCATTTTTACAAGGTAATGCAGGTAGACTTGTCGCTGGTTGCCTCACATTAGACCATGAAATAAAAACACGAGCAAAAGATGCACACGTAGGTGTTACACGGGAGGATAGAGTTAGAAACGAATCAACTAAAATTATGAAAAAATTATATTTAATTTTACGTTCTACTTAAAATAAGTAGAACCTAAAATTAAATATAATTTTTTCATAATTTTAGTTGATTATGGAGTTTTATCATGAAGTGACAGTTTCAAATATTGAAAAAAAAAAATTAGAAACGAATATGTCCGAGGTAGTTTCGGGGTCGCGCCTATTCCGGAGAAACTTAAGGAAATCAGACTCCTGTGGTACGGACACATTACCAGACGAAAGATGGGTGGATGGCAGAGTGGTTAACGTGCTGGGATAATAATCCAGTGGTCGCAAGTTAAAAAAAGAATACCCGACGAAATGAAGATCGCGTGGTTAAACTCGCACTGGAGTACCTACATAACTAACCAGTAAAATGACGCAAGATCGAAAAGTATGGCAGTTGCGCACCAGAAGAGCCGACCCCAGATGAAATGAAAAGAGGCAAGAAAGAAGAAGAAAATATACCATGACGATATATCCCTAATGGAGTAGGCAGAGAGAACTGAACGCCATGCGTTACGCATTCATACATGATCTTCTGTTGTTCAGCGATATGTATGCATTCTATAGATTCAATTTAATCAAACATTCAACATTGAGTATCTTTTGTATAACTTCAACATTCAACATTGAGTATCTTTTATAATTAGACCAATACTGGAATATAACTCAATTGTTTGGAGTCCGTGTTATACTGTTCATATTTATAACGTTGAGAGAGTTCAAAACAAGTTTTTGAGGTACATCAATTTTAAGATGGGAATTCAGTCTACTAACATCAATTATGAATTTTTGAGATCATTTTGCTCTCTTGATGCGCTGGAGATAAGGAGAGTAGTAGCTGATCTTGCATTTTTTCATAGATTACTGAATGGTGTTGTTGATTGTCCTCCTGTCTTTTGTCACAGATTCACTTACGGGTACCGTCAAGACTCACTCGCAATAGTGAATGTTTCGCCTTACAAAATGTCTACACAAATTATTTGTTTGGCTCACCAATGCAGAGACTTCCAAGACTTGCAAATAAGTTTGAGCAGATCGATGTCTTTGCATTGGGTTATGGTGCATACAAGAGTTTGTTGTTACATATAATGAAATGATTATATTTTTCTTTTTTTTATTTCTTTTGTAATTATTAATTATTACTATAAACAAATGTATTTTTAAGATGCACAGTTTCTTCTGCTGATTTGTGTTCAAATTTTATTTTTATATACCTATCTTTTTTATATTTATTTGCTTCACATATTGTTTTATTAACTTTTTTATTATGTTTCTTTTTTGTTTCCTTTTACTTTAATGTATTATTGTTTTTAGTCTCTATGTTTTTTCTCAGTACCTATGTATATTTTAATGTATGTTTATAAAAGGCAATACATGCCGTATGAGAAATAAATAAATAAATAAATAACATATTTGTATTCAATATTGAATATCCGATATCCGGTTGAAATGTGTTATTGAAAGATTTATCCATCAAAATATCCGGATTTGAAAGAGTAACATCTACACATACTGATATAGGTATATACATAACATAAACACGTGCTTGGCTATATAAATTAATCTAAATGAAAGCACTTGTATGTGGTTTAGGAATCGTTGAACAAAGGAATAATCCAAATTATAATGTTAGTTGGGGAGGCGACTACGATTTTACGAAAGCGTCCGTCTAGAATCAAAAACACCTATAATAATAATTTATTTAATTTAAAACGCTACTTGTTCCGATTGAAAGAATACAGAAATCAATGATAAAGGTAATGCACAGAAGACCTAAAAAGTATCCCACAGAACAACTATATATTATAGACAGTGGATTTTTGGATGTTAGACAGCTCTATATAGACTGATAGAAGTAGTAGTATAGTATTGGTTTGTCCTCCATAGGCTCCCAAGCAGAGCACTCAGTCGTCATTGATTATAAACAAACAAATTATTATTCTTCTTCTTCGTGTCAGCAGCATTCAAACAGTTATTGACTGTTGCTAAAAAAAAAAAAAAAAAACTAAAAAAAAAAAAAAAAAAATTATTATTAATAAACAAAGACAAAATACTCCATGCTGATTGAAATCTTTTTCATTTAGCATTTCGTCAGATGCATAAAATGATTTATCGACGATATATTTCTTCATCTCTCTCTCAAAACTACCTTTTTTCAAAGACCGTACGTGAGGTGGCAGTTTATTATACAGCTTAATACTCTGTCCCACAAAGCTATTTGCGACATTTGCAAGTATGCACTTTGCAGGTCTGATGTTGTTTGCGCCTCGCGTATTATACCGATGATATTGCGTCGAGCATAAGTAAGGCATTCCTGAAAATAGACGCCAGCCAATGTGAGTATGCCCAATTTTTTTAAAATATTCACGGCAGGAATCTCTTGGGCGCAAAATTAAGAAACATCCTACCCGCCCTCTTTTACGATACAAAAACTGTTAAGAGTAAGCCGCCTTTCCCCAGATACTGTCACATTTACAAAAGAACACTGCTGAGTTCCAACTGGACTTTATACTGATACCTGGCACTAGAAAAAGGCAACAGCTAAGAACGACACATGCGCAGCGTCAATATAGTTTTTTTGACACCAAGGCTTTATAATAAAATAATGATGGATATCGTACAAAACACATCGCATGATGGGAAAAATTTCAAAAACCTCGTTACTCGTTGGCTGAAGCAGATTGGTAGAGAAGGATCTGCCTCGGTTCTCTTAGATTTTTTGATATAGAGGTTTTAGAGTTTTTCATCCAGGTTGTTGATGTTCTAAGTGAATGTAATATGTGAAGAAAAAAGAAAACATCATATCATCGCAGAGTAGCTATAACAATTCAAATTAGTACTGCCTCAGAACAGACTATATCTAGCGAGGCAGTAAAATTTCCAAATGTGTGGAAAAAATATTGTGCAATTGTAATTAGGTATAAATTAAAATGTATTTTGTTCCTTTGTAATATTTATACTGTTGGAAATATGTTATTCATTAAAAAATAACAGAAAATATAGAAGTAATATGAAGTATCTTGTAAGTATGGTATATGAAGGATACATAGAGAACGGAATAATGTTAAATGCCAGCAAATCAAAGGTTATCGCCTTTGAAAAAAGTGAAAGTAGAACAGCCTGTCTTATTAAAATAGAGAACGATTGGCTCTTTGTCTATCTGGTAATTATGTTTCAACGAAATGGACGGAATGGAAGGATAAGGAGATCGAAAAAAGACCAGTTATAAATGATTGCAACATAGCAAAGGAAGCCAAAGTTGCCATTCATCTTAGTGTCAACCTTGACGTACGAGTATACAATTGAGGCTTGATGGTCTGTTAATGTGCTATGTCAGTATCCATCATGAAATGTGGACTGACAGCTATCCTTGGGAGCACGTCCTGGAGGTTTGCCTTCTTGAGGAACATTATCCCTAGCCAGTTGTACGGTTCTTGAGTCTATCAAGTTTGAGACGTGTTCATTCCAGAACTTTTATATCTGTCGAACACATATTATGATATTCTCAAGTTACTCAGTAGCTTTATTTCGCTGGCTCGAAGTAGGTTTTTGATAGGGCAGTGTCTGCTCTGGATTCTATTTCATATGTCATTATAGAACGAATACAAATAAAAAGTTAACTATAATAAATAGGATTATTTCATATGCAGTTAACAGTTTTTGAATGTGTTTTCATCGACACAATATTAAATCGTTTTCCGACCAAATTGAAGCACTTCTAAGTCATAATACAAATTGCAATCACAATTTCTCTCCTTCTTCTTTGACAACATCTCATTTCTCTCTAAACTTCAATCTGAATCTGTGTCATTATCAAAACTAATTTATTTTACTTGCGAACACAGAGCATTATATCCCAACATCTACTGTACCTATATTGTGTATCTGAATAATTTAATTTTTTTGAAAAGTTGTCGAGGGAAAATATCTGCAAATGGATCTTGTGTCGAAATTTGTGTAACTGTGTTATACACACAAGCAAATCTTAAATTGTCAGTGATTTGTGACTTTAACTAGTTTCATGTTACATATGAGATCCAACTGTCGAAGGTGATTGTATGTAAAGTTGAAGAATACGTACCAAACTATAAACCCATAAATCCAAATTATTAAGTATTTTAGGATATTTTGTTTTCTATACAAAACATGTAGGTATGAACATGTCAAGAAAGGATTGTATGGAGGTCAGTCCTTTTTTCCTTCCCAGAAAATGAAAACAGCATGATGGTACGTATGTATGTTTGGAGATTAAGTATCAAACTATCCCCGGAGTCCCCGTAGATATTGTGTGGTAAAGTGTCTTACAAATTGTATGAAACGATGTAGTCACGAAATTCAATTTTTATTAAAATTGTATAAAAAGTTTGAGAAGTACAACAACTATAAGTTTCATACTTTTTATTGAAAATTAAATTATCTAGTTGGGGTGTTTCGGCTTTTTTTAATTTTGAAAAAAGTGAAAGTATGAAACGTATGTATGTTTGGAGATTAAGTATCAAACTATCCCCGGAGTCCCCGTAGATATTGTGTGGTAAAGTGTCTTACAAATTGTATGAAACGATGTCGTCATGAAATTCAATTTTTATTAAAATTGTATAAAAAGTTTGAGAAGTACAACAACTATAAGTTTCATACTTTTTATTGAAAATTAAATTATCTAGTTGGGGTGTTTCGGCTTTTTTTTAATTTTGGATAGGAATTTAAACACATAAATTTCGAACGTTTTGAAGCTAACCGCTTCTTCCTCCGGACAAACTTATTGACCGAAATACTCAAAATTCATTGTTTATATAAAGTTATTGTATATATTATTATTTGGTTGGGGAGGAGCATATGACAATATTTTAAACCAAGTTAGAGTTGTACAAAAATTAATCATAAAGGTTATACTTAAGAAAACACGCACTTTCCCCACTACAACACTATTTGACATATTCAAAGTACCCAAAGTAGATAATATTTATAAAAAGTGTCTATATTGCAAATTTTCAAAGATAATGTTTTACAAAAAATTGAAAAAAATAAGTCTCTGTGATTCCAAAATGATATTAAAATACCCACATGTAATACAGGACAATTACAAAACAACTACATTTATTTGGGAATAAAATGTTTCAATTGACTCCCAAATGAATTAAAACCGATAAAAGAATTTAAAAAAATTAAAATTGCACTTAACTTCTAACTTCTAAAATATTAGTTTACGATTTTGTTTGTTGGATTTGTTTCAATTGCCAGTATTTTCTTTTTTTATTTCTAAATATGTGTTTTGGTATGTTTGAATAGTCTATATTGCTCATTTTTCAATTTATTTTCATGTATTTCCTTTTGTTTTATTTGAATATGTATTTAGATATGCTTACTCATTTGTATATTTCTCATTTTCATATATTTTCAAACTTTTTTAATGTTTATTTGATTTTTTATTCATGTTGATTTGATTTAATTCCTATATAGTTGACTTTGTTTAATTGCTTTGTTTTGATATTTTTTATTTTTTTTATAAGTGATTCCCTCATCAAGCACAAGATTGTAATTTTGTGCTTGATGAGGCACTGCAAAGAAAAATTTGTAAAAATATTATTACCTGTGAATTATCTCTTGATTTGTTATTGTAAAATTATTATGTTAAATAAATAAATAAAATAAAAAATGAATTATTTATAATTTGTAAAAATGTGTCAAAAAGGAATGGTTTTCGGTCTGCTGTTTAGTATGAACTTATTGATGTTTTGTATATGTGTGTGTATCTATAAATTATTTTCTTTATAGTTTTTGTAGTTGTGTCTTGCCTTAGTGCTTTTCTTTTTTATAAATATATTATAATGTAATGTTTTTAACAAAATAATTTTGTCTATATTTTAACTCGGTATACCCATGGGATTTTTGTGTGCAGGGTTGCATTATTTTGTAAATGTGTATTTACCGTGTACCAAATCTTAAATAAATATAATTTGAATCCAATCCAATCGTAAGTAAGATGAAAATAAATGCCCTAAGGTGATTCGGCCACATAGAAAGAATGAGTGATGACCGTCTGACAAAAAACTATACAAGGCTAATAAAAGAGAAACGAAAAATAGACGTCGGCCAAGAAAAAGTTGGCACGATCACATAAATGTGATTTTGAAAGATGGTGATGTTAGAAGTAAGAATAATAGAAGAGCGTGTATGAGACGATGTATGGACGTGAATGAAGCGAGGAATGTATGTCAAGAGAGAGGAGTCTGGCGTTCGGTTCTCTCTGCCTACCCCAAATAGGGAAATGGCCTGATGGTATGTTGTTGAATCCAATAATTTTTATATGTTTTTTTTACAAATCTAAATCTTTCTTTTTTCGATTCTCGGAATTCTCAGGCAGTTTCGATATTTAGTACGATATAAAATTATGTAGCATTGAATAGTAAGGTAAAATGAGATATAATAATTATTGAAGTAACATAAATATATCTCAAAGCTAAGAAACTGTGGCTCTTTGAGAAGGATTAAGGAAATAAATTAGTGAGGCAGAATTGTGAATGATTGAAGATTTCAGAAAGACGAGGAAATGTATGAATTGAGCTATAAAAATGATACAAGTAACACGAGATTGTGTAAATTAAAACAGAAAGCCAATTACATAAATTTGATCTCAATAAGATAGGTACCCTAGGCGCTCATTCATTACTTATTGACTGATTCGATAAAGTTGCGGTTTCAAAATGGAGCACTGCGAATTTCATTACTTATTCTGAACATCAAAGTGAATTTGGTTGTGATGAACTGTAAAATGGTATTTTAATTTGAAAATGGAACGCTACGAAACTAGGTTTTGTTAATTATTTTTAAAATAATTAATGAAAAAAATGAAGCTCGACTCTATATCTAAATTCAATGATATTGTATCGTTAAAGGGCACTTAGTAAAATATTTCTATCAATGAATTTGGCTCCTAGTAAAATAATAATTTATTTACCTACCATCATGTCATAGGCAGAGAGAAAAGGACGCTGCATCGCATAAAGGAAACTAAATTAAGACGGCATAATTGGTGTACGTTGCGCCAGCGCATAAAGTAATCACGTAAACCAGCCGATGACAGGTTATAAGCCTTGTAGGTGTCGTGAGTTACTGGTTCTCCTATGATATTCCAACTTCGTATCCATTGAGTTTTGAATGATTTGTCACAAAGCATTAATTACATACATGCATACATACCATCACCCCATGTCCCTCGTGGGGTAGAAGAACCGAACGCCACTTATTTATATCTTCACACACATATCCATCGCCTCGTCGACATTCATACATCGTCTTATACATGTTCTAATGTTGTTCTGTTCATGCTTCTGACATTTCCGTCTTTCAAAATACCGTTCACATGGACGTGCCATCCCTTTCTTGGGCGGCCTCTCATTCCATTCCTGTCCGCAATGTATATTTTCTTCGTCAGGCGTTCCTCATTCATTCTCTCCATGTGGCCAAACCATCTCAGTGTGTTCACTTTCATTCTATTAATGACATCTTTCTTTATCTTGCATTCTCTCCTTTTGTCCTCATTTCTGACCCTGTCATACATTGTTCTATTACAGATTCTCCTTAGCGATCTCATTTCAACTGCATTTATTCTGCTTTCGTGCGACTTCTACCATGTCCAGGTTTCACTTGGTTGGCACTAAGATAGCATTATTTATTTATTTATTTATTTATTTGATCATAACAGAAATATAGCAATAATAACATCATAATAAAAAAAAAAAACAAAAAACATTTCATATTACTGTTGGCCTCTCCCACTAGGAATGTCCTGTGTCGGGAGAAGCAAACTCACATATTTAAATTACAGAAACATAAAATCACAAAACAAAAACACTATGAAAGGCAACTTTAGCTAAAGCATTAATTAATGTACGAAATATAACAAAACGTAAAACATACAAAAAGATCACGTCACTGGACCTTCTCCTCTCAGGAAAGTCCACCCTCACAAACAGGTCAAATGAAGAAGAAGTATGTAAAACACATAATATTTTTTCATCCTGGTTTTTATTTTATTATGTAGTTTTATCGTGAAGTCACAGTTTCAAACATTGAAAGATAAAAAAGATATAATAAATGTTGAGTATTTTTATTCTTGATCATTACTTTCTGACACTGAATTATACTTCAGACCGCTGAAAGTTTTGTAAAATTTTACCGTTACACAGAATTATTTTAAAGCGTCGAAATAAATTGTGATCTTGAAAATGTTTCGATAGTACCTAGGTACAAAACGAATGAAGCCATCTTTTCAAAGAACATAACTCAGCATCCAACAAAGGACGTCTCACCATAACTCTTCCGCTTTACTCCCTCCCGCGCTATCTTTCTCAACTTTTCTCTACTATCCTATGCTTCCGATACTTACACCGAATTTATATTCAAAGTCCTCGACGAGAATGTACTGGAAAATTCTCGGTTTTTTGATAAAGCGATCTTAGCAAAACTGCTCCGAAAAACCACTAAACTTTGTAGAATTAATTAGTTAAATATTGTATTGGTTTCAATCGACACAAAAATTATTCAGTGGTAGAGTTTGTGTTCGAAAAAAGGGTAGTTATTTACATTGTAAGGAGTATAAATACTCCTTACGACACTCAAATCACACGGCATTGGATTCGGTACAGATGGTGACCTTCGGTGCGCGCGCACCGACACTGTCGCCCCATCGGCAGAGATGAAAAGTACGGGTGCGTGCGCAACAATTCTATCTATATTCCCGTCGAAGGCCGTTCGAGCTGCGCGCGCCTCAGACGACCGTATCGCCATCGGCAGATATGAGAATTAGAGGTGCGCGCGCGGCGATTTTCGTCTTCTCTCCCATCGAAGGCCGTTCCGACCTGCGCGCGCACCGACAGTTTCGCCCCATCGGCAGATATGAGAATTAGAGGTGCGCGCGCGGCGATTTTTGTCTACTCTCCCGCCGTTCCGATCTATCGGCGCGCGCAAGTGACGCCGAGTTGATATCTGGATTCCCGCCGGCCTTTTTTCGGTTTTGACTTTGAAAGTATTTTGATCGGAGAAAAATAATATCGAATGTGGTGCGATAGAATAATTAATTGAAAATAAAGTAACGGATTAATTGAAAATAAAGTAACTTCAGATCGTTGACAACTTTTTATTCAAAATGTGGAGGTATTAGTAACTTAATTATCTTTCACAATTAAACAGTGGTTGAAAGAACTGTAAGTTAGCACAAAATATAAATTTATTATGGATCAAAAGGATACGTGTTCACACTACACTTGTTAGAATGATAACTCCAGTGATTAATAATCAAGTGTTGAGAGTGAAAAGTAAAATAACCATAGACAGCTAATGTTGATCGGTGTTAATTTTTATCAGAATAAAGTTTAAATATTTTTTAATTTTTGCTTTAAAGCATCTTTTTAAAGTTTCGTGTAATTGATATTAATATTGACTGTGATTAATTTGTAAAAGCGTTATAATAATGGACGATTTAGAATATCCTGGAATGATTCTACTTTGATGGCTCCCCTCCGAGCCAATCGAACTGCTTGGCCTGTAGCTAATATCGAAAGCTTCTTCTTGCCCGAGTTTAAGATCGACTGTGACACGCACAGCAAGCAATTGCATTTCGCAAAGTACACAAAGTACATCATGTTGAATCTAAGAAATTGCTTGCTCTGAGGATTCTGCTCGAGCTCAGATAGTATCCGAGAATTGTTTAAAGCAAGTAAGGGACGAGGTGCATATACAAGAGGTCTGCGGTCGCCATCCTTCATTGTGAGCTGTTTCCTGAAATGGCAGACTGGAGGGAAGCTGTACATAGTCACTGAATTCATTTCCGGTGGTGAACTGTCCCATCTCTTGGAGAAGTATTTAGTGCTTCTCGAAGAGTCGGTTCGATGCGACACCGACAAACCCTTACAAGGCTCCAGGTACCGTCACACCCTTTTTGTTTATTTTTTGTAGAGGTTCAAGATGACACACGCGGTATAAAATATTAATTAACTTATTTACGATATATCTCAAATTATTGATTACTAACAAAAATAAATTGTATTGACCTTTCGTTGTAGTCATGTATGTAATTGTATCTATGTATAAATTGTATTGAAATTGTATTGGCGGCGTGACAACCCATTCAAGTGACCGAGAAATATATTTTGCTAAACCTTAATGTATATATTATTCAACTACCTTAACTTGCAACGAAGACATCCCCTGACGGTGAGAGCGTAGCTCGAACCTGAGCAGCCGGCAAAGAAGGGCCAACAATAGGACCTTCACAACATATTACATTCTTTTTCTATTTTCAAATATCTTGTCAGGTCCTCCCGACGTTAAATGTGACTAAGAGAGTTTACATGGAAATTTTTCGAAAAACAATTGTTCGTGTGCACGATTTTATAAAAAAGCAATAGTTCGTATCCACAATTATACGAAAAAGCAATTGTACTCGTATTGTATCCACAATGTTACAAAAGAAAATTGTTCGTATCCACAATTTTACTAAAAACAATTGTTCGTATGCACAATTTTATGAAAAACAATTGTTCGTCTCCACAATTATACGAAAAACAATTTTTCGCAAATCAATTACAATCAGAAGAGAATTGTTTGAGCTTACATTTGATGAAATCTTTCTCTCTCTCTATCTCTCGATGGCAGAGCGGTTAGCGCGCTTGGTTAGTAATTCAGTGGTCGCGAGTTCGAATCCTGCCTCGACCGATTTCGTTCACCATTAGCACAAGCATTTATTTGCTTATTTTAGGGAACGTAGGAAGATGTATACGTACTTGTTTAACAAGGACATAATAAATAAATAAATAAAATGAATTTTGTTGGGTCACTGGTTGTAGTCCCCTGTGTCCATTAGGTCTGTAACAAAAGAAACGACAGCAGTGAGTGATTTCTACAGATTCGTTTGAATTATATAACTTATTTTTCGACGGTTACTTGTAAATTTCACCTGACATGTAATTTTTTTATATAAATACTTATTAGTTAAGTAGAGTATAACTCTGACGACGTGTCTTGCACGAAACGCGTCGATAATCAATTAAATTTAATAGAACGAAAACCAAGTGTTATTTTTATTTTATATTTGTAAATATGTGTAAACAGTTTAATTAATTAACTTTAACTTTAATCACAATATTGAAATTGTTAGTATTTGAAGTACCCACTTCCCAAACAACCTACCGTGTGGGAAGGATGGTTATTTTATATTAAACTTAGTTTGAAGTTTAGCAAACCACATGTAGGTGTATTTTGGTATGGGGGTAACTTATAAAATTTCAAATAACAAGCTGGGGAAGTAAGAAACTTGCATTCCTACCATTCCTACCTATCTCGGCGAAGGTCTTCTTTCAAAATATTTATTGCTTGTTAAACCAGAATAACATTATCATGTAAACTTGAGATTTAGCAACAAAATAAACAACACTTTTGCTGGCGGCATTTTCTCAATGTTAACCAAAGCTTTCGTTTTAAGGTCTAACGTAACCAAACTCAAACGATTTTTACGAAACTCTTTACTAACTTTTTATATTACTAATTGTAATAACAATTACACTCAGAATGCTTTTTTGTGCCGTGCTTGCACGGTGTACAATACTTTCTTTAATACACTCGACATATCTGCGAGCTTTCTTAGTGCGTTTAGGTCACCTGTCTCCTCCTATCTTTCCTAGTACTGTGATTTAATCAGCTGTCTTATTTTAGTGTTTTTTAGTGTACTGGTAAATCAATTATACATTATTTGTAATTTTTTGTATCAATATTAACTATCATATTGAAAAATGCATGGAGTTTTCACTGGTCCACTAATAAAGCAATGTAAATTGTCTGTTTTATAAATTGTGTAGACTGTATAACTCTCTATTGACCAATAAAATAAAAAAATAAATAATATTAACAATTTAGCCAATTATTTTTTTATTTTTTGTGAAAATTTCTTATTTGGGAACAAAAGTCCGCCGAAATCTGCCCTCAAGAGACGACCCCCCCCCCGAACTCACCACCATAGCAGTTTAACCCAATACCAACAAATATTTTATTTATTTTTTTTTCATTTGTTGTTTTTTTATTTCTATTCTGAGTATTTTTAGTATTCTTTTCTTTATTATTAATTTTATTTTAAAATGTTGTACGTTTGACCTTCCATTGTATATATTTCAAATGTTTTACAGTCTTACTTATAAACGTAAACTATCTATAGTACCTACTTGGTAATAGAACGTGATTAACGAAAAAGTTTACTAATAAACCGTGACTATCTTTATTACACCTTTATTTCATAGACTTCAAGTTAGGACAGGTCGAGAGGTTGTTTAACGTTTTACCAAACATTTCGAAATGGCGGATCTATCACAAATTTTTTGATATTGACAGAAAAATTTAACGATTTTCCTTGATAATATTCTTCATCGCAATCATGTTTAATTTGACTCAACAAGGCATAACGCGGTGTTTGTTTTCATTTTTCAATGTCAGCTATCCAAAAATTACATGCATTTTTCTATATTTTGACATGTGAAAAAAAACAATGCGGCCATGTGAAAAAAATAAATGACGGTGTTCGTAAACAATTTAGTGTACTAATTAGTCATATCTTAGCAGTAGCGGAATTGCTTATAGAAGCCGAAAATCTTTGCTTGCCTTTGATTATTGTGTAAATTCAAGAACTAATATGTATCTATTTGTTTTATTACAACCATACTACAAGATTAAAAATAAACCGTATGCAGATACGATGCTTTACAAGGCCACAAATGTAAATATTATTTTGGAATGTGATTTTACAAATATTTTTCATTTCCACTGAAATGAACTACGATGCTAAGAAAAACATAAAATTATCGACATTTCTCAATTTTCTTCCAGGGTTTGCGTAGTCCGAAGGTTCTAGTCTCGCCCCTGTAATCTTAGTATATGTTTATAACCGATCTTTAGAATCTTAGTCGGGCTTATCTACTTGCGCGTGTTAGTATAATATTCGCCAGACATCTTGAATGAGCTACCGGTTGCGCAGAGCGCAAATTTGAGTATTTTTGCTTAGTTGGTTTACGTACAAATCGCCCCACTTCTCGGCAAATATATCAAGTTTTTGGCGACAACTATATTTACTTTTACGAATGTTGTCAAACCTTACTTTCTGCAAAGAAAAATCATGTCTATCGTAAATAAATAGCTTTCATAGTTTGCAGTTGAATGGTTTCAAAATATAATAAATAGGTAATATCCGCATTTAATTTATAAACATAAAATTGAGAATTGCTTTGTGTATATAATATTAAATTATGAGCGGTTTTCACAAACTATCCGAAAATTCCTTTGTTGTGGTCCAATATTGTTTTCTACTTATATACCTTCGTACTCTCCTCAAATTTATTGTTAGCTATTTTCTTAAAATAATACTAATTATATCACATTCAAAAACAAACTTATATCACATATCGTGACATTATAACAATAAACAACTAAGTACTGATTAATTTTATTTTTCACAACCACCCTCAGCAATATATTTTCTTTTTCTCGACTTATGAATCCGTCAATATACATATATTTGTCTATCATGTATACACACACATGCACACCCACTCTCACACACACACTCACACTCTTTATACTTAACTGTTTACACACACATACTTGAATTGGGTGCATCGCAAAAAAGTTCACGCACATACATACACACACCCTCACACTTACATAGATACACACACACAAGATAGCATATTTTGTAGTTTCAACTTTTGTCTTATTTAATATTCATTGTTCTTCTTACACTACTCAATTAATTAGGTAATAATGTATACATTATGTTATTAATAGAATGTTATTAATTGAATGAAATACGGATAATACGGATGTTATTAATAGAATGAATATGAACACATTGAGAGGGTTTGGCCACATGGGGAGAATGAATGAGGAACGCCTGACGAAGAAAATATACATTGCAATGAGAGGTCGGGGCCGCCCAAGGAAGGGATGGCACGTCCATTTGAATGGTATTTTGAAAGACGGAAATGTTAGAAGCGTGAACAACAGAAGAACATGTATAAGACGATGTATGAATGTCGAAGTGGCGATGAATGTATGTATGGAATGGAATGAGAGGCCACCCAAGAAAGGGATGGCACGTCCATGTGAACGGTATTTTGAAAGACGGAAATGTCAGAAGCATGAACAGAACAACATTAGAACATGTATAAGACGATGTATGAATGTCGAAGTGGCGATGAATGTATGTCAAGATAGAAGTAAGAGGCGTTCGGGTCTCTCTGCCTACCCCGTAAGGGACATGGCGTGATGGTATGTATGTATGTATGTATACATTTAATTGATGCTGGGTGTGACTATTTTTTTTATATTGTATATCACCAGTTTACTTGTCCAGTCATTGTTTGTGTACTTTAAATAAAATTAAATAAAATACTTATTGTTACTCTTCTCTCATGCGCGCACCCACACTAATTCACACTTTTTTGTTATATTATTTTGATATTAGGTATAGTACGAGAGATACATGTTATATTTGTATTTCTATTTATTTACTTTTATTAATTGTATGCATGTACTGAGTGCTGTCCTTAGTAAAAATAAAATTAAATAAAAATAAATAAACCACGGGGAAGTACCTAAGTCGTGACACATTTATGTAACACACAACATACGTACTCGTTTATACAAGTTACAATTCAAGAACCATGGAAAGAAGACGGAGTAGGGGCGTAAAAGAATATTGTGACATAAAAATCTCACACTGAATTTTTTTTTTGTTAATACTAACAAAATTTTATGTTAAAATTAACCAAACTAAAGTGACTACAAAAGGTTTTGTGAACTTAATGTTTTGTGCACACAGCAAAACAGTACAGTCATAAATAGACAAAACTTTACTATTGATAACAAATTGTCGGCTTCTTGGATCAGTTGGTGAGGTATCTGACTACTGATCCAAGGGTCTCGGGTTCGATTCCCGGTGGAGTAAAGGTTTTTAATTGTGTTTTCAGTCTGGATCTATGAGACGATAAATAACGTAAGTCTCCAGAATGTGGCAACTTGTTATTGGGTGCGTGTTAAATAATTATTTGACATAGTACCTGTTAGTTGCCCAATAAGCTAAATAAAATAAAACAAAATGAAATGAAATGAAATGAGATGATATGAAATGAAATGAGATGAAATGAGATGAAATGAAATGAGATGAAATGAGATGAAATGAGATAAAATAAGATGAAATGAGATGAAATGAGATGAAATGAGATGAAATGAGATGAAATGAGATGAAATGAGATGAAATGAAATGAAATGAAATGAAATGAAATAAAATAACTCCGTACGCCATACATACAAACACATCGTGATGAAACTCATAGTGTGCATTCCCTACATGATACCCGTTGAGGAATTGACGTAAAAAAATACGCTTAAAAATTATGAAATTATGACTCTTCTCTATTCCATAGTGTGGAGAGTAAAAACGACTCAACTAAATCAAGTAATTACAAAGCATGAACTTAAGAATATTACTTACTGAATATAATATATAAAGATGAATGATGTGAATAACTACCTAAATACTTAGCCACACTGAATCAGAGAATGCCGCTAGATGTGAAAATAAACTACATAATTGAAATAAATAAAATAAAATTGATGGTGATAAAAACACAATTAAAAACCATGTCTTCGCCGTGAATCGAACGCGAACCTTTCGACCGGAAGTCAAGATATTTAACTTATTATGCCAGGAAGCCCGACTTATTTACTTAGTAGCTAATTTAGCCTTTATATTTTAAAATGATCGTCATGTAAAATGAGTATTACATAGAATATGACAACTTTTAGTTTGAAAACTGTAAAATCATAGTGAAAAAAATATTGTGTTTGCATACCTAACAAAGCGTCTTATTTTCAAAAAAATCCATCAAAGTTTTGTATGCTGTCAAAGTCAACTTGCTTGTTATAGCAACACCAAATTCTTAACATTTTATATCCAAGAGAAACAGAAAACGTTTAATGGACGTGACCTGTTATTTGCGTGTTGTGTCAATCAAAAATGTCTTGCCATTATAAAACGAGTGGGCTGAAGCCAACGCTATACTCCTTACAACCACAAAGTCATTCAAATTTAGCATGTAAAAATTTCATCACATTTATTAAATAAGTAAGTTAAATTATTTATTATTACGAAAACTTGTTAATTCTTCAATGCCAATTTATGAAAGCGATGTGCCTTTTTAGCAATTTGAAAATAATATTATCAATTTTTAAGTCTTCTTAGCTTGGAGTCATTTTAAAATATTTGACAATGAATAATTGAGTTAAAAAATTGAGAAGCATTGATCAGTCATACTTCAAAATCTATTGAAGTCTAATCAAGTATTAGATATACGAACTTGTGAAATTTTAATATAATTGAATGAGTGCTTTAGTCTATGTATAATCAATAAAGTATGTCTTAACAATTCAACATTGGGTCGGTGGCAGAGCGGTAAGCGCGCTGGGCTAGTAATCCAGTGGTCGCGAGTTCGAATCCTGCCTCGACCGATTTCGTTCACCTATAGCACAAGCATTTATTTGCTTATTTTAGGGAACGTACGAAGATGTATATGTACTTGTTTAACAAGGACATATTCATTTAAAAAAAAAAAAAATAAACACGCCGTACATAGTATGCAGCACACACACACATAGATACATTACGATGAAGATGGGTCGATGGCAGAGCGGTTAGCGCATTGGGATAGTAATCCAGTGGTCTCGAGTTCGAATCCTGCCTCGACCGACTTCGTTCACCAATAGCACAAGCATTTATGCTTGTTTTAGGGAACGTGGGAAGATGTATTTGTATTTGTTTAGCAAGGACATATTCATTTTTTATTAAAAAAAAAAAAAACAGAATACATTCTCAGCATGATACTAGTCGATAGTCTGCAATAACAAAATAACCTTGTAAATTGCGAATTCATAACTCCCAACTATATCCCCTTGGGGTAGTGGGGAGTAAAAAATATTATTTATATTTCACACCAATGAAGTTTTTTTTCCAAATATTTTCGTATTTCCCGCCACGGAAATGACGTGAAGCGGGCTTTTACAAATTCATAAAAAAGCGTTCTTCGAAAAACTGACATCATATTTTTTCGTTCTATTCCTTTTTCAAAAAACACGTTATTATTTTTGTTAAAATACATTTCCGGTATTTCCAAAGTGGCCGGAAAATATGAAAGCCGTATTTTATCATTGCATTATGTATTCGTTGTTTTTTTTTTATTTATTTTACGATTTTGTTTTTCTAAGACAATATACCTACGCACAAGAGTACCCTTAGCTCACTCGGAAATATATAGCTCTCAGACTCATGAATCAAAAGTCCCCTGTTCGATTCTCAATGGAGACGCAATTTTGCACTATGTTTTCAGTCTGTATTTATGAGACTGTAATAACACGATATGTGGCAACTTGTGTTTGGGTACGTTTTTACTGAATATTCGACAGCTAAAACTTATGTATATCCATATTCAGAAACAAACATATGAGGATTGAAAAGGCCTTAATTTTTTTCATTACTTAAAAAAATTATCCTTGTTTTTTAATGATATGTTTTATATTTGTAAAAAGACACATCACTTTCATAAAATGGCATTGAAGATTTATCAACTTTTCATAATAAAATATTTAAATAAAAATATAATTGAACAAACTCATTTCATGATCCATACAAAATATAATACTTTATAGAGTTACTTGTAAGGGAGGAGTTTAGCGTTGGCCACAATACACTCGTTTTATTAATAAGTTCTATGAAACACGTGAGACCCAACTATCGATGGCAAAAGTATGTTTAGTTGAAGATAATTATCAAACTAAAAAACCCTTAATTATTGAATTTTTTAAGATATTTTGTTTTCCTATACAGTCCCTATTCCCAACTTCGAATAAATGGTTTGATGGTATGTAGGTACCTACTTATGCCAGGATTAGTGTGGTGTTCAGTCCCCTTTTCCGAGCCCGAATAGATGAACGGCGTGATGCTATGTATACATGTTCATATGGAGTATCAAACTTTAAGAAACCCCGTACATATATTTATTGTGTATTTTGCCATACAAATTGTATGAATTGATGTTATTGCAAAAATTGTTAAAAAAAGATTGAGGTGTATTTTTTTTACAGAAACATAATTCATGTAAATGATCGACGAAGTTTTTATTTTGTAGAATTCCATTATAAATTAGGTATATAATTAAAAGTTAACCACTTTTTGATTCTACATGAATTTTGTTATGTGCGATAGGCCTATTTCGCCTTGTTAGGGCATTTACTAGCTTATGCCCATCATATGTATAGTTGAATTGTTAAATTGTGTTTCGATATTTTTATTTATATCGAAATATAAGCTGTTATGTACAGAAATTTGTAAAATAAAATATTTTTTATAAGAAAAAAAGCTGAATCCCTGGAACTTTTTCATAAAAAAAGTTAGATTTATTATATTTTTCTATTTTATTTTACCTTTTATCACATCATATTTATAATGACAACAATAAGTAGATTACTACTGCCCAACTAGGAAATCCTATTCTAGGGCTAGCAGTTTACAATTTTTATTGCCAATTTTGTCGGCCATTGTGGTTTAGTTAGTTAGGTATCTGACTGCTGATCCAAGGCTCCCGGGTTCGATTCCCGGAGGAGACACAGTTTTTAATTGTGTTTTCAGTCTGGATCTGTGAGACGCTAAACATCCTAAGTCTCCAGAATGTGGCAACTTGTTATCGGGTGCGTGTTAAATAATTATTTGACAGCACCTGTTAGTTGCCCGAGAAGCTACATAAAATAAATAAAATAAAATAAATATGCAATTTGAACCAGATTATTTTTCCCGTTCCCCACTAAATATGTACACAATCTCAACTTAATATATTATTTATTTCCCGTTCCACACTAAATATGTACCTACACAATCTCAACTTTATAAATTATTTATTTCCCGTTCCACACTAAATATGTACACAATCTCAACTTTATAAATTATTTATTTCCCGTTCCACACTAAATATGCACACAATCTCAACTTTATAAATTATTTATTTCCCGTTCCACACTAAATATGTACACAATCTCAACTTTATAAATTATTTATTTCCCGTTCCACACTAAATATGTACACAATCTCAACTTTATAAATTATTTATTTCCCGTTCCACACTAAATATGTACACAATCTCAACTTTATAAATTATTTATTTCCCGTTCAATACTAAATATGTACACAATCTCAACTTTATAAATTATTTATTTCCCGTTCCATACTAAATATGTATACAATCTCAACTTTATAAATTATTTATTTCCCGTTCCACACTTAATATGTACACAATCCCAATTTTATAAATTATTTATAATATTATAAATTTTTTATAATTTTATTTATTATATAAGTTCTAGTTATTTATGTATTTTGATGCGTATTTTTTCTTAGGGGAAAATGACGCCTATAATTCAATATTTTGGACATATAGAATGAATGACAATACGGATTTAAGTTTTTTTAATAAGAAAACATTGCAACATGATGTCTGTTTGAAAATCGCAATTATTGTCATAGAAATTAAAAACTTTTCTAGTCAATTTAAAGTTATGTGATGTACATAGTTGAACATAATATTATATTCAATACGTTTAATGGTACAGTTGGCATAATGCGATAGTCGCATGTGACCGCTGCATGAGTTCACTTTATTTTTTTTTGTATTATGTTTTCGATAATCCCGTCATACTGTGTGTGTTTTATTTTTTTACATGATTTATTTTTTTTATTTTAAGTATTTGTTTTGGGATAGTAACAGCATGCATTTAAAGATGTATTATGTAAAAAAAGAGAGCGGTGATAGCCCAGCGGTAAGGTCGTCGCCTCCCATGCGTGAGGTCGACGGTTCGAATCCGGGCTGGGCACGCACCTCTGAATTTTCAAAAAATCTATGTGCGGATTTATAACACTAGCTATGTGTAGCCATGATCCAATCTGTCTGGTTCCCCTTTCTAAGGGTTACGAAGGTCAGATGGCAGTCGCTTCAATGTAATAACCAGACTCGCCAATTTCAGGATCATGGTCAAAGCGTTCCCCGATAGAAGCGGGACAAAAGCACTAAGAAGAAAGAAAGAAGAATTATATAAAAATAGACTGAAAAACCAATAAAAAATTCCACAGTATTAAAAGTAATAATTTTAACTGGTGTGCTTTCATACTTAAAATAATGAGTGTATGAAAAAAATATATGACACACATACCTATGCATGTGTGTATAAGGTTATCTGCAAACTCGCATAAGTTATGCCAATATATATATATATATATATATATATATATATATATATATATATATATATATATATATATATATATATATATATATATATATATATATATATATATATATATATATATATATATATATATATATATATATATATATATATATATATATATATATATATATATATATATATATATATATATATATATATATATATTATATATATATATATATATATATATATATATATATATATATATATATATATATATATATATATATATATATATATATATATATATATATATATACTATCACTCTACTCACTCACTCTCACTCTATACTACTCTATACTACTCTACTATAACTCTCACACTCACTACTATCTACTACACACACTCACACACACACATCAACTCTATCTTTGGGGTTATCCCGCGTCAAAATCAGATCCTTGGAAGGATCTTTCGTCAACCGACGTTTCGCCTGGATCACACCAGGCATCTTCAGGGCCTTGTTGATAGATTCTCGCTTCGTGTGTCAGTGCAAGCACGTCCGTTCGAGCCGAGAACCTAGCACCAAGTGAAGATTGGAAAGTTAAAGTTTAAACTGTTGGGGTAGATGGGTTTTCCCCGCTTTTGTTCGCCTTAATGGCTTTTGACTGGCTTCTGGTGATTCGCCTCACGCTTAATGATGTATCTATTGTATTAATTTTATTTGTTTGGCGTTTAACATTTAATGGGTTTACTGTAATGGGATTTTTATTGCTGTCAATTTCTGAGGTATTTAATGAATGTTTTATAATGTTATTTTTATTTTTATTGTCGATTCTATTTTTATGTAAGATATTTTTCCAGGCCAGCGGGAGACGCACACCATCGTCTCGATTATTCACGACATTCTTCCTTTTGTAAATTTCGATTGCCTCTCTATAAATTCTTACTGTTTCTGTGTTAATACTTGCAACTACGCGTGCATTATCGAAATCGATTTGATGTCCTTCGTTCAGAGTATGTTGGACTAGTGAAGACGTTAATTTTCTATTATTTGAATCCACTCTATGCTCCGCGACCCTGGCTGATATTTTTCTGTTACTTTTTCCCACGTATGTCTTGTCGCATGATTTACATGGTATTTCGTATATGCCATGAGACTCTAGAGGGATTTTGTCTTTTACATTTCGCAGAAGGGTTGATATTTTATTTTCTGTTCTAAAGACTGTTCTAATATTATGTTGATTTAGAAGGCGACTGATTTTATCTGTGGTTCCTTTTATGTATGGTAAAAAAGCTGTAGCTAACGGTTTTTCAGAAATAGTTTTATCAATTTTTATGACGTTTTTATTAGTTTGACGTTTGACTGCTTTATTTATAACAAAATTGGAGAAGCCATTACATTGCAGGGTTTTTTTGAGGTTATTTAATTCATTTTGTTGGTGGTCGGAGTCTGTTATTTTTATAGCTCTGGAAACTAATGTATTAGCTACCGATGCAATTTGTGCCGGGTGATGGTTAGAGGATGCATGTAGATATCTATCTGTATGTGTGGCTTTCCGGTAAACCGTATGACCAAGGCTACCGTCATCCTTCTTAATAACTAGGACGTCTAAAAATGGTATTTGATTATTATTTTCTAATTCCATTGTAAATTTTATATCGCTGTGGAGCCCGTTTAAATAAATTAGAAATTTGTTTAGTTCCTCCAATCCGTGGGGCCATATTATGAACGTATCATGCCACGTATCTAATCCAGAGTTTCGGTTTCAAATGTGATTTTTCTAAGGCGTCTATTTCAAATTTTGTCATAAAAAGATTTGCAACCGGTGGTGAAAGAGGCGAACCCATTGGTGCTCCTTTAATCTGTTTGTATATTGTATCGTCATAAATGAAAAATGTATTATTTAAGCAATGTTCTATCAATTCAGTTATGTCTTTTGATGGTTCACAAATTTCTTTTACTGCGGAAAGTGCCTCATCGGTAGGTATGTTGGTAAAAAGTGACACAATATCAAAACTAACAAGAATATCTGTTTTTTCTAACTTTTGGTCATCTATTATTTTAATGAAGTGTTCCGAGTTTTTTACGTAAGAGTTTGCTAGTTCTACATCCGGTTGTAAATATTTCGATAGGTATTTTGAAAGCGATTGGAGGGGCGATCCTACTGAACTCACTATGGGCCTAAGTGGCACATTGTCTTTATGGATTTTTGGTAAACCATACAATTTGGGGAAGCGGGATGATTTTTCGCGCGGTATCAAATCGCGCGGTAATTCGTTAAGTCCTTGAAAATGCCTGGTGATA